>CM076570.1:1333868828-1334203953 GCA_034641835.2 Pinus albicaulis | reverse complement strand
TTCTTAATTGCCTTTCATCTCTTTAAAAATCCATTCCATTCACTTTAATATCTAAAATTGTTCTCTGTTTGGCTATATTGCCCTACAAAGCCATCTTGTGTGTAGAAACTTAATCCAGTAAAGCCATCTTTTTGACTCCATATCCCAATGGCCTGAAAAATACTCAATATTTCCCTCAGTTAGCGGATTCCACCATTCAAAATCAAACCAAAACCTTAGACTTATAACTAGCCTAATATTTTCTAAGAACAAAGCTAAATTTTAAAGAGAGAGCCCTCTCTGGATACAGATTGGCTAGATTTTGTATCTGAAGATTGGTTAGTGGTTACCTCGAGTTTATTTCCTTTTCTTACAACTTCAAGGAAAATCTGAGTGATAACAACAGGGATGCCCGAGTTTAAAGATGATCATGAGGGTATATGTTAGGGTTGTGTCGAAGGGAAGCATACAAGGGTACCATTCCCCTCAAGTGTCACAAAGACATCAGATATCTTTCAAAGTTGCAATTGATACATTTTGATCTATATGGTATGTTTCCCATAACATCCTTGGGAGGATGTTCCTATTACATGACTTTTATAGATGACTTCTCTCACAAAATGTGGATATATTTCTTGAAGAAGAAGGACAAAGCATTCAAATTCTTTTGTACCTTCAACGCCTTGGTTGAAAATCAAACTAGGAAAATTTTTGAGGACTGATAATCGGACCGAGTATGTGTCAAATGAATTCAATGAATTTGGAATTAAGAGGGAGACCACAACTGTGTATACTCCTGAGAAAAAATGGTGTTGATGAAAGAAATAACAGGACCATTATGGAAGTTGCACGTGCCATGCTATATTACCAAGGTCTTCCAAAGTTTCTATGGGGATAAGTTGCGAAAACTACTGTGTATGTTAAAAAATAGATGCCCGCATTCCGCTTTGGACTCCAAAATTCCTGAGGAAGTCTTCTCTGGTAGGAAGCCTGATGTCTCCCACCTTAGAGTTTTTAGAAGTCCTATTTATTTTCATGCGCCGAAATAAAAGAGAAGCAAGCTGGATGCTTCTAGAAATAAGGGAATGTTTTTGGGCTACAGTGAAATGTCAAAGGCATATAGAATCTATGTGCCTAGTCAAAGAGAAGTGAGATACGCCACGATGTCATCTTCGATGAAAATTTTTCCCTCAAGAAAGTAAGAAATCTTCCCATTTCAAATGAAGACAAAGAAGAAGAAGAAGAAGCAGTTGGAAGGCAGGAAGAATCGAAGGATGAACCTATGCATGATGTTGAAGGACTGATGGATCCTATTGATCCACCTCCTTATAATAAAAGGAGACCCTCATGGCTCAGGGACACTCTCCAAGATGCCGATAGACATATTGCCCCAAGGGGGACATTTCGTGAAAGCAAGAAGCCGAATAGGTACCAAGGGTACCTAGCAGCCATGAGTACAATTGTACAATCTGGGGTTGGATCATTTGAAGAAGATGTAAAGCATCAAGTTTGAAAGGATGCTATGCATGGAGAATATGAGTCCATTAAGAATTTCTGATCAGATTTTCCTCTCAAAGAGTGAGATTTTTTGGCCCTGGTTTGCAAGCCTAAATATTGTGTCTCTTGTGTAGTAATTATTAAGAAGAGAAATTGTAATAAAAGTCCTAATTTCTGAAGAGACTACCTTTCTTATGAATTATGTGTCTGCAAATCACCTAGATGCATATGTGTTAAATATCCTACCAGAACTAGTTAAAGAGACTACTATTTGCATGCAGTAATGCCCTGGTATAGGTTTATTTTAATTAGCTTTCTAAGGAAATTTTATAATAACAGAAAATAGGTAGTGTGACCTTTGATGGAAAAATTCAAATAGATATTATAGCTGATGGACATTTAAATTGGGGAATCTATACATTCATAGTGAAATTTCATGATTTTTTTTTAATTTGAATAATTATAAGAATCTCATGCTTTCATTTTTTGTAGCAAATTAGTCATTTCAATCCCACCCTTATGCATTTGACAATATCTATCCATTGCTTCAACCATAAGGCATTACTCAATATCAACCAGCTGCAGTTTGGTTGAATGTACATGTATATCTTTATAATTTCCATATCTATTGTTCCATTTCACAGTTGTGAACTTTTATTAAAAACATTTCTAGAAGGTACCAAGATTCTTTTGTGGGTGTTGTTTTGAATGAATTCTCTCAAGCTTTGTTTTCCTTCTTTTCATCATCTTGGATACTTAATTGTTTCTTGATATGTGGCAGTGCTCCATGTTTTTTGAAAAGCATATATTAAGCATGTCATAATCTGTGATATCTCTATCAAAATATATGACTTTGAACTACATTTCTTCCACCAAGGGTTTGATTTTTACAAGACATTGCACCACAATTTAGAATAACAAAGACAAATAATACTGATTCTTCTTGGCAAAGAAGATGTGGACCCATCAACAACTGCAGCATATGGTTCCCTCGTAAAAAATTTAACATTTGTGTAGACATTTTCCACTGGAATCATGGTTCCGAAGGACTACATTTGGCCTATTGATACAAGCTTTTATAATTTATTTACAAGCACATAATGGTATTGTACAAGATCATCACTCTCCAGGGCTGGAAATATTTGCTGCTAATTTTTCCAATGATGAATATGGCATGATCCATCATCCGATAAGGGAATATCTTCAGTTCATTGACAATAAGAATTTCACCATTGCCGCCAATTTTTTTATTATTCAAACTAAAAATATATATAATATCCCAAGTCAACGATGTATTCACTTGTCAATGGCTATACTCCTCCTTTTTAATGTCTACATTTTTGAACAGTTTTATACCAACTCGTGTTAGATGGAGATAGTTGCATGGGTTATGAAATTCCTCTAGATTGTTTAATGAAAAACCTGTTTCCAGGAGTGATGAAGGGCATCCTGCATGCCAAAGTGTGTGTGTATATATATATATATATATATATAGATATATAGATATATATCTATATAGATGTATATATATATATATGCATCATGTAATATTCCAAATCTGGAGTTTTCTACAACAATAAGAAAAAATTAAGGTATTCCAAAGTTGGAGAGCAGCAAGTAATCAACTCATGTACTATTTTTAAACACATAACCATCATATAACAATTACAGCAACAAACTATGCTTTTATACAAGTCACCAAGTGGGGAAAAGCAACTAATTTGGCCTAAAAAACGTTATTTTCTAAAGATGGAGTTATAACAGTGGAAAATAATGGTTTTTTCCATTAGAATAGACAATATAGGACATGCATGAAAAATATTTTCAGAAACAAATGCCTTTAGCCTAGTTAAAGATGCCTCCCATGCTCGAGACAACTAAAAATTGACAAAACCCCAAGACTGCAAAATGCCGGAGCTGCTGCATAAGAGAATACACAGTATAATAGAGGTTAAAGTCATAAAATATAGAAATATATCTGATATTATTATTATATTACTCAATTATGCATAAAAACAAAGATTTAATCTCTTTTATACAGATCCAAGAAGACCCGACAAAGGTTTCTTAACAGAAATGATACACATGAAAGAGCTGTTGCAGATCTGTGGCTGAATCATGCTGTGTAGCTGAAGCTCTACATAAAAATGGCTGAAAAATCAAATAAATGGCTGTATATGCTTCCCCTAGCTTTCCTTAAGAAGGGATGATCCTCCTCTTGGGAAACTAGCTCCTCAAAATGGGGTTTTAACCCCTTCAACTGCACACCTTAAGAAATAATGTAGTTTTCTAAAGGGAATGCATTTTTGCTGAATTTAGCTGCCTCACTCAACACCAGGTAGTGAAAAATTGAGATCAAAAACCTCCTCCTAGATTTCTTAGACAAGATCTCCAAGAAAGAGTAGGGAATCCCCACCTAGGCAAACCCTTGCACTAAGCAGTGCAACAACTTAGCTAAACAAAAAAGTATGCAGAAAAGTATAAGAAAACCACATAAAAATATAATCTCCAATCTCTCCCTATGCTTGCCATCTCCTTCATTATATAATTCCTGAGCTCTCTCACGAATGGTCCCACCCACTATGAGGTTGCTTCCATGTAAAGGCTACTCCATAAAAACTGGGTTGTCCATCAAGGTGGTACAATGTATCTAGATAGCTTTGTTGACTTAGTCAACCTTGACTGAATCTTCATGCCCTGTCCCTTTTCACACTTAATTTTCCTTCATTTTATCTAGCTGGATTGATCTCTATTCACATTGAGCGGGCTTTATTTAGAATCCACTTCTTTGAGAATAAATCATGTTGACTTGGTCAAACTTCACCTTGTACACAAATTTTAGACCTTGCTCACACATGTGGATTCTTGAATTTGTTATTTCATGATCCCATTTCACATTAGGAAGGATTTTTATTCATACTTGAGCAAATTAGGAGCCTCCTTGCTCAATTATTCATGCATCTAGATGTCAAAAGAAAAAATAATATTCCTATTAGCTGAAGCTAAATTTGGAATATTGGAGTCTCCCCCTCCCAAATGTTGCTTGTCCTCATGCAACTGCAAGGGGGTTGCAAAATATTCCCTCTTCCTCTTGTGGCCCTCTCATCCCATATTCTTCTCCATTGCTTCAGAATTTCTGCAAAAATTTCATCTCCCAATGGCTCCTCCTAAGTGTGCAAGTTGGCCTTTGGTGAATAAACCCAATGGCTCTCATCATGAAAGAATGGAAGGTTGTTATGGAAACATTTTTTCTGATCCATAGCCTTCTCAAGATAGAAGTGATGACAATCATGGGGAATTTCATCATCAATGGAGGCCTCCCTCCTCCATGCTATCATCCAAATAAAATGAATCACCTTTCAGCTTGGTAATTCATAGAAAAGCTCCTCCCAATTTCTCATGAGAGGCATGCCCCAAGTGCTCCAACCAAACATATGGTCCACATCCTAAATAAACAAGTGGTATGCAATGGTGGCCATATAGTATCTCCTGCTCCCCTTGGAACATGTAGTGCAGAAAAAGTAGGGACTCTCTTCCACCAAAGACACACCCAACAAATGTGTCTCTCCTCCAATCATGTTCCCAACAAAAATAAGAACATCTTCAGCATGTGGGATCATAATTAAGATCATGCTAGCTGCCATATACAATAAGGGAGAAGGACAATGGTCCCTCATGTGCAACCAACGTAGTTTTCCTCCTAATTGCCATAGAATATGATATGACAAGAATTCTCCCCAACACTTGTTTGCTGCCCCATCCTTCTTGCATTCTTGGAGAAAGTGTATGATGGTTGGTCTTGATGAATCACACCATGAGGAGTACATCATCTCTCCAATATCTCCCAAAGAATGGCCAACATCACCATTTTCCATGGCCCAAAGTGGCTCATGAAGCTCATTAGAAAAAGTGCCCCCTCTTGGAGCCAAGACCTGTACATGAGTGTTAAGAAAATACAAGTATATAATAAATACATCATGAGATTCAGCGATACAATGTTTGTCATACACTTGTTTAAAATCAGCAAGGTAGCTCATGGATGAGCTCCCTCTCATACTCAATGAATAAGGAGGTGATAATGATAACTCTCCCCAAGAGCCATGTTCCTCCTCAACCAGCAAATGATTCATGCACTTACTCATATGAGAGTGCATCTCCTCCTTGAAATTTTCCCACATGAATCCATCTAAGATAGTATGATATGTTCTAATGAAATCAGTGGGGTTTGAAAGAAAAACCTCATAGGTTGTGTCAAGTAGTTTATTCTTGAGTTTGGAATCTCTAGTCAAGTAGATCTGATCATGAACATAAATGATCCCATCAACTACTTTATACTTCCAATCCTTTGCTTGCCCATAAAGAACCTTACATGTGAATAGGTCCTTATAATATTCCATCAAGAGTTGGGACTCCCAATAAGGGTCTAGGCTTCCCAATATTAACAAAGTTGTAGAAATATGAAATGATGCATTTGTCATAGGATGGCTCTCCTCCTTGACATGCTTGATGTCAAAGTCAAATCTTGGAGTATTCCCAACTTTCTTTTGCTGCCTTTCTTGCAGCTGATCTTGCTCAAGACAAGATTGAAGTTTAGGAAAGTCACCCTCCCCTTGAAAGGTTCTCTTTCTCAAAAGCTTCCACAATTTTTCTCCTACATACAAAAATGAAATTATTTTTTTGTTATGTTCAGAAATATTCATTATATATTGGAGTAACCTTTGCTGCCCCAAAGCTATGGAGTAGCCTTTTGATACTATGCTCATATCAGCACAAATTTCTGAATCTATTCCCTCCAATGCAAATAGATGAATGGAAGAAAACAAGGTCAATTTTAGAAATTTTCCTAGCCTTCCATCAATGATTTTCAGCAATGTAGTGGCTCCTTCCAAGGTTCCCTCTTTAAACAAATAGGTTGTTGTTGCATATAGTTGAGAGAACACTTTAGTTTCCCTCCAATCAGGAGGTCTTCCTGCTGAAATGCCTTCTTGAAGAGAGGCACCAAGGCATAGAGTAGGTCAGGGAAAATTTTAAGCATGGACATTTATCTTAAAGTTTAAAAGTTTGGTGAATATCTAAAATCCCCAATATGTGAATTGTAAAATTTTTGATGTTGTTTTTGTAAAAATATTTATTTTTGTAATCATTTTATATTAACATATATAATTTTTTGGCGATTTTTAAGGTAAAATGTTTTTATACTATAAAATTTGGGCGAATCATTTTTAAAAAAAATGGGAATTGGCGAATCTTTTTTTTTGGAAAAAGCATGGAAAATTAGCCCACCTACGAATATTAGCCCCTAAAATTTTCCATGAGTAGGATGTGAATGTAGGTGGACAGATTTTCCCCTACCTTTGTTGCATGGGCCCTCTTGCCTTCTTTGTTCTTTCGAACTCTAAAATAGTGAAGGGTACATGCTCTTCATCTTGTGATGCCATTCCTCCTCTTTTCCGTTGGAATATTGTCATTGATGGCAAAGGATGTGGCAAAGGCATGGGAAACAGAAGAACAGCAGAATTGCAGAGATCAATGATCAGTAGCAAAGCTCAGAGGAAGAATACATTTACAGAGATAAGCAGTGCATTGAAGGAGAATTAAATCTTGATGGGCCACAGTCACAAATGACAGAAGAGAATTAAAAGGTGATGGGCAGAGTCGTTTTGACAGTGGAACGAAGATATTCCCGTAGATTTAATTTACGGAGGAGCAGAGTCATTCAAGACAGTCATAAAATTGAATTAAACAGGCGGAAGTCCTTTATTTCTGATTTGGCGAGACAAGTGGTCCCCACCACTTAAGCTCTAAATCGGAATCGCAAGTTATTTTGGTGAAGTAGTGTCTTGTTGATACGGAGTCCTGCGATGCGATGTGATCCAATCGCAATCGCAAATCACAATGTAAATGATACATAAAAATGTCTTGTGGATGTGGCAGTGTTCCATAGTGGAACGGTTGTACACAATACAACCAAATGTTACATTATAAATCGCCCCCACCAACAGCCGAGGCCCGTGGGTCCACTTGACCACGTGGCGATGTTTTAATGGAATCGCACGTCTTGAATCGCAAGGTTCAATCGGCGGAGTTTTGTTATGTGCTCCGATCAAAGGCCGGAACCGATCGAGTTATATGCCTCAGTTTATCACAAATTTCATCCGAGTTCCCAATCGCAATCGGAAGCGCTTAAGTGTTGGGTCCGATTGCATATTGAAATTGGTGGACCCGATGGTGTTATACAATGGAATTAATAGATTCAATCACGTCCGGGATCTTAATCGCAATCGGAACTTTCCGATTGATCGCATACCTTTTGTAATATGCTGCGATTGAAGTGGCAGACCCGATCCGGTTATATGCTGGAGTTAATATGTGCCAATCGCATCCATGTCCTGATCGCAATCGGAAATTTTCCATGGTGTGCCCCGATTGCATTTGTTCAAAGGACCCGATTGCGCTATGAGCCATGTTTTATTTGGTCATCGCGTCCGGTTGATCAATCACAATCGCAAGTTTTGTTTGACACCGCCGATCCACCAACTGCAATGTGGGCCCAGAGTCGAAGATTGAATATTATTTGAAGAACCCGAAAGGTTATATGGATTTATATATTACTGATGAGTCAGTGGCACGTTAATGTTTATAATATTATATGGCGGAGACAAATATTGGGGTTTCAAATTGGATTGGCTCAATTATTAATACAAAACGATTGAGATGTATGGTTGTTCCGCTTGCGGAACTCACCACATCAACAAGACACTTGCATATGGAAAAGCATTGAATATTGTTTATAAAATCTGAAGGGTTAAACTTTGGGTTAAAGGCTTGGCGCACATAGATAATTTGAATTTCCTCGTTTGAATGAAATAAATTAAAAAGAAAAAAGGAAATTGAAAAGCCCCGGGGACAAACTAAAGGGAATATTGACAAAGGAATACCATTAGCAGTTGAGTGGTTTTAGACTCATGGTATTGAGAAAGGCGAGAACTATATAAAGGGCAAAGATCATTATTCGAAAAGGACAGATGTGCGAGAGTCAAGCGCGAAAGAAGAGCGAATTCCTCTAAGGAATATCTGTATGGACAGACGACGTGCTTAACTGATAATTCTGAGTCCATGTTGCACCCATCGAAAGAATGAATCTGGGATTCATTCAATAGAAGAATCAATGAAGAGCTAACGCATGTCTGATGAAGATTGTTTATCCAGAAAGCCAAACGGGATGTCGAATGCATACATTTTCTGAAATCTGGGGTTGCGGCTGTGTGATCCAGTCTGAAAATTGATGAAACGAGGTCCACAGTGGTACTAAAGGTCGAAGCTTTCAGTCAGGGGGTTGTAGCTCCCTTCCAAAAGAAGCTGGTAAATGAGAGAAGGTTGTAGCCTTCTACAGGTGGGTGCCTGCGTGCTAGTATGAGTCTGCACTAGCATATATTGTAAGAAGTTTTCTCTATAATAAAATATTGAAGACTGATATTGCAGCAGCGGTGGTTTTCTCCCAAATTGGGTTTCCACCTTAAATCCTGGTGTCCATATGTGTAGTTCATGTTTGATGCTTTGTTCTACTATTCATGCTTAATGCTTATCTGATGCAATGCTCTAAGTAAAAAATATAATAAGATAGTTGAACGTACATGATTGGATGCAGTAAGAAAGAAAAATTGTTCAGCTTTAAAATACTGATTCACCCCCCCTCTCAGTATTTTTCCCAACACCTTCTCCTATCTTCATGATCTCATCATTTGGCAATGAAGGTACATGTTGCTCATGTGTTATGGCAAGAGCTCTATCTGTAAGACCTTTTGGAAATCCTTGCAAGAGTGCAAGAGTTTCTTTCTTTGGAGCAAGTGCTCCATCCTCCTCTTCATGAGGTGCTTGAGGTTCCCTTGTTATGAATGCATTATCTTCTCCTACCTCTCCTTTCTCTTCTTCACTAGTTGAAGTTGCCTCACCTTCAACAAGAGACCTTAGATCTTGGTCCTCTTTTGAAGAAGGAATCTTCATGTCTTCCTTTTGAGAAGAAAGCCCTTCATCTGAAGGAGATCTTGCCCTTGTCAACGTATCAAACAAGCTCACCTCCTCTTCATTAGTTTTCAGAAATGGATTTGGATAGATAGACCCTCCCAGCTCATGTAAAAGTTTTGTTTGATGTGGTTTGATAGTTGCAATAGAAGATGTTTCACATGAAATATCATCAAACCTCTCTACTAATCTTTTAATGAACTTTGCGTAAGTATATTTATTTGCATTCTTTAATGAAAATGATTCAAACAACCACCAAGCATAGGCCTTACCCTGAAAATGTAGTGATGCTACTTTGTTGGCTTCAAATGCTGAAACTTGAGGTTGTTGCATAAAGGTGTCTAGCTCCTTCACCCAAGCCCTAGCTGGACATAGAAGTGATCCATCAAAAGTGGATAGAAAGAATATACCCTCACCCTAGTTCTTGCTGCTTGTGCTCTTTCCCTCCTACATTTGGAAAAACCCTTGGAAGTTCATTTGATCTTTGAACTCCTTGGATTGATCTTCATATTCTTGCAAATAATCACCAAGAGTATCTCTCTTTGGCACATCTCCTCTCTTCCTCTTCATGAAGAAATTTCTGATAGAACGTGGTAGATTTGATGATATGGCTGAGTGCTCATATCCATAATATGAGGATTTAGAATCTTCCTCTTGTATAGATCATGCCGAGGGATTTTTCAGATTTCTCTCTCCTCATTTCTTTGATGCCCTTGCTTCCACCCTGCAGATTTGGAAAAAAAAGTTTTGAGAACCTCCTTTCTCTAGACAACAAGGGTTTTCTATAATTTATTCTGCAAATAACCTCTTCCCCATGAGAATACTCCATGATTCTTGAAGCTCATAGGCTGAGCCAAGATTGTTGCTTTGATACCACTGTAATATTCCAAATCTGGAATTCTCTACAAAAATAAGAATACCTTAAGGTATTCCAAAGTTTGAGAGCATAAATTAATCAAATCATGTAGCGTTTTTAAACACATAACCATCATATAACAATTACAACAACAAAATATTATTTTATACAAGTCACCAAGTGGGGAAAAGCAGCTAATTTGGCCTCAAAAACGTTATTTTCTGAAGATAGATTTATAACAGTGGAAAATAATTGTTGTGTCCCTTAGAATAGACAATATAGGACATGTATGCAATTTTTTTTCAGAAACAAATTCCTTTAGCCTAGTTAAACAGGCCTCCCATGCTCAAGACAACTAAAAATTGACAAAACCCCAAGACTGCAAAATGTCGAAGCTGTTGCATAAGATACTGCACAGTATAATAGAGGTTAAACTCAAAAAATAGAGAAATATACCTGATATTATTATTATATTACTCAATGATGCATAAAAACAAAGATCTAATCTCTTTTATACAGATCCAAGAAGACCCGGAAAAGGTTTCTTGACATAAATGATATACATGAAAGAGCTGCTACAGATATGTGGCTGAATCACATTGTGTAGATGAAGCTCTGCATTAAAATGGCTGAAAAATAAAATAAATGGCTGTATATTCTTCCCCTAACTTTCCCAAAGAAAGGCTGATCCTCCTCTTGGGAAACTAGCTCCTCAAAATGGGGTTTTAACCCCTTCCACTGCACACCTTAATAAATAATGCAATTTTATGAAGGGACTACATTTTTTATGAAGGTAGGTTCTTGGCCCAACACCAGGTAGTGGAAAATTCATATAAAAAACCTCCTCTTAGATTTCTTAGACAAGATATCCAAGAAAGAGTAGGGAATCCCCACCCAGGCAAACCCTTGCACTAAGCAGTCCAAGAAGTTAGGTAAATAGCCAATTATGTAGAAATTCTAAGCATACCACATAAAAATATAATATCCAATATCCCCCTATGCTTGCCATCTCCTTCATTATATAATTGATGGCTCTCTCACCAAGGGTCCCACCCACTATGAGGTTGCCTCCATGCAAAGGCTCCTCCACAAAAACAGCATTGTCCATCAAGGTGGTACAATGTATCTAGAAATATTTGTTGAATTAGTCAACCTTGATTAAATCTTCATGCCCTGTCCCTTTTCACACTCAAGGTGCCTTCATTTTATCTAGCTGGATTGATCTCTATTCATATTGAGCGGGCTTTATTTAGAATCCACTTATTTGAGAATAAATCATTCTGACTTGGTCAAATTTGACCTTGTCCACATATTTAAGACCTTTTTCACACATGTGGATGCTTGAATTGGTTATTTCATGATCCCCTTTCACATTATGAAGGATTTGTATTCACATTTGAACAAATTACGAGCCTCCTTGCTCAATTATTCATGCATCTAGATTTCAAAAGAAAAATTAATATTCCTATTAGCTGAAGCTAAATTAGGAGTATTACCCATCATTCAGGAGAATTTTTAGACCTCTTATGCATTTGACTATTTTTAGACCTCAGGAGAATATTTCAATCCCACTCTTATGCATTTAACAATATCTATCCATTGCTTCAACAAGAAGGCATTACTCAATATCAACCAGTTGTAGTTTAGTTGAATGTACAGGCATATCTTTCTAATTTCCATATCTATTGTTCCATTTCACAATTGTGAACTTTTAGTAAATTCTTTTCTAGAAAGTACCAAGATTCTTTTGTGGGTGTTGTTTTTAATGATTTCTCTCAAGTTTTGTTTTTTTTTCTTTTCATCATCTTGGATACTTAATTTTTCTTGATATGTGGTAGTACTCCACATTCTTTGAAAAGCATAGCTTAAGCCTGTCACAATCTGTGATATCTCTATCAAAATCTATGAATTTGAGCTACATTTCTTCCACCAAGGGTTTTCTTTTTACAAGCCATTGCACCACAATTTAGAATAACAAAGACAAAGCTAATACTAATTCTTTTTGGCAAAGAAGATGTGAACCCATCAACAACTGTACCATATGGCTCCCTCGTAAAACAATTAACATTTGTGCAGACATTTTCCACTGGAATAATGGTTCTGAAGGACTACATTTGGCCTGTGATACAAGCTATATTTACAAGCACCTAAAGGTATTGTACAAGATGATCACTTTGCAGGGCTGGAGATATTTGCTGCTAATTTCTCCAATGATGAATATGGCATGATCGATCATATGAAAATGAAATATCTCCAGTTTGTGGACAACAAGAATTTCACAGTTGATGACATCCTAATCGATTTCTGTGTAACAACATCAGAGGCTATATGTATTTCTAACACACCCCCCTACCTAATCAGACGTGTTCACTACACTAACCTAAGAAGATGCAGTTATGAGCATGGAGTCAAATTTCCTTTTCTTTTATTTTTAACTGACCCTAGGTAAGTAGGTGGTTTGTCAATGCCAACCGTGTACCTATTTTCACCTTCAAAAGGATATCTAACTTTCTATACCATTGCCGCAATTTTTTTTATTATTATTCAAACTAAAAATATATCTAATATCCCAAGTCAACCATGCATTTACCTACCAATGGCTATACTCCTCATTTTTAATGTCTACATTTTTGAATAGTTTTATACTAGCTCGTGTTAGATGGAGATGGTTGCATGGGTTACGAGATTCCTATAGATTTTTTAATGACAAACCTTTTTCCAAAAGTGATCAACGACATCCTACATGCCAAAGTTTATATATATATACTTGCATCATTCAGGAGAATTTTTAGACCTACACCCATGTGGAAATCAAAGTCCAAACCAATCTAAGTGTCACCAATAATTCTAATAGAATTTTCATTCCGTGTTTGTTTACTGAATGTGATCTGATTTCACCAAAAATAAGAGGCATCCGTTGCTACCATCATAATACATCGAATTCATTGCTTGATTGTAGGATAGGTTCACTTCTTGATTAGAACTTCGTGCCACAAACCTATGCTTGAGACGAAGTGCCAAAATCAACCTTGTAGCCAGGGCTTGTGAGAAGATTAAGATCCTTTAATCCCTAACTAGCCTCTTCAAACATCAAATTCTATTTTCACGTAGTTGATACAATATTGGAAACAAATTATTCCAAAATTCTGCCACAATTGACCCTTCATCATTTGTCGTTCATCTTGGAATGTAACAATCTAATTTAAGGAATTTACGCCTACTGTTGCAATAAAATATTTAGACCTTGTAATTAACTTCGTATGTTGACAAGAACTTGAGCTCAAACTCTATCTCTGGATATGATTAAGTATCTTATAGAATAGAATAGGCTTGATCTACTTGTGGCTTCTACTAAATACTATCATATCCATTGAGAGATATACTACAGGAATTGGGTTATGAGTTTCGATTTTTGCTACAAGAAAGAACTCCAACAGTGCCACAATTACCAGCAAGGATTTACACAACTCATCTTGTAATCTTTTATTATTGGATTGGAGGCTTGATTTTGTATATGCATTGTCCATAGGGAGAACAATGACCTTTTTTTTTGTTTTTTTGGAGGTTGATAGTAACACCTTCAACTAAAAAATGAGATACCTAAAGATGATAACTTAGAGTGAGATCTAACCTCCTATTTATTAAATTAGAGTGAGATCTAACCTCCAGTTTATTTGCTAGGTACAAATGTCCACACATCGTATCTTCAATATAAACACTTGCAGGTTGAAGTGAACTCTTCACGAAATAAGGTATTTTATATGTTTTACCAAGATCTATGCAAGGATCTTTGTCTTCATACTTAATTATGGTAAATCGAAGGAACATCCTTTTTTTGTGTTATCATAGTCATTAAGGATGGGAGAGCTAGAATATATGACATTTTCTCTAACTGAAAGTTGGAAATTGGGTTATTTAAAAAGTTAAGGAAATGAAAGAATACCCCTTCAACCCCTTGATTTTGTTCATTTGCGGAAATAACACCATTATCTGTCTGCTTATCAGTGTTTAGGTTTCATCAAATCAGAGGGGGAATCACATTTTCCCCAACACCCTTGTTTTCTTTCCCAAACACAGAAAAGTGTCTGTTACCTCAAATTTACAACAACCTCCATATTCAAAATGACTACATGTAGAAAAAATGGAGGATTCCATTGACATATAACTATTCACTTCCCTATGTTTGGTATCATGGAATAATGTTGTCCCACTAACAGTAGTCATCAAAAATTCTCTGGCGATTATGCCTCATGACTTGTTTATGTGTCATTACTCTAGACAAGAAGGGAAGATAACCCATTCAAGATTTCTAGTGAAGGGACCTGGAATAGATATTGGGGTGTGTCCAATCTGAATGTCTTATTTTTCATAAAGAAAAGATAGAGCCAATATCAGGGATAAGTTGCTAACAAGTTTAATTGTGTCAAGCCAGTTCATTAACATCAACAGCCCCGCATAGGCCTTAATACTACACACATATATAACCTACAGAATCTACCCTCCATCACCTTAGGGATAAAGACTAAATTTTTCTTCAATCATTAAGACAAGTTGCGTAGTCCTAAGTGGAATAACCATCAAACGCTCTAATAGTAATTTTTTAACTTGTGATTAACCCTTCATTCCAGTTTAAGAATACTAAGAAATTTTTTATATAGTGCAACTGTATGGATATTTCATTCAATAGTAGGTATATAAAATTATTTCTGTGGATTAACCATGTGAAACCTATTAAAGAAAGTTTTACAAAGTTTTTTGTATACAGCATCCAAAATTTCAGACCCTCATGTAAATTTTTTGAAAGTGGATCATATCAAACATATTATTGGAAGTGCATCATTTATTACCTGAAACTCAGAACCACGTACAAGCCACAAGATACATGGATGTAATCATCCAATATTCACATGAAAAAATTGATAAGTGGGATTCAACAATGTTTCAGGGCTATAACAAGACTCCTGTGATAGACAAGTTATGTTATTTCGATTTTGTTAAAAGCTTAATTATAGCTGAAAGAATAAATTGTATCTAGAGACCAAACAAACTTCATCAATTAATTTAAGTAATGATGAGGTAGCAAGGAAAGGCCTTGTTCCATTGATGACTCGAATTGACTAAAGAAGAACATTGTATTACACATCAACCAAATTAGGGATTCCGAGATTAAATCGAATTGATATTACGACCGACCATTGCAAAGAATGTTCAAATCTCACCTCCATGGTAAATTTTAGCTCCAACTTCAATATTAATGGTAGGGAAAAGAAAAACCCCATCCTCAACAGTCCTTTTGCAAGGCTAGTGATAGTCACAAAGAACACGAGAGAATAGAACTGGGCAGAGGTCTTGAGACCCTAAGCACCATTCGCCAAAATAACCCAAACATAATCTGAGTGAGAAGTCTAAAATAACCAGCAACCACCTCACAAAGCCTACCACACCACCAACAACATCGTCTGAAAGGGCATGGAAGAAAAAGGAATAGAGTAGAGATTGCAAAATCCACAGGTCATTACGACATTTCCACTAGAACAAGGCTCTGGCACTAATGCTAAGGTAATATTTGACCCATTTATTACTAAGAATATTGAGATAATGAATTATATCATGAAGTCAACCAGGAAAGTATTCAAAGATTAAGGGCATCACTTACGAGTACAATAGTGCCAGAAACTAGAAAGGACAAGAATCAAGTGTGTGACAAGAATGCAGGTCAGCAATATAGACAGGCATGACATGACCATGGAGAAACCATCGACAGACTAGCTCAATTATAAGAAACTGTAACTAAAATAGATAGGACATGGCACATAAAAACTTCTGAAATTCATAATACAGTTCAAGGAGTAGGTATTTATTGGATTGTGAGCCGAAAATAAGTATGAGACCAAGCTTCTCTGCCCAACCATAGACTGGCCTGTACATAAATCTCATTTTCTTGTAGCCCAGTCTCCCCCAAGCTAAGTTCTAAGGCGTGAGGAGACTGCTTAAGGGACCAGACCAGGAACCTTAGAGAAGCTACTCAACTCCCTTTTATCCCTGTATTGAATCTTCACCTTCAACTAAGAGTCAAATGCATTTATTCTCTTCCCTTCCTTTGTTTTCGACAACACGATATTCATCTCATTTCATGAACTCTGCCATCACCAACCCCCCGGTAATGCTCCCTCCTTGGAGTCTTTTCGCTACTCTATCTCTCCATTCTAGTGGTTAGAGCTCGGCGTGGTCCATATTTTTAGGACCAACCAAAACTGCTCCAGCTATCCCTTGTTCTCTGATTTTTGTGGTGGTTATCCAATTTATCACTGGTCAGTCTTGCAGGCAAATGATCCACATGCCATTTGGCCCTTTTTCCCTTGCTTTCCATCTGTCCCAGGTAGCATATCCACCTCAGCCTTGGACACGTGTCCCTAACTCAGCCAGTTTACAATATTTTAGATTTAGCAGGAATGTAACTAGGCTATTATAGTATGGATTTCTTGCTACTTAACCTCCACCAATTTGTACAGTACCTTACCCATGTAGGTCTATAATTCTTCTTATGTCTTTCAAGGCCAAACTATTTTAAATTTTTTATAGAAATAAGTATATAAATCTATTCGAATATATTTCTTTGTTGATCAATATTCTTAGAACTATATAGTTATAAACTAATTGGATTTTTGTGGATTAATGACAATACAGCTTGCTATGCTCAGAGAAATGTTAGTACATCCTACAAAGCAGGTGCACAGTTCACCTGATATCCTGCTTGCCTATAAGTAATTTTTTACTTGTTCCTTTTAGCTCTCCATATAATTTTTGTATACATCATCTCCATTTTCTATCTAACTTTGAAACAACTCCATCCATTTCCATGTTTCTTTGAATTGTGGTTCATGAGTATGCAAGAATGTTTGAAACCAGGTTTAGAAATCAATGTGCTCAGTCAACAAACCTTGATATTTGTGATTTAATTATGCTTTAAAAACATAAATTTTTAAGGAAAATCATTTTATTTGAGAATAGTCCTACATAGCTAATATTTGTAGTAATAATAATCATCTAATTTTAACGTCATGGCCAAGAAAAAAACCAAATTGGTGTATGAGACCCCTTATTTTTGAGCCAAGGGATCCACCTCCACCTAGCGATTTGACCACTAAAGTATGTATATTCTCTACCCCTAGATTTGAACTTGGGAGCTATTGGGAGGAAACATAAGCTCTTAACCTTTAGGCCTATCACACACCATTTTGCGGGTGATATCCCTAGGAGAAAAATTTTCTCTAAGATGGCCCTTAGTCAGTAGCCAGTAGCCCCTTGCAGCCACCAACTAGCTTGTTGTGCCACTTCTCCGCCACCTGAGCCAACCATGTGGTCCCTCATGTTCAAAAATTAGGGCTTTTAGTACAATTTCTCTCCTTGAAATTACTTGTGATTTTCTTTAAACTTTTTGAATACATCCTACCCATGTAGTCTGGGACTCATGGGAAGTACCTCTCGTCTGGTCAATGAGTTGGGAAATGAGGATAGAGACCATAACATTACCGATGGATGAATCGTGTATTTTCTTACTCTCTATGTCTAGGATGGGTTGTGTCCAACAACTTAATCTGGGATCAAGTCTCGTTGAGGTTTTACCTCTAAACTGACTTGGGGTCAGTGGAGAGTAGCAAGGTCTTGTGACTCACTCTCGATCAAATCTTCTTCATTATTTCTTCATGGTTTAGTAGAGCAGAGTCGAGGAGAGTATAGGGACAACAGGTTGACATAGGATGACATGATGGTATAGGATGGTACAAGATGAGATGACACAGGATAACAAGATTGCATGGGTTGATAGATGAATTGATGGGTGGAGTTTTCATGATTTGAGAGGGAGTGTTAAATTTGGAAACTAGAGCCAAACTCCACTTTGGATAGCTCATATGATGGAGATGATATTTTTATTGGAGTCCTCTTTCTGAAAAGTACAAGATTGATCTAAAGATCATCTTGTTTGAATGAGTAGAAGGTGGATTTTTAATTTATTCTCTCACATATGTACATTTGGCAAGGTTAGCCAAAAATGTAATGTAGGCTCATAATCCCCAAAAATATGTGTCTCCACCCCTCATTGATGGATATAAATTGGAGAGACTCATTCCTCATTTGGACATCATCTCATCACACATTATCTCTCCTCTCTCATTGGTTCATAGAGCCTCCAAGCCTCTCTCTCTCTTTGCACGCATGGAAAGGAAGGACAAATTTTTGAATTGTTTCTAGGGCAAAAATATAGCGTTGACCAACATTGACTTTGGGTCAAACCTCATGTTTTGAATTTGATTTTTTGGGTAGAATTCCAATCTTTGAATGCCACAGCTATTGCCACTCATTTCAAGGAATTCTGGGAACTTTGAATTTTAGGTTGACCACAGCTTTGACTGTAGACATTGACCTCAAAGTCGATTGTTCCATTGACTAGGTTTCACCGAGTTTTTCAAGACTATTTTGGGCTAACTTTGACTACTTTTCGAGGTCGAGTTGACTGGGTTTGACCGAGCTTCATTGGAGGAGATTTATTTTTGGTTTGACGAGCATTGAATTTTCTAGTTAGGGCATCCTGTTGATTTTTGTTTGACTAAAGTGATATTTGTATATTATACTCTCTCTCTGCTGAACTTTTGAAGAATAATAAGAAGATTTGATCAAAGGGCTTTCCCCACATTAGGGTTTTTACCTGGCATTCGCCAAATTCTGTGTCCTCTTGTCTTGGCTTGTCTTATGGTTATTTGTTTATGTTCTGTTAGCATTTAATATCAATGTTAGTGTGATTGCTAATCTGGAATTGTAATTGGGCTAATAAGAAAATATTGGAGTAAATTTCTCTAAGCATAGAACATACCATTGTTATCTAAAATTAACTTCTCCCTAGTTGAGAGGGAAATTTAAAATTGGAAACTAGGGCAAAACTCCACCTTGGATAGCTCATATGATAGAGATGATATTTTTATTGGATTCCTCTTTTCGAGAGGTTCAATATTGATCTAAATATCCTCTTGTTTGGATGAGTAAAAGTGTGATTTTTAATTTATTATTCACACCTGTGCAAATTTGCAAGGTCAGCCAGAGTCAAATGTAGGCTCATGAAGCCCAACAATTGTGTCTCCATGCCCTAAACAAATATTATAAATAAGAGTGGCTTTCACCTCAATTCGACATCACTCACTCATCATACATCTCTCTCTCCTCTCCTTATTATTTTGTACAACTTGGAGCAGCTCTCTACCTCACACATGAAATCAAGAGGCTGAACATTTCAGGGCAGATTGCAGGATGAATTTCAGGAAAGCAAGCCAGCATTTACCAACTTTGACCAAGGGTCAACTCTCCTCCTTTGTCTGCATTTTCAAAGAAACAAATTCGATTTTTGAGGGCCGCATTTATTGGCACAGGTTTCAAGGCATTTGGAGCAGTTTGACTAAATTTGACTTTAGGTTTGACCACAAATTTTACAACAGCATAGATTGGGTTTGACTTGACTGTTTTGGGTTGACTTTGACCCTCTTGGAAGGAAAAATTGGACTATTGCTGACCGAGCTACTTAGAGGACATTTTGGAGCCACTTTGACCAACATTGACTTTTTGGTTAGGGCTGCAGTTGACTGCTGATTTTAATAGGACTATTTTGGGAAATTTATTTTGATATGTGTACTCTCTCTCTATTGAACAATTGAGGATGTTGTGAAACCAGCTCCAAAAAGAGAGGAAAAGAGACATCAATGCGTTAGAAATAAGCCACTTCGAGGGGGAAACCTCCAATACATTACATGAATGAACAATTCTTGGATGATTAAAATTACAAAACCTCCTTTCTATACATAAGAGTCCATGGGGCCAAAATGTAATCCTAGTGGGGCCACAATGTAATCCTAGCCAACTTAACAATAATAATTTAAGGGAACAATAATAACAATATGGGGGTTACAAGGGTACAATAATAACAATAAGGGGGTTGCACTAACAACAATAAGGGACTATACTAGTAATATAGCGACCTAACATACCCCTCTCCTTCAAAAAAGTGTTGTCCTCAACACTTGAGTAGCTTTGGGTGCTTCTGTATAAAATTCTCATCCTCCCATGTAGAATCTTGAGTGGGTAAGTTCTTCCACTTGATGAGATACTCTGAAATTGATCGATTCCGTAGCTGGCGAGTTCTTGCTTCCGTGAGTGCTTCAGGTTCCAATATGATTTTTCTTTCCTCATCAAGTTCTGGCAATATTGTTTGAACTGGAATATTTTCACCTATAACCTTCTTTAAGCATGAAACATGAAAAATTGGTTGCACTCATGAAGAAGTAGGAAGCTCTAGTTTGTATGCCATAGTACCAATATTTTGCAACACCTTGTAAGGACCATAGTACTTTGGCGATAATTTATTATCCTTCTTAGATTGCTTGAGGGACATTTTTTTGTATGTTTGTAGCCGTAAAAATACCCAATCTCCTACATTAAAAATTCTCTCACTGCGATGTTGATCTGCCTCTTGTTTCATTCGATTTTGTGCCAAGTTCAGGTTTTCCTTTAAGAGTTGGAGAACTTCTTGTTGATGCTCGATGTGATCTTCCACTACTTGAACCTTAGAATTTTCTCTTAAAGATGATGTGATGAATGGTGGATGATATCCATAAAATGCCATAAATGGGGTAATTTTTGCTATAGTATGGAAGGAAGTGTTATACCACCATTTAGCTAGAGGTAACCACTTGACCCATTTTGTTTGTTTATCAGATACAAAACAACGAAGAAATCCTTCCAAAAATTTATTTACTATCTTAGTTTTACCATCGGATTAAGGATGATAAGATGAGCTATGAGCTAATTGAGTACCCAACCAAGAAAATAACTCCGTACAGAAATTTCCAGTAAAAATGGGATCTATATTGCTCAAAATAACCCTTGGGTTTCCATGTAGCTTTTGAATTGTGTCCATAAATGTAGTAGCAACTGTACTTTCTTAAATGGATGAGATAATGCAAAAAAGTGTGCATACTTGGTAAGTCTATCAATTACCACCATGATGACACTCTTTCCTTCGGACTTAGGTAAACCTGTGATAAAATCCATTGAAATCTCCTCCCAACGTTGACTTGGAATGGATAAAGGTTGTAGAAGACCCAGGGTCTTAATTGTCTCAACTTTATTCTGCTGGCAAACCAAGCATTCCGCCACAAAATTTTGAATATCAGATTTAGGGCCATCCCAAAAAAAATTCTTTCTTCATCCTGTGGTAATTTTTTAAGAATCCTGAGTGTCCTCCTAAAGGAGAAGTGTGCAATTCCAAAAAATTATTTTGTTTTAGTTGGGAATTCTTACAAAGATATAAGCGATATTTGTACCATAAGGAATCATTTTTCCAACTAAATGTATTAGATGTACTAGGATCTTGCTGCAAATTTTGAATGAGTGTCCACAAATGGTAGAAAGCAATGCTTCCACCTCTTCATTCTTTCTTGAGAGTGCATCTGCAACAACATTTAGCTTCCTTTTTTGTATATTATTTCAAAGTCATAACCCAACATATTTGTGACCGATTTTTGTTGCTCTTCTGAAGATAGTATTTGTTAAAAAAAGTGTTTAAGACAGTCATGATCATTTTTTACCTTGAAGTATCTTCCCATTAGGTAAGTTCTCAATTTCTTTAGTGCATGCAGTATTGCTAACATTTCCTTCTCATAAATAGGTTTTGTAAATACTTTCCTTTGATTGGATGACTTTAAAAAGCAATGGGTCTTCCTTCTTGCATTAAAACAACACCAATTCCATTTCCTGAGGCATCACATTCCAAAATAAAGGTTTTTGTGAAGTCTGGCGTAGCTAAAACTGGTGCTACGCACATTGTCTCTTTAAGATGTTCAAAGGCCTTAGTTGCTTGAGGAGTCCATGAAAATTCATCTTTCTTCAATAATGCTATTATAGGTGCTACTATTCTCCCTTAATTCTTAACAAACTTTTGATAATACCTTGTTAACCCGAGAAATCCTCACAACTGCTTTATGGTTGTGGGGAATTTCCATTCCTTAATGGCTTTAATTTTTTTAGGGTCTACCTTAACACCCCCGTGAGATAAAATATGACCCAAATATTCCACCTCTTATACTCCAAAGAAACATTTGGATGTTTTTGCACATAATTGTTTCTTCTGTAATAGTTTGAGCACCCTGTCAACATGTTAAACATGATCCTTCCAAGACCTATTGTAGATTAGTATATCATCAAAAAATATTAGCACAAATTTTCTAAGGAACGGTTTGAAAATGGAATTCATCAACCCTTGAAATGTAGAAGGTGCATTGGTAAGGCCAAAAGGCATGACAAAAAACTCATAATGACCCTCATGAGTTCGAGATGTTGTTTTCGGAATATCTTCTATCTTCATTCTAATTTGATGATACCGTGAACAAAGATCCAATTTGGTAAAATAAATTTCTCCATGTAGTTCATCCAATAATTCATCAATCACAGGAATGGGAAATTTATCTTTAATGGTGAGCTTATTGAGCTCCCTATAATCCGGACACATGCGCCATGATCCATCCTTCTTGTGTACCAACACTATAGGAGCAGAGAATGAACTTTGACTAGGTTGAATTATACCTGCCTCTAACATCTCTGCAATCATACTTTCAATTTCACTCTTTTGGGAATAAGGATATCTATGAGGCGTGATGTTTGGAGGCATATGTCCTAGAATCAAATGAATAGCATGATCATGATCACAAATAGGTGGGAATCCTTTTAGAGTTTCAAAAACATTGGAATGATTTTCCAAGAATTTTTGGAGATCTGCAGAAATATATGATTTTGATGTTGGAACTTCTAGTGAGCATAATTGTGCAATTATGCCTCATTGTTCTTTCTTTAGAAGCTTTGTCATGACATTAGACCTTATTATCTTTCCCAGCTTCCCTGCAATTCCTTGTAATTCGACTTCCTTTCCTTCTAAAAAAAAATTTCAGGAAAAGTTCTTGAAAATTAAAATCTACCGTCCCCAAAGATTGTAACCATTGTACTCCTAGTACAACACCAACACCTCCCATATGAATGGAAAGAATTGGAATATTCAATAAATATTCCCCCATGGTTAGCTTGATATTATGGCATTTTCCAGAGCAATTTATAGTTCCTCCATTTACAACCATCACTTGAAATTTTGGCGTTGGGTATAAGAAAAAATTCAATTCCTTGGCTACCTTACAATGAATAAAATTATGGGTACTACCTGAATCAATCAACACTATTACCTTTTTCTTCTTGATATGTCCTTCTATCTTGAGAGTTTGAGGAGTGGTAATTCCTTCAAATGAATTACACGATATGGTTGGACTCATTTCTTCCTCTTCTTGGGTTGGTTCCAGGTGTATATCCTCTTCTTGTTCATTTTCTTCTTCCTCTTCACAATCTACGTAAAATAATTTGTTCTCAGCACACTTATGACCTTTAGTGTATTTGATATCACAACTGTAGCAAAGCCCTTTTGATATTTTTTCTTCCAATTGTTGTGGTGTCAACCTTGTAGGTTGTGGAAATCTAGGAGTAGCAACACTTCCCTCTTTATAGAAGTGAGTGGTATGCTTCCTTGTCGCCATAATTTTACATTCAATTTTTCTTGCCAACCTGAATGCCTTCTCTAATGAATCAGGTTCTGAAACACGAACTTCATGTTGGATGTTATCATTTAAAGTACCTATGAAGAGATTAATCCTATGTTCCTCTAGAATATCAGTTACCCTTATATTCAATTTTTGGAAGTCCTCAATGTGCTCCCCCATTAAACCCTTTTATTTGAGATTTATCAATTAGCTAAAGAAGGTGTTGCTCTTTGTATCCTCATAATGTTCTATCATTTCCTCCGTAAAAATTGACCAAGTGACAATTTTTTTATAGGAGAAAAGCCATCGATACAATACAAATGTATTTTGTTCTAAATGTAAAGTTGAAATGCATACCTTTTGTGTGTTTTGCACATTATAGAGATCAAAATATTGCTCCATCTGTAGTATCCATCTTACAGGATCCTTTCCATCAAACTTACACATATCCATTTTTTTAATATGGTGGTTCTTCCCGCCAACATTAGATTTTATGAAATCATGATTAACATTTACTTTGTTCTCATCATGAGTTTCCTCTACTATCTTTTCCCCATTGGGAAAAATTTCTTGTATCAACTTTGTCAAACCTTCCATGTCTGCTTTTAGATCATTCTTCATGTTTTCCATTTTCTCATCGATCTTAGCTTCCATGTCATCCATCTTAGATTCCATGCCAGCTTCCATGCCATCTATCTTAGATTCAATGCCATTCTTCAAACCATCCATCTTAGATTCCACACCATCTATCTTAGATTCCATGTCATCCTTCAAACCATCCATCTTAGATTCCATGCCTTTCTTTAAACCATCCATATTAGTTTCCATGCCTTTCTTCAAAACATCCATGTCATTTTTTGTTGCTCTTTGTGAGAGTGAAATTTGTTGCACTTGCTCTTGTAATTTTGATATGTCATGTTGCCATTCTTCGTATTCATGAGTCATAGTAGAGCTTTCTAAAGGCTTAATGGGTGTCAAATTATTTTTAGGGTCCATTTTAGAATCCAATACTGATATCTATTCTATAATATGCCCTTGGAATCAATTCAACTTGATTCTTCAAACAATACTTATGCAATTCGGAAAAAGAAATACACACCTTTTACTTGCTTTTGAGGAGCTTGATATTGAAATTGAATTATCTCTATAATTTTGGATCCTCAATATATGAAATTCACCCCTATAGTAGCCCTCTAAATCTTCTTTCAAATTCCGTAGGTCTAATCTGATTTGGATTCTTCAAGGAAAAGTTATGTCCAATCTCCCACAATGACCCAATTTTCTACTGGTTTAGTAGAACTAACTTGTACGACTTGCCACGTGTCATTGTTTCCTCCTTTGGCTCTAAAATTGATAGGCCAAAAACTACATTCCATGTAATTGTGGCCACTTTTTACAGCATTCAAATCCAATGCTCAGAGAGAGAGAGCTATGAATATTTTCCCACGATCACCTATTTGAAATGAAATTCAGAAGCCTCAAAAATACCAAACTTCCACAGATCCTATCTATGAAAATATTGTGAAACAATATCTGATATTTTTTGGAAATGTTCCTTAGGATTTTGGCTTTGAACTCTAAAAATTTCAGCTTCTGAACTTTCGTATAAAAAAATTTATTACGAAAATACCATAATGACCTGTTTAGGCTAAATTGAGGAGCCTGCAAAATGACCTAACTTTCACAGATCATATCTCCAAAAATATTACGAACCAAGCTCTGAAATTTTGCGATGATGTTCCTCAGGATTTTGGCTTCGCACTCTAAAAATTTCATATTCCAAAATTTCGTAGAAAAAATTTATAGCGAAAATGCCATGATAACATGTTTGGAGAAGCAAAACCCTAAAATCTCAAAGCTCTGATACCAAATGTTCTGAAACTAGCTCCAAAAAGAGAAGAAAAGAGATATCAATGCCTTAGAAATAAGCCACTTAGAGGGGGCAACCTCCAATACATTACATGAATGAAAAATTCTTGGATGATTCAAATTACAAAACCTTCTTTCTATATATAGGAGTCCATGGGGCCAGAATGTAATCCTAGTGGGGCAACAATGTAATCCTAGCCGACCTAACAATAATAATTTAAGGGCACAATAATAAAAATATGGGGGTTACAAGGGTACAATAATAAAAATAATGGGGTTACACTAACAACAATAAGGGACTATACTTGTAATATAGGGACCTAACAGAAGAATAATAAGAAGAATTTGATCAAATGGTTTTCCCCACATTGGGGTTTTTCCCTGGCACCCGCCAAATATCGTGTCCTCTTGTCTTGGCTTATCTTCTGAATTTTTTTTATGTTCTATCAGAATTTACTATCATTGTGATTAAGCTAATGTGATTGCTAAACTAGAATTTGATATTGGGCTAGTAAGGAAAATTGAAGTAAATTGCACTTAAGCATAAAACATACCATTGTTATCTAAAATTAGGGCCTCGCTAGCTCCACAGTTACACCATGCACTTGGTAGATGATCTAGGATCTATATAATGGTGTGGCGTCACTTATTCCATCATAATAGCCCTTGCAAATGATCTATAGGCATCTTCAATCTGTTTGGAGACTCGTGAGGACACTTGTGTGCCCCCACATCCATTTGGAAGCACCGAAGGTTTATTACTTGGAGAACAAGGGGCCAACCCCTTTTCCACTACTTTCAAAAGTCTTGTTTCACATTATGGCACCTATGCACTTCATTAGGCCTCCTCTAAGGCCCAACAACACATTTTATTGATCATTCGACCCTCTTAAGAGGCCTACTCCTTTGTTATTGAGCTAGTTTAGTGGGATTGTCACCAAAAGGTTGTTATTATGCACATTATTTTATTTTAGGGGCTACATTGGCCAAAATTTGCTAAATCATATTCACTAGACAATGTATAAATAGATGATGAGTCGATTCATTCTCTCATCATCACTTGTATTGATCATTAGCTCTTGTGAGAATTGCGCATTCTTTGGAGGACGAGATTTTTTGGATGAATGGATGAATTTTGAGGTTTGGTAAAATATTCTTTGTCTTGGAGCTTCTATTGTTGGAAAATTTGATGATTGGATGTACTCTTCTTGCATGTAAGTACTTTTTAAATGTTATTTTTTTTATGTAATTTTCCTGCATCATGATGCTGGGAATTTCACTATTCTAGGGCTTATTTACTACACTACTTTATGTGAAGTTGTGGAAATAAACTTTCTAAATGGTGTTGTACCATGATTGGACCATGCAATGAATAAATGAATGTTCCTAGGGATAACTATTCCCCCCGATAAGTCAGAAAATTATGCTAAACAAAGTATAAAGACCTTGAAGCTGCTTCAAACTGGCGTTGAGCCTAACAGATTTGTTTTAAATGCCTCCTTGATAAGTTGAAATCAATACAAACCCTAATTTATCCATGAATCCATCTCTTCCAAAAAGCAAGGCACTGGTCCTCCATTGGTGATCACTTTAAAGAATATTTTTCTTCACCTTCTCTCTTTCTTTCTAGGCCTAGCCTACATAGGTCACCTAAGGCATCACTTATCTCACAATCTAGCCATCCAAATACATCTATTATTTTTCCACAATTGTGTTTTTGTGTCCTCTACAATCCCTCAAAATTTGAGGCAATTATGACGATCGAATGTTGAGAAATAGCAAGCTCTAGCTTAGGGACCATTTCTTGCCTTAGGTTTCCCTTGGCTAGTGACCTCATTTCGATCATTTCATCAAAATCAAAGAAAATTTTTCCTTTGATCCTCTTCTCCTTCCCAATTAGGTCAAACCCCTCATTACGTGATCAAATCCATATCCTTGACCTAATTTTGGGCCCACTTGGTCCCGTGTGGTCCTGCAACTTATTGAAGCTAATTTCACAAAGACCACTCATAATCAATGTTTCCAAAAGGATTTAAGGGTCTACTAATATCCTTAACAAGTCATATACTCAAACCCTAGCCCTTATAATTCTCATAAACCTTTCCTAGAGAGTCTTTCATCTTGCTTTCCAAGTAAGAAAGCCATATTTTTGAGTTTGTCTTGTGAATAGGCTTCCAGGATCACCTCTCATCCTATCATTGATCCATTGTTTCATGATTCTTATTATAATGGGCCTCCTCTTATTCATGAAAGACAGTAAAGAGTAAGGAGCCTTAGCCGAGGTGACAGTGGGCTATTGCTCCATTGTTTCCCTTGACCTAATAGTAGCCCTCCAAGGTGTTGACAATTTAGTAGAGCATAGTTTAATTCAATTCTCTTACTTGATAATTTCTTGTGTTATACTTGTTATGCTTCTATTACTTATATCTTGTCCTCATTAGCTTATTATGTCTTTCATCAAGTCAATTAGAAAAACACAAGAGATGCAGAATTTTGGCTCTTCAAGCCAAAGCCAAAACCTCTCCCTCTTGGAGAGGAAAACCTGAAAGTAATTCTTCTTTTAGATATTCAATTGACAAGTACCAAGACCATGACCTAGAATCTTGACCTTAGTATGCCTCCAAGACCTTGTCACTGCTCGACTAGGCTTCTTATGCTAATATTCTTTTCTGCACTACTTTGCACCAAGACTAGGAAAGCTCGGTTCCTAGTGATCTCCCTTTCTACTCTTCATTGAACTATCCTCGGCCTCCTCGATACTTTGTAGACCCTTCTTCGTACACACTTGATGCACACCTTCAATGTTTATTTATTAATATGGAAACCCTTCTCCACGTTTTGTATATATCGGTCTCTTTCTGAAGTATCTGAGATCAGGACAAAGACTAGTGGTTTCAAGGAAACTTTAGAAGCTGCAATGACTGCAGCATTCCTGGTAGAAAAACCTGCTACAGGTTTTGAAGAGAAAAATAAGGTTTCTTATGAACTCACACTACATTCTAAATGCACCATGACCAATAGAGCTTACATGGTAGAGGCAGGAGCCATTCCTTTTCTTGTATCACCACTAACTTCACAAGATCCCAAAGATTAAGAAAATCTTGTAATTGCACTCCTAAATTTATCTATTATGCAATCTAGTGCATACAGCCGATCACCAATGTTCTCATAAATAGTTGCATTATAGATGAAGTGTTCTTCAACTTTTCCTCTGTTGGTGAATGTAAGAAATCAATTGGAAAGAGGGTTGATGCCATTCCAACCTTGATAAATCTTCTTTGGGACATAGTTGTCAAAGGAAAGAGGGATGCAACTATTGCCTTGTTTAATATTTCTGTTTTTTATTGAAGTTCTTCAAGATAGTAGAAGCTGGTGTAATTAATTTTTTTATTAATGTTTTGATAGATGACACACCATATATTACATACAATGTAGTTTATGCTCTTGTTGTTCTTACGACACAACTAAGATTGTCTTCTACTTCACTTAAATGCAAGGAGAATACTCTGGCCAGTTTTCCATCACTGTATCACAATGGAAGTGACAAAATTTAAATAAGTTGTTGAGATCACCATCGTTAATGCCTCATATATATAATATTCTTAAATCTGGTACTCCTAGAGAAAAAAAAAACTACATTTCTTCTCAGAATCCCGGGGCAACTTCAAGAAATCTGCAAACAATTTTCTCATACGATACTGAAACTTTAGTCAACACATTTCTTTAGAATTTGGAGAATTTTGTATTATTTTGCATTATTTTTGTCAATTTTTAAGAAGAATGATTTTTCTTCTATGTTAAGCACCTGCCCACCTGCCACCAATTCGTGTAGGTGCTCACCTTTTACTGGTATCACATATTCTTTCTCTTTGGTAAATAAGAATGAAAATAAATGTAAGAATTCTCCTGTGGGATAAGGTAATTTCTTGTACTTATTAATCTGTACATACAGCTGGAAAAACTCAAGCTCTAGTCATCCACAAAGCCTTGGATAAGTTCAAGTGGAGGTCATGTTGATCAAAACCAGTTGAAATGGGAAACAAAATGCAGGTAGGACATAGTTTCAACACGCCCTTGACCACTGCCAAGATATGAATTAGATCTTAGAATAACAAAATCATGCAAACGAATTTAGTTTCTGTGCATCCAATGCAAGAACCCTTAACCCTTTGTTGTTAAATTCCCTGGCAGGAAGTGCAATCTGCTAATGCCCTAAAACCCTAAACCCTGTACTTCCTTAGTGTAATGAGACAGAAATATTTGGAGAAATAAGTTCGTGAAGGGGGCAGAGCGAAACATTTTCCTGGAGGTGTCGTTGGAGGATGAACTGAACAACCTAGACCTCAAACGGTAGCAAACTATGTCGCAGAGAATTTGGAAGGCACACCACGACAGAAGACTATGTTGTAAAGCTTCTTCCACACCAAGTTGAGGGATACAATTAAGTGAAGTGCCTAATGCCAGATGCAACTATGGAAGTTCGACAACGTTAACGTGGGAGTGATTTTACTCCACGTGTTATATTTTATTTTGACTGAACCATCAAATGAAGTGCTGGGATTGTCTGTGCTGGAAAAAATAGTTTATGATCTATGATTAGGCATATCATAGTAATAATTTTTTTAAACATAATTTTTCTTCATTGGAAAATAGTGATTGAGGTTAATTTATGTTATATATATAATTTATTTTTAATGTTATGGTTAAATGAAACAATGAAGTCTTATTGTTTTTAGGATAATGGGCTTTCAAAATGGTGTATGAGGTCTTATTATTTGTAAGGCAAGGGTTAGTTATGTATATAACATAGTAGTAATAATATATTTTTAAGGACAAGGCTAAGCAAGATGATGAGACCTTATTATTTGTAAGATAATCCACTAGGTGTATTTGTTTCTTAAAAACTATGCAAAGATAGATGTCCCTTTTATGGCCAAGTCCCACCAAAATGGTTGGTGGCTTGTCCACAGGGATATCCCAAAAAAAACCTTGATGCCTCTCTAATAGGGCCTATATGTCTGGGTGCATTGGCCGTGGTTGGGCCCCTGTCTCCGAAATCCTCGGCTCGACTGCCCACTTTATGTCCCCATGTTGTAGATCTTTCTCCATCTAGTGTGTCGAAACTGTCTAGGGAGGGTAAGAGTGCATCCCCCTAAAAAATACTAGATTCCATCTGGCCCCATAAACTCCATCTCTAACTTCTGCCAGTCAGTGGTGACCCTCTCCAATGAGTATAACCACCAAACACCCAACACCACATTGGTCTCTGGGACACTAAAAAATAAGTGATCAGTAACTGAGTAGTTCCCCATTACCACAGTCAACCCGACAGTGTACTTCGTGCACTACATGGTTCAATCTCTTGGCACCAAAAAGAACCCCTCAAAGAGATCTGTGTGGATGCCCCTACACTCCACCATCTGGGAATCAATAAAGTTATAGGTGGCCGCACTATCTACCTGAATTAAAACTCATTGCTCCTGTACCATCCCCCTAATCTTGAGTGTTAAATTCTTTGGAACTCCCCATGATGGGGAAAATAGCCCCCTTTAGGTGGTAGTTGTGGTGGTGGTTCTCCCCCTGATTATGGTCCTCCATCATCTCCCAAATCATCTCGAACCTCAAACTCCTCATCTGACTCACTATCTGAATACACCTCAATGTAGTGGGCCTTTCCCTTGGTGCACTTGTGCCCAGGTGTCCAGGGTTATTGGGACATAAAGCATAAATTCCTCCTCCTAAGGTCCCTCGGGGTCTCCTCGTCCATCTAACCACATCCTCCATCCATCTAGGGTGGTCTAGTGTCTCGGTTCCCTTGTGCTGCAGTGGGTCTAGTGGGGACAAAGGCTTGGGTCCGGGGCACAACGTCAATCATATCCCAAGTCTTGGAGATAGCATATTTCAAATATGTGGGCTTGTACGCCCTCACCCAACCACCCAATGGCTTTGTTATCCCCTCCACAAATAGCATGATCAACTAGGCCTCTGAAATTTCAGTCACCATCACTACCAATCCATGAAACTTTGTAATGTATGCCTTTGCACTACTATTTTGTCTCAGATGGGCTAACTCCCTAAAATCTAACTCTGGGCCTTTCCTCTCAAACCTCTCCAACAAAATTTGAGTGAACTCTATGTAAAAGGTGATGTGAATATGTTGCAACATGATTAGCCCATGGTACCACCAATCTTGGGCATACCCTTCCAAATGCAGGGTAACAAACCGAATAACATCGGTCTCCCGCATGGGGTTTAGGTGGAATTATGTACAGTCCCTTATGAACCCAAGCCCTGGCATCCAATTGTTATAGTGCAAGAACTCCAGTGAAGCTCACATGAATTATTGTTAATGTCTTTTGCATAATTATGTGTAATCAATTTTTAAAATAATACTCTTGTGGGTATAGAAGAGAGCCTTTGGAAATATGTTAGAACTTATAATTCCATTTTGCACTTTATCCTCCTTTTCTTTTTAAGGGATAATCAGTGCTTCGGATGTCAAAAATATGTTGAGCCCTCTTTCTCTTTGTAGTATGGGTAAAGCCACAACCTTTTTACTTTAATATAAAACATAATTGTGACTATGAAATAATGTGTATTAATGTTGCAGACCTCAATTAAGGACCAATAGTAGAAAATTGATAGAGCTCATAGAGGTATATGGAACTTGAATCCTTCAAAGACCTTGGTCCTCATGTCATATTGTTGTATAAAACTAAAAACACTTATGTTCCCCAAGGATATCTAGGAATTAGGTTAATGCAAGAATACATAACTCTGAAGTCTTTGGACACATTGAATTAACCAAGACATTGACAAATTGACATGACACAAAGCTTGTCACAAGTTTCACCCATATGGAAATATACCATAATGGATTTGTGACAAGGAGGCCTGTGAGAAATACACAAAGTTTGTGGAGAAGTTGTCTTTCATATTGTTCAGTTCAAGAACTCATATCTCAAAGCTCGTGGTTGCTAGCTAAGTATTTCAATTCAAATTTTGACAACCACACTTTGTTTCCGAAGTTTAATCATTACCAGCATGCCCTGTACCAGAGCTGGCTCTCAACCTAAGTCCACAAAAAAACATGGGGGCACTCATTGCACTTGGTTAGGATGAGGTTGGATGGTAAAAAATGAGGTGAAAGGATGGAGAATGGATTGGAGTGAATCATGAAGATTATGATTAGTGTATTCTCAATGTGTTTCCCTTTGGATTTTATTTGGTGAGAACTTAGAAGTCAACCTTTCAGAGCATGATGAAGGAAAAAATACAAAACAAATGAGTTTATCCACCAGTAGTATCATGTTTAAAACTTAAGTATTGAAGAAGGAATCCAAAATTCATATCCATTTTGAAGGGATACAATAGTTACAATTATTTGACTTTTAAAATCTAGAAAAAAACTGCATATTTTCTTTTGTATCACGAAGATGTTTACTCCCAATATTTTTTTCTGTACCCAAAATCTTCCATCTCATACTGTATCTGTATACAAATTCAACCTCGGTTACTATGTATTCAACATGGCATCATCATAATGGAACTGATCTCATTTAAGCCTTGTCCTTTAATTTGTAATCTCTATTGAGAGGACTAAAAATTCTCTAATCCATAGACATTTGTCCAACTACATATTTGAAATTATTCTTCTTTCTTTGTCTACTATAGATGAAACTTGTTATCAAACACCTTGCTACAACATAATATTTTCTTCTAGTACCATAATTATATTCTTATAATTTTTGAAGCCCCAAAACTTCTTATATTCACATACAATTTCCCTTCACCATTTTAATCGCCTCACTCGAGTCTCTTTCCAGTATTCCATATACATGGTTTCCATGTCTCTGTAAACAAATATTCAGCACCAACACTAGAAATTGGATACATTTTTCAAGAGTTGTCGCAAATGAACAAACAAATAAGAATTACCAGCTTTGCATGGTTGCAAATAAATGCCCATCTCAAATTTCCCCTCTATATTTTGAGGCTCCATCAAACTTAAGCTTGAAGAAGCCTTTTTATATTCTCATTCACACATTAATTAGGGTTCGCACACAACAATTCAGAGGTAGGCAAGACAATCATTTTAAATATTTTTAACACAAAAAACCACCTTGTAACATCCCCAAACCCTATTCACACAACAATACATAACGAGAAACCAATCTTCACCGATATGCCTTGAAAATGAACATAGTTTATGGTTTCAAATAATAATTCCCTAGTTAATTTTTGAACTCTAGCACATTCTAGAGCCTTTATGACCATATCAATCCATGGCTGGTACTTAGTAACCACTTAGTGCACTATATAACTATCAATTTGGTTTTACCAATTATATCAAGGTGAATGCACCTATACTTGGTTTTAATAGGAGGTCAAGCTTGAGGCTTGAGGCTTGAGGTTCCCCAATGCATAGTTTTGAGAGGCCTAGCTAAATGATTGTGCAGTTGAGGAGCTCAAGAGCTCAAGGTTAAGGCTTGAGGCCTAAAGGTTCCCAATGTGAAGTTATGGAAGGAGAAAAAGATGGGAGATTGCACATTTGAGGGGTTCAAGGGCTCAAGATTGAGGTTTGAAGTTTCCAAACGTGCAATTATGGAGGGAGGAAAATCTAATGGATTACACAATTGTGGAGCTCAAGGTGTCAGGCTGGAAGCTTGAGGCTTGGCACTGCGCAATGTGCATTTAAGGCTGACTCAGAGGCAGAAATTACATAGTTTTGGAGCTCAACAGCCAAATTTGGGCACTGTGACTACACAGTGCACAATTTCGAGAGGTAAAGATAGGGCTTGAGGGCTGAGACTATGCAATGCGTAGTTTAGGAAGGTTGAGTGAGGTCAAGTTGATCAGGAGTGAAATTTTTAGGATGAGACTAAGTGTGGAATCAGTGAGACCAAAGTGAACAAGGAAACAACATGGGCATAATCACACACTTAGAAAAATTGAAGTCACAACATTGATCACTTAGAATACATGAACAACATTCTTCCCTCAATGTGACGACATTGCAGTGACTTTCCCCAAGTGTGACACTAAAGATACACTTTGCGATGACAGTGATGACACTTTAGCGATAATGCATAAAAATTTGGGAATGAGTAAAGCGTGTCTACATGACTAGGGGAATTCATCAACACCAAATTTACCCTTTGAAACAAGCCAAAACTCCACTGTACACGATAAGCGACACTCCCCATGCCAAAAAACAACATTTTCTATATAAAGAGAAAAGTGCGAACGACACTTGCGATATGCGAACCACAATGAAAGAGACACATGCCAGAGCGAATATAAAATGAAAACGAAACTAATTAAAGTGAAATCAAACAAAAGTGACAGTAAAAAACATGAAAGTGACACAAGTGAAATTGAAAGTGCACAAAAGCGACTGTTTGAAAAACTCACTGACATAGAAGTATAAACACAACCCAACGCGATAAATTTTCAATGACGATGTGCACCAACTGTAGATATGAATTGAAAATTACACATGGACCATTGAATGGAAATGACTGAGAAGGCATTAGACGCTGACAGATTTTAACCCACATTAATATGCTTATCGTTGTAAGATGCTTGATCTCAAATCTCGAAGCATCCTTTAATTTTGCATGCTTGTCTTGTAAGTTGCATATTTTCGTATTTTATTGTGTAGTGTGAACTTAAACATAAGCAACATTTCATCACATAAATCATACATGAATTCATGAAGAGCAACAACAAAGGATTTGGTGACGGAGTTCAACTATCCTTGGCTACATATCTGGGTCTGCGAACATCGTTAGATTTCTCCATATATTCAGTGAAAAGGCGTACATAAAAGTTTGCTGATAAAATAAGTGGTTATGGAATTGGATTTTTGGCCTGTTACTCACCCCACCAAGAATTTTTGGGAGATTTCCTTAGTACTATAAATGGTATTGTTGACTCCTAACACCATATAGGAATATGTTCTTCTTCTTAACGCTATGATTGCTTTTCCTCTTCCTTTCTTTCTCAAACTCCTTTCTAAATCGTAGCTCCTTGTTCACAAGAGTGTTTCTCCCTAAAACCCCCAACAACGTTCTCAATATCAGTTCAACCTTCTTCTATCATCAGAGCAAGGGTCTCCTTCACTTGAAGCAAAAGAGGTCCTCAAACTTTTAAACCATAAAAAGTAGTGGCTTTGATGATATTGTCTAAGAGGTGCATCTTGGGCATGGTATTGTGGAAGTGACTTTGAAAGCATAAGTTCTTGATTTATGATTAGTGCCTAAGATAAGAGGAGTGTGATGTGTTCCAAATCTTAACTTTGGGTAGGGATTCTAAATATTTTAATACATTATTATCTATTTAATAATACTTGTCACATTCCCTAAGGAAAGTTTGCACATTTGGATGCATGACTCATGATCTTGTGTGCTTTGGCATGATTTATGAACAACTGAGGAGGTTTATAGGAGGATTCCCTTCATGAAATGATGGCACAGGACATATACTATAAATTTCATGAGACGTTGCAAAGGAAACGTCATAAGTTATAACATATGGAGATCTAAACGTAGCTCAAATTGAGTGAAAGAAAATATATTATTTTATTTTTTCTTTGTTGTGTGTATTCCTCTAATTGTTGTCAATCATGAATACACAGGAGATGGGGACTTTAAAGATTTTTTTGGTATCTATATGACAAAATTAATGTCGAAGAAGGGGACAATGACATTAATTATATTCTCCATAGTGGGTTGTTCTACAAGCTAGATAATCTTTGTGATCCTAAAGGTGAAACGTTGCAACTTATCATATCTAGTCGTTTGATAAGAGTGAATATTTGGTAAACCATTCAATTTGAAGAAGATGATAAGGAAGAAAGATCAAGAGGGAACATGTATTTTTCCATCAATGAAAGGAATTGAGCTTGAGAAATTGTTGGCTAAACCTACTTGCAATGTCTTCCAATAATGTTAGTGCTCAAGCTTGAGTCACAAGAGATGTAGCCTATGGCTGTAGAAGTTTGAGGATGTTGAACCACCAAGGAATTCCAGGGGAAACCACTTTGTTGACACATAAGCTAGTGTCATAAATAACTACACTTTTGGATGATCGAACATGTAATGACTCAGACTATGTGTTAGGTTGTTAAGCTAGCGGCTAATAGGGTCAATGACATAATAAACAAGTGACTACACTAATCAACCTAGCACTTGACAGGGAAAATGACAGGAATGGTGACATGAAATATGATGTTAGTGTGATGTATCTTGACACGAGACTAAAAAATGTTTGATAAATAGTCTCAAACTAGTTTTTCATGCAATAATAGCCTATTGCATATCCAAAAGTTGCAAATTAAAGGATGAGAGGTCCAAGAGATGAGTAACTGTAACATTTATAATTAAAAATACATAAAATTGTTTGAGTGGAAGTTAAAAGTATTGTGCAAAAAGGTTCTCGGCATATAAAATTCAATTGAAAATTCCAATCATTAATAGCCATCTTTTGGGTGCTTATCCTGTTTTTTCCCTTCTTTTGCAAAAGGGTAATGGAAAAATTAAATTGTGACATTGTCAAAAATTTCCATCAAAACTATGACAATAACATTTTAGGGAGTGTCATTTCTTAATAAAAATATAATTTTTATAAAGAAATATTACTATTTTTATTTTATCTTAAACTTAAAAATGATTGAAAAATTATTTCAAAGCATTCAAACATAATTAGTTTTTTCAATATAGAGTATTAAGAAAATAATTAATGAATTTTAAAAACTAGGTATTGAAATATATAAATAACACATTTCTTTTAGATAGAGAATAAAAAAGGAAGATAAATAATGGAAATATAGTTTTTTTAATATGGAGTATTAAGAAAATAATTAATAAATTTTGAAAACCAGTCATTTAAAATGGAGTATTAAAAAAATAATTAATAAATTTTAAAAACGAATTATCAAAATATATAAATAATGAAATAATATATATATATTTTTTAACTAAAAAATAATTAAAAACCGGTAAATCATGGAAAACCAAGAAACAAGTGAACGAATAAAAAAGAGTAGTAAATCATGAAAAAACAAGTGAACTATGATGCAAATTTTCCTTGCCTTAGAAGCTGGGCAGACAAAGATTTGCCTTACAACAACATTTTAAAGGGTAAATTCATTAACTACCTCGTATTGTATTTGTATTTTGTATGAAAATTTTTCTTTCTAGCATTCTTGTTTTACAAGCTACTCATCGCATCCCATCAAAGCTAGAGCCCTAATTTTATTAGTCCCAGGGAAAATTTTAAGGATGGAATTTTACCTCAAATATTAGAAACCTTGGCGAATATTACTAATCCATAATATACGAACTATAAAATTCTTGATGATATTTTAGTAAAAATATTCAAACTTCTAATGATTTTATGTGGTCTCTATAAAATTTTGGTGATTTTCAAGGTAAATTATTTTTTTTCTTATAAAATTTAGGCAAATCATTTTTAGGAAAAAATGGGAATTGGAAAATCTTTTTGGAAAAATCATGGAAAATTAGCCCATCTGCGAATATTAGCCCCTAAAATTTTCCCTAATTTAGTCCGAGTTATAGTCAGAGGCACTCGAATACAATGCATTGTAGACTAGCAAGGTCTCATAGGGTTCAAAATTGTAATTTGATATGTTTCAGAATAAATCATCTGCGTTGAGTGATTTTGATCATTCTCTCCCTTTTGATACTCTAATATGATACAAAATATGATTTGAAAAGTTTTAGAATAAATAATTTGCGTCCAGTGCTTTTGATCATTCTCTCCCATCTGGAAATCTACTATGATACAAAATATGCTTTCCAAGGACTTTAATACATCCATCCAGTTCCAAGGAACAACAAAATGTATCCTCAGAAAATAAATAAGATGGCAAGTGCACTTTTGAGAATGTATTTTCAATCACACATCAATATTTTTGACTGCCAGTGAATACAGCTTCAAAGCTTTCGTTGTCATCTAACTGCTTAAAACAGGCCCACTTGGATTGCAACCACCATCCTGATTTTGTCTTTCATGAATTTCATGAACTAAAAGCTAATCAATTTCAGTAAGTGCTAATTTCATGAAAAATATTAGCAATAAATGCAATATTTTCTACAATATTACATATGGTATCATTACTTTAGAAGCTTAGATCTTTGCAACAACAGGTTCTTTAAAAAACTTCAATCCAATATTTCTTCAATAATTTATATCCTTGGCCTGCTATAATAGTGATAGGGAAGTACTAGATATGCAAATGACTTGAAATTTTCAAGGGAACTTTGGTATCTAAATGTAATGAGGAACTCGTCCTCTTTAGACAACAATAAAAACTTTTCGCTTCAATTCCTTAACATGTTCATTAAATGTTTCATTTTTCTCAACAACAGATGTCATGGATCTACTTCAAGGTCAACCTTCTATAATACTGATGTAACTTCAAAACACTTATAAAGACGAAAAACACCATTGAGATATCCTTTATAATTTTTCCTTAGGCTTGTAAGCTTAAGAGGATCTTTGAAAATGCCTTGGCTTTAAGTTAGCCTAACCATAATCGAATTTATATTTAGATTTTATTAGACATTGGGTCCTTGGGATGAGTCTCCTTACAGGTTAGACCCAACCAATCTAAAATGGGCCTTAGCAATGCACTAGGTCTAAGCCTTAGGAGGCTTCTACAAAAGGATTGAAGACAATGACCTCAAAAATAACTTGACATAATTCATTCTTCCTCCATCAGCAGGCCCTTCAAGTTCTTATTATAGATCTCAAATTTGTTGTGAAGTTTCCTTCAGTCAAGTGAATAATGAAGATCAAACTTAAACTTTTATGCTCAGAATAATCCCAGAATTGGCCCAAATTACTCATCAGTGGGCTTTTAATTAGTGCAAAATTGTCTGAAATTTGTGCTTTTGGAGAAATCCAAAATAATTCCATAGAGGTATGACAAGAATGAGGGGCTGAATAATCCTAAGAATAAAGTTTATACATATACCTAATCACCCTAAAGCCTTAGGAATAGACTTAGATTTGTCTCAGAATTAGTCCTTGGATTGGCCTCATAAGCTCGACAAATAACCTCAGGATCACAATGAGTGGATTCCACAATCAGCTACAGTGATTTGTGTTAAGAGGGAAAAAATCGGGCCTTAGGATTTCTGCATTAGAGGGTGGAAAAAATCTGCCAGGAATAGGAAGAAATAGTGCACATAAACTCTGGTCAAATCACTCCTCAAACCCTAGAAGAAGGAGAAAATCAAGAGAAGGTCTAAAGAAGTCTTGGAAGCCTAATATAATGTCACACATGTGAAATCATCCTTACTGCAGCCCTATAGATTTATCAACATAATTCATTGCTTGTGTACTATGTAAATTACAAGAACCAATCCAGAATTACATTGTTTTCCTCTCTATGTTTGTAGGAATTAAATACCTGTACAATGTTCACATATCTATTAATTTGTTGGTGCTATTTTTACACTATATTAGCTCAACACTGCACACTCTCTATAAAAATGGTAGTGGGTTCCTAGTACCTACAACCCCTTCTATGTTATGTTTATGATCAAACAAGTCATCCATGATCATCATTTACACTGTGTTTGATCTCATCACCCCACACTCTTTGTACATAGGGTAGTGGGTACCTACAGTCCCTTCTATGTTCTGTTTGACTTTACTAACCGATACACTCACAAAAAACTCATCCATGAGCACTAAATTACACCTATAGCCATCCTTTGAGTGGTTCGAACCAACATATCCAAAAATGTATGCACCAAGGTATTCTTGAGGCATATGCATTTTTCCAATCTTGTACAACCATTCACATCTGAAAAGGCACACACACACACAAATATATATATTCAATGGGAGGAGACATCTTAGAACTAGTAGAACCGATTGAGGGAGCTTGGTTTTAAATTCTAGAGATTCAGAGTATTTTTTATTGCTAGTAGTTAAAAAATAGTGCACTTGAAACCATTGTTGGGGATTTTCCTTGGAACCTGAAGCAAATAAATAATTCTTTTCAATCCAAATCTGAATAGAGCATTCATGTTGTTCAATAAAAAATATTTGAAAGAGCTTGAACTTGACGGTGATTAATTGTAGAGAGTGAAAATCCATGCTGTTGAAGCAGATGGGCCATAAGCTCATCATTTATGGATAAGAAGTGGAGAATGATGTTAAATTTCCTTTTTTTATGTGCTAATATCCAGAATGGAGGATGGTATGTTGGAGAACCAGAGGCACAGTAAAATGATACATACTGCCAGATATCTATGCATTGACTCCAACCACCTTCCAATTAAAGATTTGGTAATCAACACATTGGTAACAAGGGCATTGAAATTCACTGAAAATATCTTCATAAAATCAACTAACCTTATTTATTAGTTACTCCTAGCTCATTTATATCCTTGCCAATAAATGCATTAGGATCTCTCCTTGAAGTGGCCCAAATATAAGGGAACATTCAAGGCATTCTTCTTCTTAGTGATGGTGAGTTAGTTAATCCCGATTTAATTGAGGATTCTCTTCTCACCTTGGATCTCACAAGGAAATATTTTAAAGGACACATGATGTATGAACTTCTCTGTTAAAGTAGTTGGAGCTGTGGTGAGTGAGGAAAAGGTATAAGCTCTTATCTTGGTTATGAAGATATAAACTTGGATTTTCATAAATTGAAAATATATTAATCCTAATCATATGATAAGATACTTTGTGTCTCTTTTGGTACCAATGTATCCCATAATATGTAGCAATGGGCTTTTAATAAGTTTGAAAGCAAGCCTCTAAATTGTGAACCCTACAACTTATCATTATTAGGTAGAATCACTACATGATTTCTATTCCTATTATTCGCTCCTTTCTTCCAGTTGTAGGAAGATGAAAATGATTATAGAAAATTCTTGTGTGGGAAGAATGGAGGGAAGGAGATCTTCCTGTATTTTTATAGGCATCTGTACTTTTACTAAGGGAGGGAAAATGCCCTGGTTTTATTGATGTGTGAGCTTAGGGAGTAGTGTTGACAATTCAATGGTCAAGGCAATGAGTGGTCACATATGGTGAATTCTTGTTCAACATTTCATTTACATTGATACTCTTATAGTGGTTATTAAAGGTCCATTTGGAATCTATGATATAACCATTGGTGGTGTTGCTCAATGTCTCTGGATCAACTATCCTTTAAAAAATTTGGCAGGCTTGGTATTTAGTGTCCAATCACCTACATTGGGACTTTTCAGGACATATAAATGAGTGGCATATAGTAGTGAGATTTATTTATACTCTCCCATTGGACATGGAGCTATATGGTTTAGTATATTTTTCTTGTAGGTAAGAAACTAATCACAAAATTTATTATATATGGGGGAATTTTTTTGACAAGGCAACGACCACTTTGTTACCATGGAGAGTATTGATTGATCTCAATCAGTACAACCTGCTAACAACGTTCCTTTTGAAAAACTCTGCAAGATCATTTGGAGTCTAGTTTGTTCAAAATGAATTTGAGCACTCAACAATTTATTTTTTACACTTGGAAATGGTTTATGGGAAGCCATTTACATATTATAAAAATAAAGAGCTTTTTCTATGCTCTATAACACTACTCACTATTTGTGGCGATTACTTAATATGTCAACTTTTATTGCCATGATGGTGAGCCGACTTGAAATTTTTTCCGAATCTCGTTTAATTCTAGACAAACTTGGTTAGACTATTTGTAGCTGAACTGGCTTGTTCAGGAACAAACTGGTTCAAAGGGTTCGATGTCTTCTTGAAAATTTAGGGTTAATCCCTTTCAAATGGTGAACTTATTTTATGTTTGTTATAGGCGTGCTTGCATCTTAATATAGAATCTAGGAAATTTTTTGGGGGAATGATGTGGATATGACAAATTGGTTGATTGCAACACGTAAGAGTATGACATGTTTCTCTCTGAGAGATTCTTGGAACATATGGCTTCCCTCCCTCTGGTTTTACTAGTTGAATATAGTTTAGAATACCCACTAGAAACTAAGCAAGAAAAAACAGGGATGTGAACTTGGAAAGTCTTATATTTAACTTGGTAAACTCCTTCAGAATACCTACAAGATTCAACTGCCTAGTATTTTTGTATTGTCTTCACTATTGAGGTATAACCTTTATAGGCTTTTCAGTTTATATACATGTGACATTTCCTCGGGTTAGTTACAACTATTATTATTTTGCATATTTTCCATTATATAGTTATGACGACTACCCCATCTATTGATACCAAGCCAAGGTATGGAATTCCATTCCAGGATCATAATATTAAGCATCCTATATCTTTTTGCTGAATCCTCCAAGTATACAAGTATAAAGAGTGTTGTTTAAGGAGCTATATATTATGCAGGATATTCTCTGTCGAGGTTAACATGATTCTTTATCAATCAAAATAGTAATCTTTGTCTATCATCAAACATGATAGGTTCTCATGATTAGCGGTATTTTCCATAGTTTTTGAGCTAGCATTGTTCTATAATAAAAAACTTATGCCTACATATTCATATTTTATGTTTACATATGACTGTCTTATTTTCATCAATATGACTAAACTGAGGAAGTACTAGAATTCAAGATACAATTTTTTTAATAAGTGAAGTACCAGGATTCGAGAGACAAAGGAAAAAATCCATTTTTCTATGAAACTAAGTCAATCAAATGTAGACATAAAATAAGAAGGAGATTTTTTATGAGTGAAGTACCAGACTCTAATAGAAATTTTATAACATCCACCCAAGTAAAACTTTTTTAGGCTAATATCTTTCTTGGTTTTGTTGATCTTGGTGGTAGACGACTACAATAAACTGTCCAAAGCCCCATCTGAAATCAAATTCCAGATTTTTGAGACCCCATTCTCCTAGTTTTGTAGGTAGGATATCGGCTTCCACTATGGTCTTGAGGAAGCTCTACTCACAACATAGTTCAACTACTCACCCCTCCATCCTCTCAAATGTTAAAGATTTGAAATGGATTTGAAATATTATCTTATTCAAAATTTCTATGTTATGTAACTAATAATACATATAACATCATTATGATTATGTTGCAACATTGTTGGTTGTAATATTGTATCTTGCATTGTAGTTGTAGCAAGTGAAATTCCTTCATTCCTTTGGGAGTTTGAACATAGCCCCATTTCACCAACCAATTAAATTCCACTTCATATAATTGTGAAGCTACGAAAAAAAAAAAAACTATTAGCTAACTTCCATTATTTGATTGGGTCACTGGCTAGGGTCTTTGTGGAACTTTGTGTCGTTGAATAGGCTGGCTCATACCTTAAATTCAATTTATGGGAAGCATGGTAGTTTGAATGCCCATGCCTTTGTGATTTGGATAATTAACCACAACATTTTCTGAACTAATTGATGTATTGGAATGACCCCTCACACACACCGATTCTTTTGGTTAATGTGTTGTTGGCTTAAAGCATAATCACCTATTCTTGGTTGTTAGCTATTGTCAATGAAATTGCTTTGAAGGCCATCTTCAATGGGAAGACTTATAATTAGTTTGAGTTTCAAATTCTGTACATTCATAACTAATTTTAAATTCATGACACAATTTTCTTGGATTGCTTGGTTAATTCCATTGCTTGTGCATTGTTTATGCAATTTCTAAGTAGTAACAATACCACTTGGCAATTCAAATAGGAGTCCATTTACTATTTGTAGGCAGTTTTGTCACCTACAACAATCTGAGGAGGTAGCTACCTACAAACATGCTTCTTATTAATTTTTTGGGCTCAACTCTTAATAGATTCCTTGAGATAAGTTTGTAACTTTGTATATGATGAACACTTGCTTCATGTGAATGGGTAGAGTTAGAAATCCTCCAACCCATCTGCGCTACAATATAAATCACCACCCTGATGGATGAATATCTAGCTACTAGGGTGAAGGTCTCATCATAGTCAATGCTCTCCTTCTAACAAAACCCCTTAGCCACAAATTGAGCTTTGAACTTATCCACACTACCATTAACATTGTGCTCAATCTTCTAAACCTATATAGAGCAACCGCATATTTTCTCTTTGGAAAAAGTACAACCTCCCAGACACTGTTCTTCATGATGGAAGAGTACTCTTCCACCATAGCATCAATCCACAACTGTTGCTCAGATGCTTCCTGAAAGCTGGATAGGCTTAGCCTCAGTTAGCTCACTCATCAAGACCATATAGCCATAATATTTTTGTGGTTCCCTACTCTATTTGACTGGATATATATGAGTACCCACGTACTCCTAAGCATCTTCCAGTGTTTACTCTACCCACTTGGCCCTCTTCCTGCCTATGCTAGGAGTCGGAGCATAAGTGAGAGAGGCCTAGATTTAAGGGTGTGCATAATCCCCCTAGAGTCTTGGAGGGAACATTGGGACTAAATGGATACGTAACAGGATAACTGAATTTTTCAACACCAGGGTTTTCACCATCACATGACATGTTTTCTTCCACTTCTCCATATCTCTTGTTGTATCTATTCTTATCTATATATATATATATAAAATTTAGAACTAGATATATATTCAGATTCAAAATTGTCAAAAGAATTGTTACTAATATCGGAATGCACAAATCATTGCAACTGCAAAGCCCTTATCTGATGTTGGAAGTGAAGAAATATTCAATTGTATTATGAGACACCAATATTTTTCTGTTTTCTGAGGCTGAATTTATTATGTTAACGTTGGATCTATTAAATATCTAGAAGAATTAAAAAAGGTTGTGTAAAATATTTAAGGTTAAATTAATTTATGAAAAAAAAATTACATCTATTTTTTCTTTTCAATGTGCAGAACCCCAAATATAGGAGGGAAGGATCTGGATCTTACCTTGTTATACAGGGAAGTAACTACTCATGGTGGACTAGAAAGGGTAAGGTAGACTCTGCATATTAATTATAGAAAGATTTTACTTCTAAAAAAATGGCTTCCGAAAAGTGTCCTCATATTTTTGCTTCTTTATACAACCATGCATCTAGAACAATGGTTCCAAAAATTTGGCTTCTGAAAACTAGCCGCTTTTTCTTGCTTTTTTATGATAACTATGATCTAGCAGAATTGTTTTGTGCAGTAGAAAGATGGGTATGTAACAGGTGCCTACACAAGAGCTATCCACATTCTTATTGTCTACAGTCAGCGTTAACCTTGGAGCCTCACCGTTATTACTCATTGATCTGACATCATTGCTCCATAAATTATTTAACATTCAAGTAATGATTAGATCCTTAAGGATGAGAATTTGAAAGCATTGTTTCAAATTGGGCAATAATTTCAACTCCCAATTTTCATTAATTAAATAGCACTGTACAACAAGATATGAACAAAATGAAGCTAATAGTAACAACTAACCTGTTTAAAATCATAGGGCCAAGTATAGATAATCTAATTTTCATAATTGTACAAAATTTGGGGAGAGGAAGAGACAAACAAAAGAATTTGATCTGTAGTGACTATTAATATTTTGTGAAACAAAATTTTTTGAGCTCTCCACCCACTCCATCGAGCCTACACTGATTTGGAATGGGTGCATGCAACAAAGGTTAATGCAGCAGTTTACTAACGTTATTGAACTTTGAGACTATGTGATCTCTTTGTTGTAATGCTACAACCACTTGACTAAGAATATTATTGTTTTTGTGTGACAATTCTAGTTTTCCACTTTGATCCACAACAAAGTTGCCCATTGAAATTCACATTTGGTGTTGATTATTCTTTGTTATTTTGCACCTTTGATACAATGATTGAATTTTCATGCCCATACTTGATGAATTTTGTGTTGAACTTGTCTCACAAGCTTGGTCAATTTGTGACTCACTCTAGGATCAAACAACCCCACTTATGATTTTTTGATCTCAACCACTCTCCTGCAAGTTGGGGAGTGTTAGAAATGACAATAAAGCATTTGTGTGGAATGTTTGAGCTTGTGAGGATTGATGAAACTGTTGAGGTGGATTTTTTGTTGTATTACACATGTAGTTGAAATACACAATTGAGGGGACATTGCCACATTATCATCTTGGGAGTTTGGCAAATGTTGCTACCTTGGAATTATTTGTTGGAGATGTTATGACTTATATGCACAAGTCTGTTGGTCTGGTCAAAGATGATAAGCTAAGTCTTTAGGTGCTGGCAACATTATCCTTGATAGTGTAATATTTGTAATTTATCGACCATTGAGGCAATTAGTGTTTGAAAAAGAAAAACTTGATCATTGTACTTCTTATATATACACATATATTTGACAAAGTAAGGAAGCGTAAGAAAAGGTGTAAGTGTGAAAAATAAAAAAATTGAGAAAGAGGCGAGCCAAGTGCTAATATGTTTGTAGTTTCTATAAGAGAAAATTGTTTTGTACCTGAAAAGAGTCACAAGTACATCTCTACTTTGTTGATAGGTTGCATGACCTTAAAATACATTGGTATCAATGCCAATAAGAGTAATTAAGGTTGGTTGTGTTTATTGTAGTGCACAACACATGATAAGCTCTTCTTGGAAAGTAGAAGTATTGTGGAGTAGTTTCAATGCACATATTAGTTTTTCCTCCTCTTGAACATGGTATCAGAGCCTTGTTTATTATGATCTGGGAGATTTGCATGTTTGTTTTAAAGTTTATGTACTTTTATTCTAGAAGAGATTGAGATTTTCTTGTTTTTTTTGACATTGCTAAGCAAGGAGGGGGGCGAGATGCCATTGACTTCAAGCATTCCCTTTCTGAACATCAAGTTGGTGTTAACTTTTGGGGTTACTGCAAAAGTGTTTTTTCTCTTTTTAGGACTACATTTCCGATCATCCTTGATGATGCCTTGTGGGCATGTGTGATGGTTCAAATGGGGTGGATGCTTGACATTAGAGTGTTGCCTTGATCTTCTTACCTATGGGGTTGATGCCCTAGTCAATTTGTTGACTAACCCATTGGGTGTGGACAATGGGGAAGTTAGTTGCTAGATTAGAAGAGGTACCTACCTAGGAGGAGCATTGGGCACTTAGCCCTTGGAGCTTGGGATAGAAATTCACTTCTCAAAAAAAAAAATGAACCATAATTCACTTCTCAACAACCAAGCATATGCCACCAAATTTCATCCCTTCAGACACACTTTTCCAAGTATAAACCATATTGGAATTTATTTTACTTACTGCAAATTTAAAACAGTAAATCTGCCATATTATCTTCCAAATGTTTGTGAAAGAACTTCATAATTTTGGACCTTAATATGTCAAATTATTATGAAAAGTGTCAAAAATGGTGCAAACAAGAAAACAATGAAAGACTGCAAAACAAAATTTGAAACTACACGAGTATTGGACAGCTGGAAACTTCATATGCATGTATAAGGATGAAGTACATGTATATACCACAACTTTATTATCACAAACTAATAATAATCTTTCAAGGCCCAAAGAAGGGTTAGATGTTCAAAAATAGATTCAAGAGAAGTGTCAATTGTAGGAATATGATGCCAAATCAGAGGTAGAAAAGTAGATAAAACTATAGCAAATTTTGTTACCAAGATAGATATCAATTTGCCTATCTTGATTGCACTTTCCTTTGGATCTTCTAGCTGCTGAAAGTTCTTCCTGATGTATCTTGATTTCCTCAGTTCAAAATTCTAGATTTTGGATGGGGTTGGATGGGGTAGGGCAGGCCTTTTGCTGCATATTTCTCCTCTACTTTGCCAGCTAATGGGCAAAGCCAGATTTCAGAATAGGGTTTTTCCTTTGAACCTGTCTTTTCCATTGAAGTACATTCAACTCTTGTGCCTTTATATTCAGCTCTTAGAATTTTCTTTTTGACTGCTTTGGTGTGTCAGTATCATTTCATCTGATACTTGGTTGCCTAATCTTTGATCCTTTGAAGAATTTTGAAAGTGTCTCGTTGTTTCAAAGGAGAAGGATTCTCCAATTTCACTGTTGTATGTAGGGGAGGGGATCTCCTTTTTTACCTTGACTAAAGACATAATGGAAACTATTGTCTCTCTCTTTTTTGAGATCCTTTGCAGGGGACAGAATTGTTTTCAGGAAAATTTTGGTTTAGACATGATTTGATTTAGAAAATTTCCAAGAATAGGTAATTTTTACATGTATTAGCTACTGCTACAAACTATTTTAGCACACTTTTTCTTGATGCTCTTTGTTTGTCAATAAGGATTACTGAGGATCATTGTTTCGTTGATATTTTTTTGCACACACATTAATGATTAAATATTATCTTTTAATGATACCACAATTATGCATATTTGTTGTTATGGCCCTTTGTTCCCAAAATTTGTTAGATCTCACCAAAATGCTCCTACACCTTAATCAACTTTCCATTTTATTTTCCATGGAAAACAATGCCCTATCTAATGCATAAGGCTTATGGTGGGCCACACCATATTTAATAACATGAATTTGTGTCATAATTTATGACAATCCTGTTTCTTGTGTCACTCTAGTACAGGTGACATATCTGTCAGAAGTTAACCCCAACCAGGAAAATCCATTTTGGGATCTTGTGTTTTGATGTGAGCTATTATAGGAAAGGTCATGTTGTTAAAATTTTAGGTCATTAAAGTAATGGTAAAATTTTGAAATTAGTGTACATGAAACAATTATGCATGGTTCAATTTGAGGGTCTATAAAATGGCAAGTCAATAATAGGACAAACTTGGCTACATATATGGTGAGAGAGAGATTATAGGAAGTGAAAGCTCATTGGACAAATAAAGAGCCATAGGAATTGGATTTTTCAGTGTTAACAACTCTATTATATGTTCACGTGCTTCCAAATCCATTTTCATTTGCTCTGTCTTTGTAATAAAATTGTCAGTGTCTTATTTCATATTATTTTTGTCTTATTGAATGGTCTAGAATGGTATTCAACAACAAATGATTCATGGAAGGAATGAATCCCTTTCCTTCCAAGAGAAACAGTTTTTCACCCAGCCTAATGAGCGACTTCAATAAGAAGAAATAATTTTCTGGTAGAGATCACAAGTACAATGGCTCAAGAAGGAGAACACAACTCGAAATTATTCCACAACTCGATGATTCGACATTGGAATTGTAACAGAATTACTCATATCAAGAAAAATAAAGGTAATCAGCTAACTTTTCGTCATCATATTGAGCACAAACCAACAAATTTTTTTTGGTCTCTCCTCAGAAAACTCAAATAAGATGGTTTCCCTACCATTCACATGATCACTAAACACATCCCCTAATTAGTCCTGAAATAACAAACTACCAGTACCATGATGCCTATCACTTTAATAGATGTCAAATGGACTGTCATGGATATTCCTACTAGAAAATATCTAAGTACTAATGTTTTCACCACAAATTTCTTCCACTACATTTGGTTCAGCAATGAAAATGAGGTCTAGGCATTGAAAGAAAAGTTACACTAAATCTGAGGTGTCTTTCCAACCATAAATTCTACCTTCCTCGCTCTAATTCCAAAAGAGGACAAAGAACTCAATCCCTCCAAATTCGAAACTATAGGTCACTGCTGCGTTATTTACAAAATGAGATGAGAGGGGTGCACTAGCTATAATTCAATGATTGCATCCTATAGATCTAGTCACCTCTTAAGGTTTCCATCTCACATGACTACTAGATCTAACACTGGTGGGTTTTTTAAATCAAGGGCTCTATACCTTGTCTCATTGAGGTTTTTTAATTTTCAAATTCCACTATATCTACTCCCTTCAACCACCAAAAAATTGTAACATGCATATATTTTCACTAGTGTGGCTTATTACAATCAAACTGCAAGATGCAGAATTTTGGCTCAATTTCCACATTGGGTTCATAATAGTGATTTTGTGTAGTATTGTAGGTGTTATTCCTTCAAGAGTTTGTCCTTCCATACATATCAAAGGCCTCTCTTGCAAGGCAATTTTTTCCTTGCCTAGCTACTAGATTGAAGTCTACCATCAGAGCCCAAATTTTTATGCCATTTCTGAATTGGTATCATAATAGTCATTTTGAAAATTTTTGAGGAAGTTATGACTATTTTATATTATGATTTTTTTAAAACTCACTTGGAGTCACAAATCTCGTGGAAAAGGGAGATTCATTGGATGTAAAATTTTCTTATTTTTTTTACAAACTCCAGATCTACTTGTGCAGCTTCATGGCATAATGACAGTCAGAATTAGATTTTTTGTGCAAGATCTAACATAACAGCAAGATGCATTTGCACGACCACCACATTTGGGAAACCATGATGGTCATGTTCAATACCATGTAGCATGTTCTCCAACCATCATCGGTCTCTAATCAAGAGATCTTAATCCTTGACTTTTTTTGTAATGTCAATGATCTTTATTTTGCTCCAACATCGTCTATCTCACCTAATATTCTTCTTGCTGACCCCTGCATTCTCAGTAGCATCAGAACACTTTGAGTGTTATTATTCATTAAGTTATGTACCTCTTGAATTGGAATTGTGTGAGGTAGCTACATAACAACTTTGAGTTTTCTTCCAAGTCTGGGTAATTGTCTGTGATTTCTGGCACATATGCAAGCCTTGAAAGCATGAGAATGTGAAAGAATAAACTTTTGGGATAAATACCCATTTCATTATAAGGGCTTATCTTACATTGATGTCATAATGTCACCAAGAACATTTGTAGATAGCTTGACACAAAGACAGTGTCAGCAAGGACATTTGTAGATAGCTTGACAGAAAGGCAGTGTCAACAAGGACATTTGTTAGCATCCATATTGGTGTGCATTTGTGGCTTCTTTAACACAAGAATACACCACAGTGATGATTTGGTTCTATTCTTTTGCTGAGGTGAGACATGGATTTTTATGAACAATGATGGTCAATGTTCTTGGAACAGAGTTTAGATTGCTATCATCCTTGCTAGTATGTGAAGGTTTGTTAGACCTTGTATATTCTCATGCTGTATATATATTGGTTAGGTTAGTGAAACTGGCACCTCCCCATTGACATCTTTTCATCACCAAATTTCCAAATTCTATAAAACGGTTGAGCAAGGTTATAGTGAGTGAACTCCAGTGTTTTTGCTAAGGCAAACACTGTGCTTCTTTCAAGTAAAATGTATAGTGCTGCAATTCTCAGGGTACTTAAGGACTTGAGCTCTCTTGCTTCCTGACATAACAAAGAAAAGGATTATTAGGTACTACCTTATAGAGATAATGATGAAAGTGTCATTATAATCAAGAGTCTAAATTTAGTTCTTTAACTTATATGGAAACAACTGGGTCTTTGCATCAGTAAGATAGAAAAACTAGTCATCTTCGTTGTCTATTGTACCTATGTATTCTAGTGCTAATGGAGTTTTACTCCCTCTACCACCATATATTGACATATTTTTTTTGTAATATGTGAAAAGTTGCAACCTCATCAACTGACACTTACCCAGCTAGAATACACTAGTGATGAGATAAAATCAACTGCAAGTTCATGTCATTTCTTAGTCCTCAAGATCTTGGCCCATTTATTACACATAATCCAAGGGAATATCCTTCACTTGACAAGTCAAAAAACCAGTAAACCCAATACAACAATCTCAAGGTGAGGCCACACGTGCTAAATTATCAGATTGACTTCATAAACTGATATTCTATTGATTGTTCACCTTGCTGGGTGTTTTTTTTATTATATAGACTTTAAACACATGCCCAACCCATTTCCCTGTAAGCACTACTAAGCATAGGATGATAATATGGGCATTTTCTAGGATTCGATTCTAGCTAGCTATTGCCTCTGCTTTTAGGCATATGTAAAGTTAAGTGCATTCTAGGGGAATTTCATTGTTTTTTTCTTTGTGTCAAGCTATCTACAAATGTCCTTGCTGACATGGTGACATCAACGTAATAGAATTCCTTATAATGAAATGAGTATTTAGCTCAGGAGTTTATTCTTGTGCATTCTCATGCTTTCAAGGCTTGCATATGTACCAAAAATCATAGACAAGTACCCAAACTTGGAAGAAAACTCAAAGTTTCTATGTAGCTACATAACCCAATTCCAATTCAAGAGGTACAAAACTTAATGAATAATAACACTGAAAGTGTTATGCTTCTACTGAGCTCCATTTTGTAGAAATAGAGATCTCAACGAGTTAAAGCTCAATTCATGGACCATTGAAGGGATAGATTCAAGATTCAGTATTATAATGAGAATATATGAATTACACCAATATTATCTATGCATTCATATGTAACATCTGACAAACACCTTTGGCATCTAAATTTTAGTTTTTACTGGAGATGCCTGAACAATTATTTAAACAAAATTCAATCTTTTGGGAAGTCCATTCAAATGTGGAACATTACTATGGAAGCCAAGTTCAACATTGATATAGCATGCATTAAATTTGTTTGCATTGAATTGTTGTTGTTTGAAATATGCTTCTGTTTTTTCTAGAAGTAAATCCACCACACACTAGATTTCTTTTACCGTACAATATTCACCATGATTTCCCATATATTGCCAGTGGAGCATTGGGCCAATCTAGAACTGTAGTTCAACATAAATTTAGAGTGGGCAAAATCCTTGAGGAGTCCACCTCTCGAATCATCACCTTGCTATGGGAGACCAAATCAAAAGTAGCGAGATGGACAAGCTTTAGTTGGTGCAAAAGTGACAATGCAGTGGTTATAGAGCACTAGAGTCTGAGCAGCATAGAGCAAAGTTGGAAGCAATGAAGGAAGGCAAAATACAGAGTCAGCAACAGTGCAACAACTTCAGAGGGACAATGCATATACTAGTAGCAATCAGATCTTTAGTACGAGATGCATCCTACTGAACACTTAGTTAAGATTTTGCATGTTGCTTCTGTTGCAGTGCAGTAGCAGTTCACAGTAGCGTGCATGGTCAACACAAAATGGATGCAACAGTGCAGTGTTGGTGGACAGCAGTGTCAGACATCAGCAGCGCAAAGGGGATGTTGCGAAATCGGAGTAGTACTTCAAGTGGATATATTTCTAGAACACATTCCTCGCTAAGAGGTAGTGTTGATTTCTAGTAGCATCAGAGGTGCTCTAAGTCTCAAAATTTTTAGGGAGGCTTAGGCACATGTATTCCAAAGAACCCAGAAAGGATTTTGGAAAATTTCACTCAGATTATGTTTTATGGAAATAATTAATTATTTTTAATGGGACACTAAGTATAAAATTAGGAAATTAAAATAATTAATAAATATTAATTAAAATAGAGTGTGAATCTTCTAGAAACATTAGATATCAAGTCAATTTAATCTTAGCCGTTGATTAGTAGTTTAATCTCGATCATTGAATACTCAATGAGAAGATTATAAGGACTTGATGGATCATTTGGAAAATAGATCGAGAATATTTTTGTAGAGAGTGGCAGAGAAAATTTTAGGTTGGAAGAGCTTCCTGATTTAGAGAGTGCAAAGAAAAGGAGGCATTCAAAGCCACATAGAGTAGTGTGGAGCCAGTCGCACAGAGGCTATGCATGGACTGTGTAGAGCTTCACAGGGATTTCGATTTTTTGTTGAGGAAATAGTCGGGGTTTAGTGCCAATAACCAGAGGGAGTTTCTGGAGGCCAAAAGGGCCTTGTTTCTAGTCAGTAGAGAGATCTAGTGTAGAGAGAGAGGGAAAATTCAGTTGTGATGTAGAGACTGCATAGAGTGACGCAATAACTACACAAAGGTAGCACATAGCAACTCATCTCTACCTAAGGTCAGTGTCAGATTCCTGTGGCAGAGTGAGATCTTCTCATTAGATTTTATTTGTCATTTTTCCTCTGTATGATTTATTAGTTTCGACCATCATAGATTTGTACTCATAAAATTACTGCATAATAAACAAACCCTCAGTTGCTACATTGATTTTCCCACATTGGGTTTTTCCAGGGATGTTGGTCCAAAAATAACGTTGTCATGTGTCTATGATTTACTCTTGCTCAGATCTTGTTTCTGCACATTTATTTTCTACAATTTAATTTTGTGAAGGCTATAGTGTATGGGTTTCAATATATGCTGTAGAACACAGTAAATAATTTTTTCAAGTAATTAACAAATATAAGAATTCTCATTAGTTGTAGCAGTAGGATTTGGGCAACCAAATTTTCACATGGTACTAGAGCTTGTTTAGCTAAGTCGTGATTTGATTAGAAATTCAAGCTAGAGATCTGAGTAGAGAGGGGAATAGATAACATCTAGAGAGGAAGAGACTTTCTCAACTGGTGGAGCATCAATCAGAGAGAGGAAAAAGAGATATAGCCAAAGAAAGCATTGAAGGAAGAGGGTTGATGCAGTGACTGAATAGATTCACACAGAGGAAGAGGAAGGGTTTTCAAAATTTTGCTGGTGGATCAGTTTCAGAGGCTGAGATCTAGAAAGTGGCATTGAGAGGTTGTTCCTTAGGGTCCAAGGAGGCAAAACAACTTGGCTGAGTGTAATATTCCTAATTAGCGATAGCTAATTGGAATATTTTATTTTGTATAGTTTCGCCGTCTATGGTTTGTAAATAAATAAAAAGCGAGTAAAGAGGGTCTAACTCACTTAGATGGAATAAAACACCTTCCTAGTAGCACAACGTTGTGACTTAAGGGGGAGCCAAGGGGGCTGAACACCACATAGAGAAGGGGGCCTATGTACACTCTAGAAGCTTCTATGCAGATAAGGATGAGTATGTGGAGGAGAAAGAGGCTACGTTGGGTTTTGGAGGGAAAACAATGCTATAAAAGATGGAGGAGCCTCCTCATTTGGATCATTCTTGAGTTGTTTATTTTGGAGTGAGACTTTTGTCTTCCTTAGCATGCTGGCTGTTTAGCCTGTCTGCAGCACTGTTTAGTGCACCGAGTGTCTCCGTGCGAAGATCTCACGCTTAGCCCCTGGGGACATCGAGTGCTTGCTCGGGAAAGGTTTGTTTTTCAGTTTTTTGTGAGTCATTTCATTGTTTGGGTTTGCTACGGAGATGGAGCTTAGAGAGACTGTTCAGTCACTAGAGAGAGAGGACGCGATCCATTATGGAGGAGCTTCAGATTGGGGTTTCTGCAGGTAATTTCACCAGGATTTCGAGCAAAGTGTCTCCGTTTTCCCGTCAGAGGTTTTTGGCGGATTTTTTGGCATTATTTCAGCTGTTTCTATCTAGCCACTGCGCTGTACCTTGAAGGCCAGTGTAATTCACTAGGGAGGCAGCTTCTGGTGATTTCTAGGGTTGGCCGTTCTTGGAATGGTTTCTGGATCTTGTCTAGGTTGTTGAGGAGAGGAGATTTTCCGATTTTCAGCTCATTCCAGCAAGGGGATCAACCCCTAATCTTCAGTCCATTCTAGCAGTAGCAGCTACACGACATTTTTCCAGCAGCTGGGATGCAGTTCATAGAGCAGCCATTTCTTATCTTTTATGGGAGTGTTTTCTTACATGCCTTGCGCAAGATCGCCTCTTGTACTTCATTACATATCTCAGATTAATAAAATGGCTTGGCATTTTCTCTCTATGTTTTCTAGTTGAGTTGTCATAGTTGTCTTCTTTGCCGTAGTTGTTGTATTCTCTTTCTATTTTTATTATTGTTTGTGAGCACTCTAGTTCTATACTACTTGGTGTGTTTATCTTCCACTCATAGACAGAGTCTAGAAAGGGCTAGGTAGCCTCCGGATCTCGCCCTCTTTTTAGAAGTGAAATATCTGATAAATTCCCTCCCAGTCTATCTCTGGTTGGAGTTTTTCTGTGTTTTAGAGATATCCCTGAAACAGGATATTACACTGGGGATGAACGTTGAGCCTGGAAGGGGGTGACGCAGAGGCTACAAGGTGATTTTGAATGAAGGAGATGAAGGCAAGGTTGGGTTAAATTTAGTAATATTCAAGGGCAGAGTTCCACAGGATGGAGAACAACATTGGTTTGGGCACATTTATGATTTGTCTTGGGCATTTTATCTTCATCACAGGTCTGAGTTCAAGTAGATAGAAGTCACACCTGTTAAGGGTGATTTTGATGAAAGTTTGGGACTATTGTGAAGGTGTCATTCTCCTTGAAGCCATCTGCAATATTTTGGGTCACCTATAGCTAGGCCATAGGGCTCAAGAACCCTGTCCTAGAGGCCAAGAACCTACAATAAGAAAGCCACAGTTAGGGTTGTTTTATCATGAGGCTGTGTAGTGGGTTTTGAAGCCTATAAGAAGGCTTATGGGCTACCATCATTTGAAGGGTATAGTTGAAGGTAATCTCAGTCTAGTAAAGGCATTTAAGGTTGTGAAGGGGGTAGTTGCTAACTGTGTTTATGCCCTAGGTAGTCCTACTAGAATTGTAGAGAACACACAAGTCCCTGGAGCTTACACCAGACATCAAATTTGCAACCTTGTTGGAACCATCCTCTTGTCTAAGGGCAGTGGTATTAAACCTTCTCATTTGAAAATCATTCTGACTTTGAAGTATTGTATTCACTCTGTGTTGAAAATTTGACATTAATAATAAGAATAATTGATAAGGTTTTTCCCCATCTTGGGGTTTTTCCATGGCTTGAGCCATATTCGTATGTTCTTTTGTGTTAGCTTATCTTCAGATTTTATTACTTTTATTTTTTCATTAGTTACACTTATGATTACTAAGATTGCTAATGGATTAATGGGAAAATGATGTAACTAACCTAAGCTAACAACATGTTAGCTAAAAATTAACAAGATGCCATGTGGGAAAACAAGCAGAGTTTGCAACACCTAGGTTTATAGTTGCTTGGGGATAAACAACATTTGGGAGGGAAGAACTCTAATATCCCTTCCTAAATTATTTTTTCAATAGTACCACAAATTTTCCATTATGCTAATTTTGGGGGCCTAAGATAATTTTGGAGAGGAAACATAGGACAAGGGAGTTGAAATGTTTTCCTTGGTGTAATGTGGGTGCCACCTCCCCAACTAATATGCACTCCTTGAGGAGAGGGAAATCGTATGGCCAAGGGAAGAGGTTTGAATTTCTTAGTGAGGGGCCCACATGGAGGAAATGAACATAAATTATAAATAAGAGAGAGGAAGCAAAATTTGAGGCCATTTGATAATTTGACAATTGAAGTGTTGCTCTAGCTTTTTAGCAGAGTTACATAGTGTTGTTCAACAAAAGAGTTTCCCAAGGATGAAGCTCAACCTTTCTTCGATGGAATCTGAGTACCACCCTAGGAAGGATTCTTCATAAGTTTCAAGAGTTGGATAGATGGCCACACATGTGGTATAGTTTTTTGGAAACTGAGATGCATTCAGGAGGCCACCCAGAGAGTTGAAGAGGAAAACCTGGAGTTGGGAGTTGTAGCATTGTCGAAGTAATTTTTGGTGAATTCTAGAAAAAAGGAGGAAGATTTGCAAAGGTGGATTTCAACACACAAAATCAAACTGATTTTTCAGAGGAGAAACTATTTCATCCTACCCAAAAACTATGCAATCAATGTGGAGGCACAATTGTAGGGTGGCTTGTGAAGGGATTTGGAGAGATGGGTTTCTTGGGCTTGATTTGGGGTGCAACTGAGAAGAATTTTCCAGCCATTTTGGGACATTCATTCCAACATCAGTCACAGTTCTATATTTTCTGCATTTACAGGAAGGTCAAGCAATTTGGGGCCATTTTTTTAGCATCAAAACCAAGACAAACCCTTTTTGGGGTTTTTTGGGTTTTTGACAAGGATTCCATGTCTAATTTATTAGAATTTTCTGAGAAGTTAGCGTTGATATTTTTGAGTGTTGTGGTAGCATCAGATGTGCTCTAGCTTCTAGACTTTATGGAGGGACTAGAGTACATGAGATATCCAAGACCTAGGAAGGGATTTGAGAAATTCATCCAGTTTAAGAGATAATAAATTAATTGATATTTTTAATTAAGGACCCTGAGTTTGATTAGGAAAATTAAAATATTAAAGGTAATTAATTTTAAAATGTGATGGAAATGACTTAAATCACACGAATCAAGATTTATTTTAATATTAGCCATCGATTCATGATTAGATCACAACTGTTGGTTTCCCAACGAGGAAAGTATAAAGGAAAGGCCTGGGGTCAGTTGTAGAACACACATGAAGGCAGAGCACTGAGACTAAGCTTGAATTCTAGGGCGTGGTTTGCTAAGAATTTCCAGAAGTGTTTCAACTGTAGTGAGTAGTAGTATTAGTGAGAGGGATGATTTGATCCAAAGCCAAGAGTCAACAAGAGGCAAAGAAGCAGTATTCAGAGCAGTGCAGAGGGAGCAACAAATGCACAATGCATAGGGCTCAGTGCTATGCGGGTGCTATGTAGGCCTAGAAAGTGCAATGCAGAGGCAACATGAGGCCATTAAGGCTTATGTAGGCCCAACTACAGCAATGCAGGGACAACGTAACCTAGTATGGGATTATGCAGGCCTCTCCTGAGCAACGCAGAGGCACATGCACGCTAGCAGAGCCGATGCAAAGGGATTCAGAGTTGTGTTGGGGTTTCTGAAGACAGAAAAGGGTTGAGTTCTGTAAATCCCATTTGAGGGTGTAAATCAATCCATTTTTTCATCCCTGAAACATAGGTATCGCTATAGATTTTTTCTCTGTCGGGTTAACCAATAAGGTGCCCAGATTTGTTGTACTTAGAATCTACTTAATAATAAAAACCCTCTAGTAGCTAGAAGATCAGTTTTCCCGCATTGGGTTTTTTCGAGGACAGTTGTCCAGAAGATCTTGTGTGTCCTTTTTTCTATGTGCATGTATTCAATTTAGATCTGGATCGGTGTAGGTCGTTAAAGTGTTTACTTCGATATTAATACTAAAAATTCCAGATTAATAACTTGCATAAGTAGGAGAAGTAAATCGTGATTTAATAGTAGGGTTTCTGCATAAGTAATATTCATAAATTTTCATAGTTTGAGGGGGCTAATCAGGGTATGAACACAACCAACAATGCAAAAATCACAAGGTCAGTGCAAAATTTTAGTGGGAAAATTCCAGCAACAGTTTGGCATTGATAAAACATCTAGTTGAGGCTTGTAGCTTACCTTGTGAAAGCCAAGGTGCACATTTTTTTTTATATTGTACTCCAAGAATATCTTATAATAAAATTTTCCCATTTTGTTGTGTTGCGAGCATTTTTGTTTTATGGGCGTTTGCTGAAAAATATTTGTGTTGGGTTTATTGCATGTTTTTGATATCACTGTTAATTTTTCCACTAGGAATATCACACCTTGAGAGGCTTGATCAACATATAAAGTCAGTTTTGAAGAAACATTAAAGTAATCCTTATAGATCGAAGGACATTCTTTCAAGCACACATGAAGATCCCAGGAGACACCTTCATTGAACGATAAAATGATAACATAGTTTTGGCATATTTTGAGTTGACAGTAGAGTGCATTGATGATGATATTAATTGAGCATTATTCAAGCCTTTGTTGAAATAACAGTCACTCTTGAAGCATAGTTGAAGACCAACACTTGAAGAGTTGTTTTGTTGAAGCAATCAACCTTGGAGTATCGTTGGAGACCAACGCTTAAAGACTTGTTTTATTGGAGTAGTCATCCTTGGATCATAGTTGAAGATAAACACTCGAAGAAATATTTTGTTGGTGCAACCATAAAATTTTTGCTGAAACAGACATGAAGTTTTTGTAGAGGTAGATTTGAGAGCACTTTCCAGAACTATCTTCGATACAATTTTTAGAAGTATTTGAAATTTTTGATGGAGGCTTGAAGTAGTATTGAAGTCACCTTAAGAGATTGAAGAAAACTGAGAGGGTTGGATCCATAGAGGATTGAAGTTGTCGTACAAGGTTGGAGCTTGGATTTGTAGTTGAATGTTAGAGTCCTCATTCAGGGTTCAAGCCCTAAAGGAGTTGCAGACTCTCTTGTACAAGTTGGAGCTTGGGTTTTTAGATTCCTCAAATTCATTAATAAAATTATTTTCTTGTTGCACATCTTGTGTTTTGGTTTAATTAGTGATTTTAACTCGCATAATATCACAATTGTAAAGAAATATTGATTCAAACCCCCTCTCAATATATCCAACACTAGCACACCTTACATTTTTTCCACCTTGAAATATTTTTATTGACATGCTAGAAGTAATTTTCATAATGCAATGTTATTGTTCATAATCTGGTTGTTTATGATAGAAGGAAATCTAACATGTGTTAGAGTTCCTTCACCTTGGAATGTTCTTAGTAGCAATGTGCTTGTGCTTGTGTTAAAATGAAATATAGCATGCACTAGATTTCTTTTGGAAGGCAATGTTGTTGTTGGTAGTATTCTTGTATTTGTGCTACATGTAAAGCTAACATTCGTTAAATTTTTTTCACCTTGAAATGTTGTTATTGGAAAAATGATTGTGTTTGGGCTGGAAAATATGCTAGATTTCTTTTGCTGGAAATCTAGCATGTGTTATATTTCCTTCACCTTGGCAATGTTATTGGAAATGTGCTTGTGTTTGGGCTAGAAGTTGTGCTACATTTCCTTTTCTCTATAATATTGTTGTTGTCAATTTGGTTGTTTATTATAGAAGGAAATCTAGCACGTGTTAGATTTCCTTCATCTTGGCAATTGTGCTTGTGTTTGTGTTAGAAGGAAATATAACATGCGTTAGGTTTCTTTTGGCATGAAATGTTGTTGTTGGTAGCATGCTTGTATTTGTGCTACATGTAAAGCTAACATGCACTAAATTTTTTTTACCTTGTGCTGTTGTTATTGGAAATGTTCTTGTGTTTGTGATAGAATTTGTTCTAGATATATTTTCCATGCAATGTTGTTGTTGGAAATATGCTTTTGTCTACGTTGGAAGCAAATCTAACTTGCTAGATTTCTTTCACCCTACAATGTTGTTGTGTGCTTGTGTTTGTGCTATGCATAAATCTAACACATGTTAGATTTTCTTCACCTTGCAATGTTTTTATTGCCAACATGCTTCAATTTTGGCTTGAAATAAATCTAGCATGCGCTAGATTTCTTTTTCACTGCAATGTGGTTGTTGACAATATGATTTTGTTTGTGCTAGATTTAAATCTACCATGTGCTAAATTTATTTTATCTAGAAATGTTGTAATGTGTTTGTGTTTGTGCTAGAAAGAAATCTAGCATACATTGGATTTCTTTCACACTTATATGAGTTTATTGACAATTTGTTTGTATATGAGTTAGAAGGAAATATAGTGTGCACTAGATTTCTTTTGCATTGCAATGTTGTTGTTGGAAATTCAATTGTTTGTGCTAGAAGGAAATCTAGTATGCATCATATTTCCTTCACCGCAATGATGTTATTGGAAATGTGTTTGTGATTGTGCTGAAAGGAAATATAGATGTGCTAGATTTCTTTTTCCCTAGAATGTTTTTGGTAATATGTTTGAGTTCATGCTATAAAAAAATCTGGCATGTGATAGATTCTTAAGCCCTACAATGTTATGTGTTTGTGTTTGTGCTATAAGGAAATATACCACAGCGGATTTCTTTTGTCTTTCATAAGGTATTTTTGACAATATGCTTGTTTGTTCTAGAAGAAAATATCATATGGGATATGTTTCTTTCACCCTACAATATTTTTATGCGCTTTTGTTCGGGAGAGAAGGAAATCGAGCATGTGTTAGATTTCATTCACCTTGCAATGTTGTTATTGGTAACATGTTTGTGTTTGAGATAAAAGTACAAATAGCATGTTGGATCTAATTCACCTTGCAATATTGTGATTGGAAATATTCTTATGTTTGTGATAGAAGAAAATCTAGCATGATTTAGATTTCATTTACCCTACAATATTGATGTTGACATTATGTTTGTGTATTGTGGGAGGAATTCTAGCATGCACCTAATTGTCTTTGCAATGCAATATTGGTGTTAGAAACGTGCTTATGTTTGTACTAGAATAAAATCTAGTATGCAATAGATTTGTTTCACAATGCAATATTGTTGTTGGCAACCTGCTTGTATTTGTGCTAGGACGAAATATAACCTACATTCTATTTCTTTTGCAATGAAATATTGTTGGAAATGTACTTGTGCTTGTGATAGAAGGAATTCTATCATGTATTGGATTTCGTTTCCACTACAATGTTATTGTTGGCAATGTGCTAGAAGTAAATGAAGCATAGGTTATATATCTTACACCCCGCAATGTTGTTTTTGGCAATGTGATTTTGTTTGTGCTAGAAAAAACTCTAGAATGTGTAAGATTTCCTTTACTTTGCAATTTTTTTGTGAGTAACATGCTTCTATCTATGCTAGAAGCAGATTTAGCATGTGGTGGTTTTGGAACGCCTTACAAAAATTTTCTTGGCAACGTGCTTGTGTTTGTTCTAGAAGGGAATCTAGCATGTGCTAGATTTATTTAACCGTGTAACATTGCATCTAGCAATATGCTTATGTTTATAGTAGAAGGAATGATATCGATTGTTAGCTTTCATTTAAGGTGCAATGCTGTTGCTCGAAATGGGGTTCTACTTGTGATGGAAGGAAAGCTAGCAGAAATTATATTTCCTTCATAATGTAATGTTGTTATTAGAAATATGTATGTTGTCATGCTATAAGGAAGGTTATAATGTGTTAAATTTCCTTAATCTTGCAATGTTATTGTTGAAAACGTGTTTGTGTTTATGATAGTAGTAAATCTTGCATCCCTTCAATTTTTTTTGCAATCTAACATTATTGTTGAAATGTGCTTTTATTTGTGTTAGAAGGAGTTATAAAATGTACTAGATTTCTTTGTTCTTGTTCCATAAGGAAAAATATCAATATTTCATCCTCACCAAGGTTAGTGCTCTGAAATTATTCTTGGCAATGCATTTGTGATTATGTAAGAAGGATACCTAGTGATTACTAGCTTTCTTCTAGACACCATTACACTTATGCAACCAATGCTCTAGGGGTGACACTGTCTCAATAATCACAATGGTTAGAGTTATATCTTTTTATGTGCCCTTTTATTGAATTTGGAACAATTTATGGAGATCAATGATAGTGCTAAAGAATGATATATAGATATATGTTATTGTTGGCACTACATTTGTCCTTGATTTGGAAGGAAAGATAATGGTATAGATTTCCTTTTCACACAAACACAAAAATCCAATCATAATTATTTGATTCATGGAGAATAATGTGATATTTGTATAATTTTGAAGTTTATGAATAAATGTATTATTGAGGTATACTAAATTTTGCTTCCAATGCAAATGTATGCAACTTTAAAGTATCAAGAATATTCTTTTAACATGTATTATTTTTGTCTCTATTTTGTCGTATAGTTATGAACTTCCAAAAGTAATTTCACTAATGTTTGGATGCATAAGATAAGGCTCTTCCTCGTAAACATAAAAATCTAGGAAAACTCAAATATACACTTTTAGAGGACCTAAAGTTAACATCCCCTTGTGTCCATCCTCAATAGTATGTCCTTAATGTGTATAGGTAGGGAGTGGTAACATTGGAAATAAAGATTTGTAAGATTCAATTTATTTTCTTTTAGAACAAAAATGGGAATTATCTAGTATTTACAGTACCAAAACATTTATTTGGAGGAAAACCCCTAGTTTGCCTTTTGATTATCAAGTTCAAACATCAAACATCCTCTCTAAGTGAATATAGTTTCTCCTTTTCATGGGGCTTTTATACATCTTATGTAGCATCAATCTCGGAATTTATTAGATTTTACAATGTACCATGTTTTGGTTCTTCAACTTCTACAAATTTCTTATGATCGTTATTCATACACAGGCTTTAAGACTACAAGTGTCATTTCTGGATTTAAATAGGAACTTGGTGGTTTGATATGAGCTTATATTTGATTTTCAAGACTTTTATTTGGAACAAAACCTCTAGTTTGGATTTTTATTATCAAGTTCAAACATCAAACATCCTCAGTAAGTGAAAAAATAATTTATCCCTTTCATGGGGCTTTTACAAATCTTATGTAGCATCAATCTTGGAATTTCTTAGATTTTACAATGGACCATGCTTTGCTTCTTCAACTTCTACAAATTTCTTATGATACTTATTCATACACATGCATTAAGACTACAAGTGTCATTTCTGAAGTTAAATAGGAACTTGGTGCTTTGATATGAGCTTATATTTGTAATTCTATGACACTATCTACATCTATCATTGCATGGTCTTCATATATGGTTTTTGTGTAATTTGCATGTAAAGTACTTTTTGGTAGTAGGCACTAGATGGTGGGGAACAATGTTTCATTACATACAATATGACTACCATACTTTTTAAATAATTGCATCTATATTACTTTTTGAAAGTTGTGTGTTTTTGCAAAAATATAAAATCACACTTTACATGGTTCAGCCTTTTAATTACAATTTATTGTTTAATTTTTGTTACAGAATTGGTACAAGCTACAATGGAAAATATAGCAAAAGGGGACTATGTATACCTCCTTATTAATGATCAAGTCGTTGGGCTAGGAAGGGTAGAATCTAAAGAGTTTGGAATTTATTATGTTAGAGAAAGGGTTAATGCATGGTATGTTGCAATTTTGATAATTGATGTCACTCAACCACATTTGATTGAAGGTGTTGATGAAGGGGACATACATCCATGGAAGATCAGGGATTTGAGGCACAACACAGGTAAACAAAAATATTGAAGCATGTGTTCAAATATTATTGATAGTATAATACTTTGTTTTTGAGTAAATACTAACCTTATTTACATTCGTTTATAGGTGCAAATGTTTCTTCTACATTTTCTATTGGAGAAAAGGTAGATTTTCTGCAACATGGAGTGAAGGTTGGTGAGGGCTCCATATTCAATACAGAGCTTAGGCATGAAGTGCATGGAAATATGGTAAAGAGAGGATGCATAGTGGTTAAAATTGAGAAGGTTTTAAAGCATGATGTTGCTCTACCACATCCAACAGGATTTGAGCATACACTAGGGGGTGCATTGGAATCTTATGAGAGTTGTCCAGAATCAGATTTGGTGCCTAATTTTCATGATCATGCCATAAATATTCCCCAATATAAGGTTAAATTCATATGTAAAAAGATTTCTCTTACACATGAATGAATGGGAACAAGCATCTGCATTGCCAAAGGAATGCTAGTTAATGTCCGCAAGGATGACACTGTTGAAGGTAAAACACTAGGAAAAATGGAATTTGGTGTTTTTTTGGAAGAGATAGAAGGAAAATGTGAAATATGAAGAATTGAGGATAAGTCTATATATTTTTTGGTCAGATGACCAATAACTAAGTTGATGGATGACAAAGGTGTGCTATTAAGGGTTAAGGAAAATTTGAAGGAGCCAACCAAGGAAATGATGTTATGGGATGTTATAGAAGACACAAATCCCTTAAACTAATGGGATGGGAATATTTGTAATGAAAAATATATAAACTCAATCCCTTTACATTCTATAACTACAAACAATATTTCCGAAATGGACAGATCAAAGCTATTCATGGTAACACCAACACATGCAAAGCATGAGGACACACCGTGGCAGCCATAGAAATACTACACAAAATTGTAATGGATAATTCAGATTTTTCACCAAACCAAGCACGTCAAGTTAAAGAAGATGGAACATCTGCTCCTTTAAGATTGCTTCTTTCAACTTATACACAAAATTCTATGTTAAAAGAGATCAATGAGGCTCTTCAGAAGCTTAATTACCCATTAATATCACAGTCAACAATGAGCAAGATATGGAATACTAAGTTTTGAGATGTGGCATTTTCAAAGAACACTAACTTTAGTAAATTTAGTGAATGTATTGTGTTGAAAAAACACATGAAGTCAGCGACTACAAAAGAGATGGAAGAAAAGGCACGAGGTAGGCTAAACAAACATAACAAGATTGTTATGTGTGGAAGATATTGCTACTATGCCCATAGAATTATGTCAGAGCAATTTCGAAAGGATTATTTGAGCATTATCCATGATAAAATGGATAAAACAAAGACTTCAATCCCAAGGCTATGTGTCAAATCAAAATCTATTATAGGAACAAATTTAGGTATTTCATTGACAGGTATGCTAACACATGGGCATAACACAAGAGTTTTTGGTCATTTCTCCCTATCATTTGTACATGGGATCACAATTTACTATTAAATCCCTTGCAAAGTGCTTAAGGGACCTTGAAGATCCACAAATTGATATGTATGGTGATCTACTTTATGAGAGTGGAAGTTCAAGAAACCAACTTACAAATGCATTACTTGACACCTCTATTTACTCAAAATGTCAAGTTTACAAGGATGATTTTATATCTTATGGAATATCAAAGAGCCAAAATGTTGATTTTAAAGCTCTTCCTCCACATTTGTTGTTACAGTTGAAAAATGCAACAACTGATAATAAGAATTGCTATATTTTCATGTTTTTATCACTTTTAACTGCACTTGGTGTCTTTATCACTATTGAGGTTGGATTATTGCCTGTGGGGCACACCCATGAAGACATAGATTGAACCTATGGAAGAATGTCTTCCAACCTAAAAAGTAAAGATATATATTATTTACCTGAAATGATGGATATATATCACAAAATTGAAGAAATTGAGTGTTTCCACCTACACTTATTGACAAGGTATATGACTTCAAAAGTTCCTTAATGGATGCATCAAGGAGGGAAAAAATGCACTAGTTGGACATATTAATGTTCAATACTTTCAATTTCTTGTACTCAATGATATTCTAGTACTAAGGTAAAAAGAATCCATTAGAGATATTGAGTGGCCAGATCCATTTGAGTTATGGAATATAAATGATAAAGGTCGATCAATAATTCCCATAGGGAACCCATATTTCTTAGATTCCAAAAAGAATGATGCCTATTTCAAAGAATCAAAGGAAGGGATAACATCATACATAAAAATGTGGAAAGACACTATCAGGAGCAAATAATCACCAATTGTTACAGAGGAATGGAAAAATAAAGTAGTGTATTGGGAAAGAGTTCTTGATACATTAGATGGAATCTATAATGATCATAGAATAATAGATGGAAGTGATTCATCTTTTGAGGATTTCTGGCCCAAGACAATGCACATTGTTGATGTTGATCGTAATGCACTACATGTAATCTCAAGTATTATGGATGAATATTTTGACAATGTTGTTAAATACCATGTTGAACACACACATGGTGTATGATAAGAATAAACACACACACACAAGAGACTCAACACAATGAAGGATAAGCGTGAGGCTTTCTTATTTTTCCATTATAGATGATGTAAATTTATAATACAATGGTGTGACTCTTGGTTTCACATTCCAAGGTCACTTTGACTCCATTGTGACTTTTCACATTCCACACCTACCCATGTAGGATTAGGTGTTCCAACATCCCCCCTTAATCCGAAGGGGTATGTGTGAGTCCAAGAAGAGAGTTGTAATACAAATATACAAAGTATACATGGAAGCACTTGGGCTGAATCAACTCTCTGAAATGTTGGAAAAAAGAGGTGGTTTAAGGATGACCACCAACACTAGAACGCAAAATTTTTTGTAGTTCCCGAAACTCTTCCAAAACTAGCAAGAAGCTGAAATCTTCTGCTAGAGGAATTGTCCCTCGTATAAAAAGGGAGACCTTCAACCTAAAAGAAGGGAGGTCTACTACCTGTGATGGTTTTAGGATTACCAACAACTCTGGAATGCTTGAAGCGTTTCCTGGAACTCAACCAAAGCTGGCAAGAAGCTGAAGGCTTCTGCTAGAGGAAGTGTTCCTCATCTATGAAAGGGACACCTTCGACCTAAAAGAAGAGAGGTCTACTACCTGTGATGGTTTTAGGTTATCCACCAACCAAAGATGTTGGTTTAATTTTTTCCACCAACCTAAGGCATGCTCATGGGCATCCGTGTCTCTGGTTACATCTCTGAATCTAGAATGACGAATTGTGGCTGAGGCTTGCTTGAATTTTTGTGTCTCTGGCTACAAATCTAAACATGGAATGAGAGATTGTGGCTCAGGCTCGCTTGATCTGTCGTCGAAGCTTGTACATGACCACCATTTTCCCCCCTATCAGGGACAAGGTGAGATGATGGAAAAAGCTCAACTACAAATTTGGTCAATATTCTAGAACATGTTCTGACATGTGACTTAAACATCTTCTTGGCTGCTGACGCCCATTGCCAAGAAGTGATCCATCCAAGATGAATCTTTGTTCTTGCAGGAGGCTTCTGTCTGAATTATTTATCTAAAGAATGAGTGTGTTGACCACAGTGCTTGCATGGATGAAGATCAAAAAAGTGATCTTTCATATCGTCAACTCAATCACAGTGTTGGCATTTTTCAATATGTTGTGGTTGTTGAAGTGGAGCAGGATCTGGAACAGCTGTAAGTGAAATGTCATATAGGAATCCAGCACTCTGAAATATGATGGGCTTTGTGTCGTCTGGAATATGAAAGGACACATCCTTGTCATATCCAAGAACAGCTCTATGCTTGTTGTGGACAAGCTCTTCCCAAGGTCTAATGATGGGCTCGAGAAGTGTAGGCTGAACTACTGCATCTGCATGTAAATCTGCTTTTGTGCAATGAACTGAATGGGAATCAACTTCAACTTTACTGCCTTGCTGCTGATGGGAGTCCTTCTCAATCTTCTGAACAGAAACACATTCAGAATGGTGACTCTTTTGTTGAAGTTCGTCTTGTTGGAGCTAAGATTCCAACTGCAAAAAGTCAATCTTCTCATGTGCATCTTGCCAACAACTTTGAATGTTACAAAGAGCATGCTTGCTCATTTTTATGATATCATAAACATTGGTATGAATGAGGTTATTCAAAAAATCTAATGCCTCATTGATTTTAGCCATTTCAACAACTTAGGCTCAAAAAATGAAAGGGTGTCGGCTTCAACCGAAAATGCACCCGTTTACAATGTGATTCAACAACAAATACAAATGACTCCAAAGAATTTCCAACTATGTAAATCTCAAAGTACAAAGTGTGCTCCTCAAATGATGGAGGACAATCAACAATGAGTTACATCAACAACTCAAATTTACTGATTGAAACTACGAAGAAGATGAAAATTCCACTTACAATACAATGGCAATATCTCTGCAAAAATATTTTGTAAATGTGCAGCTGAAAACACTTGTGCAAGAAGTCTTTAAGGCAGCTGATTTTTTCCTTCAAAGAGTTGTTTTGAATGATAGCAAACTTGTCTTCAAATGTCAATTCTTCATAAAATCACCCTCTTGTATATGCCACAAATCATAAAATGTAAATCTCACTTTTCTCTATGTATTCAGTCCATTTTCTTAATATTCCATTTCTTTCATTTCTGTTGTTCATATTCTCTCTCTGCTTTTCCTCTTTTCCTCTCTCTCTATTTTTTTTTTAATTAAAAATTAATTAAAAATGGGGAAAAGGGCTTCTTAATAATAATAAAAAATTAAGATGAAAATGGAGAGGGATTAATTACAATTGTGGGAGAGGAATTAAAAGGGAAAGGGAATTTAAATGGGAGGGAAATTTATTAAAAAATTAAATATTAAAAAATCAAAATTTAAAAAAAAAATGAGGAGGGAATGCAAAAATAGGGAGGGATTTATGAAAGTTTAAAAAAATGCAGTGAAGGGAGATGAGGGAAGGCCGAGCAGCCAAGATGAATAGGGAATGAGTGTAAGTCTCGGTGAGAGAGGGTGTGAGGGCGTAGAGGAGGCCGAAAGGCCATGGGAAGTGCAGGCGGTGAAGGGGGTTGCCGTGGAGCGATAAGGGATATGAGAACGATGTAGTGGGTAGGACAGGGGCGTGGACGGGGAGGCAGAGTCGTATGGCGTGGAGGCCGCGTTGGGAGGAGAGGGGCCGACTGTGTGAAGCAAGGAGGGGGTAGCGTAGTTGCATAATTATTTTTTATTTTATTTTATTTTTATTATTTTTTAATTTTTTTTTTATTAATTTTTTTTTTTTTCAAATAGCAGAGAGTAGAGAAATGCAAGAAATTATAGTAGGAATTTAAACTTCAAAAATAGTAAAATTTTCAGCAAAACTCAGAATTCTTTTCCATTAAAAACCAGAAATTTCTTCTTCAGAAATGAACTTTAAACAATTTTTCCAACAGCTCTCCAAAATGCAGAATTTAATGGGCAGAAATTGCAGGAAGAAATCAACCTTCAGATGTGCAGTGCTGCTCTTCTTCAAAACCACTGCTGCTCTTCTTCAAAACAAATTCTGAATGCTACCAATTTCTGAATGCTGCTCTTCTCCAAGACAAAATTTTTGAATGCGCCAAAATGACTGCTGGAAAAACTCTAAGTGCAGCAAAAATGCCAATAATTTTTGCAGAGATGCACAGGCCATAAACACAAATGGCTCACTTAATGTTGAGCTGGTTATGAACGTATCAACTCTGATACCATGTTAAACACCATGTTGAATACACACATGGTGTATGAGAAGAATAAACACACACACACAAGAGACTGAACAAAGTGAAGGATAAGTGTGAGGCTTTCTTATTTTTTCATTATACATGATGTACATTTATAATGCAATGGTGTGACTCTTGGTTTCACATTCCAAGGTCACTTGAACTCCATTGTGACTTTTAGCATTCCACACCTACCCATGTAGGATTAGGTGTTCCAACAAATGCAATATATGAACCCGTATATGTTGGACCCAAATGCAACAAGCCAAAGCCAACATTCAATCCAAAGATTGATGTTCAGAAAGGAAAGATGTTGCTAGTTATATCAGGAAATGAGGATGTAGGAGAGATGACTTGGATGGAAAAATCCATCTGAGATATATTTAGGGATAGTGAAATTGAGATTCTTCATGTAAAGGTTGATTGGTGGAAGCCTATTTCATGGAAATACAATGGAAACTTTTTAGAGCAATATTGGATACGAAATACTAATGACAAAGAACTTGGCTCTATTCTAATCAATACCATAGTTTGGACTTGGTTGCCAAAGAAAGAACATTGCAAGAAGACCAAGATAGATAAATATGGTCTAGAAGTTGTTCTTCACCTACTTGGGAGAATATCTTGAGATTAGGTTTATATGCTTCATGAATGTGTTTTTTTTTTAAGGATCTTTTAATATGCATTCAGACACACTTTTCAATATTTGTTGTATATCAAATATTCTCTTCATATTATTTTTGGAGGAGTTTTATATTATTTAATATTTCAATGTAATCATGTGGTGATACAAATGACATGACTGTGCCATAAAATATTTATGTTTTCAAAGCTTTGTTTGACCAACATGACTTGTCACCATATCAAATATGCATAATCAAATTCAATAATGCATTTAAAAACAACATCTTCAAAACTTGGTCTATTAAAACAATAATGGAGTAGCTAATTAGTATTCTATTTAATACAAACCTTTTAAACACGTAATGAAAAAATGTTAGACATTTGTAATAATGTTTGAAGTGATTTTTCCTTAATATTCCTTCTTATAATTGATCTAAATAAAATTTGTTGTTTTGTTACACTCTAATTTTAAAAAAAAATGATTTTCATCATTGAACAACAAAACTAGACTGATAAAATATTTCCTCTTATAGAATTTGAAGTGGTGCAACATTGTACTAGCATGATAAATTTGTACTCAACATAGGAAAAGTAGCTAGTGTCAATTTAAAATGGTTAATAATAGTAAGAAATACAATATTCATATATTCTTAAATAACTTTATAGGTAAGAATCGTTTTACAAAATCTATTATTCACGAGTCAAATTTAATACATAAATATAAATATTAATGATAATAGAAATAATGTAAGGAGTCTATGTTTTAGGTGAATTTCAATATGTTCTTTTCAATATAATATCATTAAACACTCCGAATAAAACTAAACATTTGTAATAAATAGTTTAGTCAATTTTCTCTATTTCCTCTTGGATTTGAAAATAATCAAATTCTATTACTTTGTTACTATTCTAATTCATGATTGATTTTGATAATTAAAATGATTAGTAATTGAGTCGAGAGGTGAGGCTCATTCTACAACCTAGTATGAGGGGATGTGTAAGTTCGATTATATTTGTTTTTTTTGAAGGATCTATTAATATACATTCAAACACACATTTCAATATTTGTTGTATATCAACTATTCTCTTCATATTATTTTTGAAGTTTTATATTATTTAGTATTTCAATGTAATTATATTATTTAGTATTTCAATGTAATCACGTGGTGATACAAATGACATGACAGTACCATAAAATATTTAAGTTTTCAAAGCTTTGTTTGAGCAACATGACTTCTCACCATATCAAATATGCATAATCAAATTCAATAATGCACTTAAAAAAAACATCTTCTAAACTTGGTCTATAAAAAAAATAGTTTTTAACTTATTTTTTAACACAAAAGTACAAATAATAAATAATAAATAAATTATACTACTACTCTCATTCAACATTGAATCCCTCTAGGCTCATGTTAAATCTATATTTAAGGTGGATCTATGCTGGTATATATTGGACACATTACTATGATAATTTTTCATTAAATAACTTTATACTTAATATATACCTTGCATATTAATCCATTATTCATCAATTCAGTCTCAATCAAGTTAGTTTAAAAAAAAAGAACAAATAATAAATAAATTATACTACTACTCTCATTCAACATTTAAATTGATCGTAAAAAAATATTTTCTCATGTCAACTTTAAAATGGTTCAAACTTCTTACAATGGTATGTAATGATGATGGTGATAATGATGATTATCATCCACTAAGAACAAATAATATGGTATATAAGAAGCCATAAAGATATTACTCTAAATTCTTAAGAATTTTATTGTTATGCTAAAAAATATTTAAAATAAGTGTTTCAAGATCATCATAATTTTGTTTAGTTAAAAGATCAAGAAGGTTAGTAGTGCCACATATATTTTGAAATTTAAATCCAAATTTGAGTATAAAGTGGATGCTCTAAGAGGGTTTTTCATCTTCAACCATATTACTAGTATTGCAAAGGCAATAGAATTTTAAATTGTGCCAACCTTGTCTTAGTAATAATCGTAGTTTAACACATACATGATATTTACTATATCAAATTATAATTAAATGGGTTGATAATAGTAACATATAAAACATTATTTTCATAAATTTAATAATAGTAACATACAAAACATTATTTTCATAAGATAACTTTAACAAACTTAGCTTTTAGTACAAACCATAAAAAATCTTAAAAGAGATAATGTAAGGAAACCAAGATTAAGATGTGAAATATTTGTTTTTGCAAGTTTATATAAAAAAAATTTATATACTTTACCATGAAAAAATTTTGACCAAAAATGGTGAATATCTACATTAAAATTAGTAAACTCAGTGACTTTATAATTCCACATTTTGAAAAAACTTAATCTAGTTTAAATTTCTAAATTCTAGATTGACAGAAAACTTCCAAATTTAATGAAATATGTGTTTTATTATCTTTCCTGGATTCCATACGATACCGCGTAATTTGATTTCCTTTCCTTCCGAAAAAAAATTCAAGAAAATTTCTTGAAAATTAAAAGCTACCGTCCCCAACGATTGTAACCATTGTTCCCCTAGTACAACATCAACACCTCCCATTGGAATGGAAAGCATTGGAATATTTAATACATATTCCCCCATTGTTAGCTTGATATTATGGAATCTTCGAGAGCAATTTATAGTTTTTCCATTTGCAACCATCACTTGACATTCTGGTGCTGGGTATAGGAAACAATTCAATTCCTTGGCTACCTTATAATGAATAAAATTATGGGTACTACCCAAATCAATCAACACTATTAATTTTTTTTTTTTCATATGTCCTTCTATCTTGAGAGTTTGAGGAGTAGTAATTCCTACCAATGAATTACATGATATGGTCGGACTCATTTCTTCTTCTTCTAGGGTTGTCTCCTGGTGTATATCCTTTTCTTTTGAAGTTTCTTGTTCATTTTATTCCTCCTCTTCACAATCTATGTAAAATAATTTCTTCTGAGCACACTTATGACCTTCAGTATATTTTCTATCGCGACTGTAGCAAAGCCCTTTTGCTCTTTTTTCTTCCAATTGTTATAGTTTTAACCTTGTAGGTTGTGGAAGTATAGGAGTAGAAACACTTCCATCTTTATAGATGTGAGTGTTAGGATTCCTTGTCATCATAATTTTATGTTCATTTTTTCTTGCCAACTTGAATGCCTTCTCTAATGAATCGGGTTCCCAAGCGCAAACTTCATGTTGGATGTTATCCTTTAATTTCCCTATGAAGACATCAATCCTGTGTTCCTCTAGAATATCAGTTACCCTTATATTCAATTTTTGGAAGTCCTGAATGTGCTCCACCACTCAACCCATTTTTTTGAGATTTTCCAATTGGCTAATGAAGGTGTTGCTATTTTTATCCTCATAATCTGATATCGTTTTGTTTGTAACAATTGACCAAGTGACAATTTTTTTACGGGAGCAAAGCCATCAATACCATATAAATTTATTTTGTTCTAAATGTAAAGTTGCAACGCGTACCTTTTGTGTGTTTTGCACATTATTGAGATCAAAATATTGCTCCATTTGTAGTGTCCTTGTTACGAGATCCTTGCCATCAAAATTCCCCATATCCATCTTTGGAATATGGTGGTTCTTTAATCTAACATTAGAGTTTATGAAATCATGATTAACATTTATTTTGTTCTCATCATGAGTTTCCTCTACTATATTTCCTTCATTAGGAATCATTTCTTGTATTAACCTTCTCATCAAAACTTCCATATCTTCTTTTATATCATTCTTCATGTATTCCATGTTGTCTTTAATTTTTTCATCAATCTTAGGTTCCATGTCATCCATCTTAGCTTCCATGCCATCCATATTAGCTTCCATTCCATTCTTCAAACCATCCATGCCTTTCTTCAAAACTTCCAATTTATTTCTTGTTGCTCTTTGCGAGAGTGAAATTTGGTGCACTTGCTCTTGTAAATTTGATATTTCATGTTGTGATTCTTCCACTTAAAGAGACATAGTAGAGACTTATGAAGGCTTAATGGGTGTTGAATTCTTTTTATGTGGAATTTAAGAACCCATTATTGATATATATGCTTCAATATGCTCTTGGAATTACTTCAAACTGATTTTTCACACAAGACTTATGCAATTCGGAAAAAAAAATACAGACCTTTTTCTTGCTTTTGAGGAGCTCAATATTGAAACTAAATTATCTATGTGATTTAGAATCTTAAATATATGAAATTTGGCCCTCTAAATATTCTTTCGAATGCCACAGGTTTGACCTGATTTGGATTCCTCAAAACAAAGTTATGCCCAATCTCCAACAATGACCTAGTTATGTACTGGTTCAACAAAGCGAACTTGTACAATTTGCCACGTGTCACTCTTTCCTCCTTCAAATTTGAAATTAATAAAATAGAAGCTACAGTTTGTGTACTTGCGGTGAATTTTTAAAAAATTTCAATCCGATGCTCAGAGAGAGAGAGAGTTATGACGATTTTCCCATGGTCACCTCTTTGAGTTGAAATTCTAGAGCCTGAAAAAACCCTAACTTCCAAAGATCATATCTCCGCAAATATTGTGAACCAAGATTTGAAATTTTTACAAGAATTTTATAAGGATTTTGGCTCTGATCTGTAAACGTTTCCACTTCTGAACCTTTGTAGAACAAAATTTATAGGGAAAATTCCACAATGACCTATTTTAGGTGAAATTCGAGGTGCTGAAAAAACCCTAACTTCCACAGATCATATCTCTGGAAATATTGCGAACCAAGATTTGGAATATTTACATGAAGTTCCTCAAGATTTCAGATTCGCTATGTAAAATTTTCACCTTGTGAACATTCATAAAAAAAACTTTATAGCAAAAATTTCACGATGACCTGTTTGGAGAAGTGAAACCCTAGAATCCAAAGCTCTGATACCAAATGTTATGAAACGAGCTCCAAAAATAGAAGAAAAGATATATCAAAACCTTATAATAGCTACTTAGAGAGGGAAACCTCCAATACATTATGTAAATGAAGAGTTCTTGGATGATACAAATGACCAAAAACTCCTTCTATATATAGGAGTGCATAGGGCCACAATATAATCCTAGATGACCTAAGAATAATAATTTAAGGGCACAATAATAAAAATATTGGGGTTATAGGGGTACAACAATAATAATAAGGGGCTTACACTAGCAACAATAAGGGACTATACTAGTAATATAGGGACCTAACATTCCTTCATTTACCATGGTTGTTGTAGCTTTATAAATAATCCAAATAAAATATTATTTCCACGGCACCAAGATTTATAAAAATGATATAACTACGAAGAGTCCCTATCATCGTCAAAGAAGTGCTCGGAGCACGAGACACCATTCCAAAAACTAAGAAAACAAAAGTGAATGTGTGCTAACTACAAATCAAGGGTGACTGTTTGAAAAAGAACTCATTGTCCACACTTGGATCATGTGGACCACACATGCATCCTTCACATGGATAGCTGCACGGTAGGGACATGGTATTCACATGGACGTGGGGTGCATGGCTTCTGGTCATTCATGATACACATTTAAATCAGTCCTCAACGAAAGGTTTATTAACATTTGGACATGTTAATAAACCTTCATTTAAAATCGAGTTAGGTCATTCACGAATATGTATAACCATCCTAGAGCTAATTACTTAGCAACAAAAAATAGAAATTCCCATGGATAGCCAAGCCACATTATCATTTAAACCATAGGGGTAACCACACTATAAAATCACCTTCTATTAAATGGGTGGTGTGAAACTATTTGTATAAACCATGGAAATGAATTAAATCAACATATATATAACATCATGTGGAACAAGTGGGTTAGAAAAAAAGGTGTTAATCCATAGTTAACTGAAGGGGTATATCCTTAGTTTATGAAAGAATTTTAAGAAAAAAAGGAAAATGATAGCCCAATATATGAACTTATAAGTAATCGTATATACATTTATATGTTGAAATTTTTTTTAAAAATGCCAAGGACGGGTATGTGAGAAAGTTAGTTGAGCAGCAAAGAGACAATTATTCTCATGATTTAGTAGATATGGTGAGGAGTCCGAGGGTAGATATTAGAAGTTGGAAGGAATATAATAATAGGTTGATTTAGGTGCAGGGGAGACTCTCAAGGGATTAAAAAAATAAAGATGTCAATGAAATGATTCTTCAGAGCCTTTTAGATTTATAGAAGGAGGGATAGTTGGGGATCAGTCAAGAGGGAGACAGCTGGGAGGAGAATACTAATGGGTAATATGGTAGTAGGTCTTAGAGAACACATATGATGGACAAAGATGATACAACCAATGTTGGAGGGTCCTCAGATACACCTCAGTGGAGAAACAACACCCTTGGATTTTATTATAGATCCAATTCCTATAAATATTATCGTCATCACCATCATCATCAAAGGAGGAGTGAGTATTTTCCAAAGGAGTTTAATAACTCCAAGTATTGTAATTTTGATGAAGAGATGAAGGAACATGAAAATGCACAACATGGTTACTTGGGATAAAGAGGTTCTTCACATTGCATGATTACTTAGGGAATATGAAGCCAAGATATATATGTAGAAATTTATAGTTTCCCACCCCGGTTTTCAGTTTTCACCTTATTACTCCAAAATAGTTAAATTCCCTTTCCCATATCCATACATTTAACAAACTGGAAAATAAGTACCTATTTTAAAAACATAAATTAAAATTTTCGAATGTAAATACGAAAAATAACAGCAGTAACAAACAGTCATTCAACACATCATAACTCAGTAATTTTTGGTCAAGGTGACCCTGGAAAAACCCCCTACAACTCTTGGGGAAAACCAGTTCGAAAGCTCCTTCTTATTTCTGGAAAAATGCTTTTTTACAGTGATAGAAATATTCAGCAAAATAAAAATCAGCAAACAGACTTTTACAACTTATCTCTTTTTCCGTGCTTAACCACCGCCTCGAAAAATGTACAAACAGAAAAATAGGAACAGAAATAAATGCTGTACGGATTTCTCAATTTGTGTGCCCAAAAATCTGCAATAAATGCAGTTGTACGGCCACCTCGAAATATGTGCCAAAACAGAAATAAATGCTGTTGTACGGACCTCGAAATTTGTGCCAAAAGACAGCAAAAACTTGTTGTACGGAATCTGCCTCAATTTACGTGCAAAGGTACAGCCACTTGCTATACGGCTTGCCTAGAAAAATGTGCCAAATAAAACAGCCCCTTTGCTACCTCGAAATTTGTGCCCAACCTTTTTGTACGGCCTTGTTGTACGGCCTCCTTTTCTCAAAAACCGTGCTCAACAAATCTGCTTGCTGTTTGCTAAATCTGCTGAACTTGTCTTGCTGAAATGTCTTGCTGAAATGCTACCTTGGAATGTGTGCCAAGCTGCTGCCTCCTTCTCCTCACTGCCCAGAAATATCCCTTGCTCTCTTGCTCTCCTTCTCCCAATCTGCTCATGAAAGAATGAATGACCTTTTCCTCCTTTTCCTCCTTTAACCTAACCCTAAGTGACTTTTGGGGAATCCTTAAATCCAATGGCTGAGATAGATTGAGATCTAGGGCTGAGATTAAATTCTCATTTAAATCTCACTTTCTATTTTTTAATTCACCCCACTTTAATAAAGACCCACTTAGTCTTTTATTTCCAAAGTCACTTTTTCCTTTCTAATTTTATATTGACTTTATTAAAGTCACTTTAAAATTAGACTTTAGTAACTTTATCACTTAAAGTCACTTTTAAATTAGATTTGACTTTATAACTTTATAAAGTCACTTTATTAACTTTATCACTTAAAGTCACTTTTAAATTAGATTTGACTTTATAACTTTATAAAGTCACTTTAGGAGAAAAATTAAATTCTTTTGGACACTTTTCCATAGGCCAAAGATCAAAGCCTTAGGGAACCACCTGTCCTCCGGTAACCAAATTTCAACACTCCCTCTTACCGAGGAAGGTGTTCCTCACCACACCCATCTTGTCTCTGAAGTAGACATGCTTGCCCAGTGGTAAGGCTTTGGTAAGAATATCTGCAACCTGCTCATCAGTGGGAATATACTCAAGCTTCACAACTCCTTTCTGAACATAGTCTTTGATGAAATGATATTTGATCCCGATATGCTTTGACCTGTCATGAAATACTGGATTCTCTGTGAGTTTAATGCAACTCTGATTATCACAGTAAATCACTGAAGGTCTCAACGGTTGACCAAATAAGCCAAACAACATCTTGCGAAGCCAGATGGCCTCACAACTAGCTAGACTGGCTGCCATATACTCTGCTTCCGCTGAACTCAATGCTACTGATTGCTGCTTTCAGCTGAACCATGACACCACTGTCGAACCCAACTCAAAACAACACCCTGAAGTGCTCTTCCTATCAGAAGCACAACCTGCCCAATCAGAATCAGTGTAACCTGCCAATCTCACTCCATCCCCCTACCTGTAGTCCAGACCATAATCCACTGTCCCCTGCAAGTACCACAAAATGTGTTTTGCAGCCACCCAGTGAACCTTCCTAGGCTCACACATAAACTGACTCATCGTGTTGACTGCAAAACAAATATCTGGTCTAGTGTTGACCAAATACATCAAGGAACCAATCAACTGCCTGTACAATGTGGGATCCACCAACTCGGAATCCGAAGCATGAAGCTTCTTCCAATTGGTGATCATCGATGTCGACATGGGTCTACAATCCTCCATGTGGAATCTGCCAAGGATGTCCACAATATACTTCCCCTGTCCCAGGAAGAAATGCCCCTCCTCCTGCCACACCTCCAAACCCAAAAAGTAATGCATCAAGCTGATGTCCTTCATCTCAAACTCCGCCGCAAGATCTCTCTTGCGGTGCTCTATGAGTCTCTCTGCACCTGTAATGACTAAGTCATCCACATACAGCACCAGAATGAGAGGCTCCTCACCTATCACAATATAGTAAAGGTTCGGATCTGCCTCACTCTTTGTGAAACCCATCCCCTGCAAGTGTGTATCTATCCTGGAGTACCAAGCTCTGGGAGCTTGCTTCAGGCCATAAAGGGCCCTCTTCAGTCTGCACACATGGGACTCCTTCCCATGCACCTCAAAGCCCTGTGGCTGCTCAATGTACACCTCCTCTTGTATGAAGCCATTGAGAAATGCAGTCTTCACATCCATCTGGTGGATCTTCCAACCCATCTCTGCTGCTATCGATATAATGGAGCGGATCGAAGTATATCGAGCCACGGGAGCGAAGGTCTCCTCATTATCAACTCCCTCTACCTGGGAGAACCCTCTAGCCACAAACCTCGCTTTGAATTTCTCAATGCTGCCATCTGCAGCATGCTTTACCTTGTAAAGCCATCTGGAAGTAACCACGGATTTTCCCTCAGGCCTCGGCACCACCTCCCAAACATCATTCTTCATGATAGAAGAATACTCCTCCTCCATGGCCTCTCTCCAGACCTGCTGGCTAGCTGCCTCCTCATAGCTAGAAGGCTCAGAGTCAAGGATGCTGGTAGCCATTGCCATATAGCTACAAAACCTCTCAGGTGGTCTGCTCTCTTTGACCGGCCTCTTAGGCTCAGCAACAGATGTGGCATCTCTCAAGGTGTCCTGAAGCCACTTGGGCTTCCTCTTCCCTGAGCACACTTCTCCCGCCGGAGAATAAAACTCCTCCTCCTCAACATCAGGAGCCTGAACTCCGCCCTACTGTCTGCTTCTCTTTGTCCTCTTGCACACACACAGACTTTGTCGATCTTTGGTCTGGTGTGGGCGGCTCCATCGGTAGATTCCCCCGATGTATTGCTACGTAGGCACTCTGCATGCGCATAGCACCACCCCTGCGGCTACGCGAGCCACTCTCCCGCGCGGACACGACATCGTCATAGATGTACCTCCGGATCCTCCTGATCCCTGCCCACTGGATCCCTGCGACTGACTCAACTGCTGCTGAGGGTCTGGCTGATCCAGATACTCTAACTCCCGTGACCTCCTAAAGGCCCTATCCTCCTCGAACTTCACATCCCGCCTGACAACAACTTTCCTCTGTGCAGGAATGTAAATCCGAAAGGCCTTGGAGGTCTCACTGTAGCCCACAAAGATACCCTTCTCTACGGTGGGCTCTAGTTTGGTCCTCTTCTCCTTGGGTATGTAGGAGTATGTCATGCACCCAAAGATACGAAGATGACCCATATCAGGCTTCTTCCCAGAAAAAGCCTCCTCCGGAGTCATGTGCCCCAAGGCATGATGCGGACTCCTGTTCTGCAAGTAAACAGCTGTGTTGCAGGCCTCTGCCCACAAAAACAATGGCAACCCCTGATCATGTAACATGGCTTTGGTAGCCCCTCCGATGGATCTGTTCTTCCTCTCCGCAACCCCGTTCTGCTGGGGGTTGTAAGGAACAGTGAACTCCCTCCTAATGCCTGCCTCCGCACAATAGTCAACAAACTCTCCAAGGGTGTACTCTCTCCCATTGTCCGACCTCAGGGACTTGATCTTCCGACCTGTCTGTGTCTCCACAAGAGCTCTGAACTCCTGAAACCGCTTGAAGACCTCACTCTTGGTCTTCAAGAAATAAATCCAGGTCCTCCTGGAGTGATCATCAATGAATAACACATAGTACTCATATCCACTCAAGGAAACATGAGACATACGACCGCTCACATCGGAATGAATCAAATCAAGTATCCCAGTCGCTCTGCTGTCACTGCTGGGAAAAGGGGATTTGGAAAACTTGCCCATCGCACATCCTCTGCAAGTATCAAAGTGATCAGTACTGAAATCTGGCACACCTGTAGTGATCTCCCGCAAAGTCCTCAAGGCTCCATGATACATGTGCCCCATCTTGCGGTGCCAAATCTCACACTGCTCAGAACTGCTAGCTCTGCTGTCGGTACTACTGCTCAATGCCAAAAGGGACTGAAATGCAAACTTGTACACCTTTGCATGGTGTACACCTATCACTCTAGCTGAATCAGCTGGAGTGCCCCTGGGATACATCAACACCTGTCCTCCCCTGAATAGTATCTCATATCCTCTGTCCTCCAAAGCTGAGACGGATATGAGGTTCTTCCTCATCCCCGGCACATAAAGAACATCTGACACCTTCAAGGGAGGTTTGGACTCCCTCTGAAATGTCAATGTTCCCACACCGACTGCTCTAACAACTCTGTCATCACCGAGTACTACCTCTACATCGGTGCCACTCTCTGAAAGCTCTGAGAAGTACTCACGGACTCCTGTCATGTGACGTGAAGCCCCACTGTCCACATACCAGATACCCGAAGATGCTCCGCTAATTGAGGGAAATGCATGCTCCCTCTGAACCTGTGTGGCAGGTAATCCTGCACTAGAAGACTCACATGCAATGAACCCAAACTCCCGGTCAAAGCAATCTGCAAAGTCCTCAACCTCTGCTGAAGCTGCCATGCTCTGGTTCTTCCCCTTCTTCTTCTTCTTCTCCGGACACACAACTACATAGTGTCCCATCTTCTGACAATTCCAACACTTCACCTTGGAATAGTCCTTCTGTGTGTTATCTTGTTTACCTTTACCTTTGCCTTTGCCCCCACCATTGCTTGTGGAAGCCTACTTCTTCCCTTTGCCTTTCTTGTGTCCTGCCAACAGTGCTACATCCTCATCCTGCTCAACTGGCTTGGCTGCCCCAAGCTGACCTTTCCTGATCTCTGTCTGAATGCAATCATCCCAAAACCTCTCCCATGTGGGAAGGGTCTCACGTGCACAAACCCCATCGGCAAAGTTCATCCATGAACTGGGGAGGCCATTCACTGCAATCCGCACCAACTCAGTGGGAGGAATGGCCTCTCCAATCGCTGCCAACTCATCTCTCACATTAGTAATCTTTGTGAGATATCCAGTTGCACTATCATTGCCCATCTTAATGGTCTTCATCTTCTCCTTCAGGACCATTTTCCGGTTCTCATTGGTACTCTGGTAGAGATTGGACAATGCTGTCCACATCTCATGAGCATTTCTCTTCCCTCTCACATGAGGAATGAAATGGTCTTTGATTCCGTCTAGAATCAATCTCTTACCCTTGTTGTTCTTTTTATTATATGTTGCCAACTGAGTAGCATCACTAGGCACATTTACAGGGTTCTGTGTGGTATGCACCATAATGTCCCAGACTTCTGCCTCCTCAAAGATACTCTGCATTCTCTCCTTCCAAATGTTGTAATTGGAATGCCCATCCAACCTATCCTCCACCTTCAGTCCCAAAGACATCCTGCTGTCCTAAAACTGAAAAATAGCACTGCTGTAGTAAAGATAAAACTGTTGTTTGTGAAAAATCAGCTTGCTGGAATTTTCTTCCTTGCTGTCCCAAACTGCCCTTCAGCACTCAAGCTCTGATACCATGTAGAAATTTATAGTTTCCCACCCCGGTTTTCAATTTTCACCTTATTACTCCAAAATAGTTAAATGCCCTTTCCCATATCCATACATTTAACAAACTGGAAAATAAATTTTGCTGAAAACACAAATTCTGGAAATTTTTCAGAATGCTGGAAAATGGAGAAATAAAAAACAGCAGTAACAAACAGCCATTCAACACATCATAACACAGTAATTTTTGGTCAAGGTGACCCTGGAAAAACCCCCTACAACTCTTGGGGAAAACCAGTTCGAATGCTCCTTCTTATTTCTGGAAAAATGCTTTTTTACAGTGAGAGAAATATTCAGCAAAATAAAAATCAGCAAACAGAATTTTACAACTTATCTCTTTTTCCGTGCTTAACCATCGCCTCAGAAAATGTACAAACATCAAAACAGGAACAGCAATAAATGTTGTACGGATTTCTTGATTTACGTGACTAGAAATTTGCAATAAATACAGTTGTACGGCCACCTCGAAATATGTGCCAAAACAGAAATAAATGCTGCTGTACGGACCTCGAAATTCGTGCCAAAAGACAACAAAAACTTGTTGTACGGAATCTCCCTCAATTTCCGTGCAAAGGTATAGCCACTTGCTGTACGGCCTGCCTAGAAAAATGTGCCAAATAAAACAGCCCCTTTGCTGCCTCGAAATCTGTGCCCAACCTTGTTGTATGGCCTTGCTGTATGGCCCTACTGTATGACCTCCTTTTCTCGAAAACTGTGCTGAACAAATCTGCCTGCTGTTTGCTAAATCTACTGAACTTGTCTTGCTGAAATGTCTTGCTGAAATGCTGCCTTTGAATGCGTGCCAAGCTGCTGCCTCCTTCTCCTCACTACCCAGAAATCTCCCTTGCTCTCTTGCTCTCCTTCTCCCAATCTTCTCATGAAAGAATGAATGACCTTTTCCTCCTTTTCCTCCTTTAACCTAACCCTAAGTGACTTTTGGGGAATCCCTAAATCCAATGGCTGAAATAGATGAGATCTAGGGCTGAGATTAAATGCTCATTTAAATCTCACTTTCTATTTTTTAATTCACCCCACTTTAATAAAGACCCATTTAGTCATTTATTTCCAAAGTCACTTTTTCCTTTCTAATTTTATATTGACTTTATTAAAAGTCACTTTAAAATTAGACTTTAGTAACTTTATCACTTAAAGTCACTTTTAAATTAGATTTGACTTTATAACTTTATAAAGTCACTTTAGTAACTTTATCACTTAAGTCACTTTTAAATTAGATTTGACTTTATAAAAATTATAAAGTCACTTTAGGAGAAAAATTAAATTCTTTTGGACACTTTTCCCTAGGCCAAAGATCAAAGCCTTAGGGAACCACCTGTCCTCCGGTACCAAATTTCAACAATATACCTTCACTCATAAAATAAAATTAGATATATCGTTGGAATATGTAAAACATGTAAGAGGCATTAGATAAGAGGAGTGCATTTGGGAAGAGTTTGAAAAACTATTCAGAGGAAAGCAATTTTTTGAAAGATACTATGATGAAAGGGATAAGACGTTTTATGAACTGAGAAAGGGTTCCATTACAGATGATGATTACATGAGCATATTTCTATAGTTATTGATATATGTGCCTTATCTCAAGGATAATAAAGAAATTATCCAAAGGTTTATTAGTGGGTTGCCAACAACATTCAAAAGCTAGATTGAGTTTGATTAGGCTCAGTAATTGGACGAAGGCATCAAAAAATTAAGCATTATTACAAGTAGTAAAAGTCCAATCGTGAGTTAAATAATGAGAGTTAAATAATGACTAGAAATATAATGAGAAGATGGAAATGAAATGGCGTAAGAAGTAATGAAGACCTTAGGATGTAGGTGGAAAGGAAAATGTGGCTTCTGACAATAATTTCAGTGCTACTTAGAGAGGACATTGGTCTCAAATTGAGGAGAAGAAAAGTAAAATTGGTGGAAGGAATCCTTTGAGGTGTTTGATTTGTGTTTGAGACAATTACACGAGTAATTTTCAATCGGATCAGTGTAGTAGGCCTCAAATTTACAGTGATAAGGGGGCGCAAGTTATACGTACCTTCAATATATGTACTCTTCACTTGAGTCCATAAGAAACATGTTGGAAAGAGTAAGATAATTGTAAGTTATATGTGTAGTATTGCAGTGATTCAGTGATTGAAATGGTTCACAAGTCACAAGAATTAATCTTAAGATATAACTGAAGCCATCTGAGTGGTTGTACATATCCTAAATTTTTTCTCTTTGGTGCATTATATATATCGCCATTACAACCGTATGATAAGTACTATGAATATCTCATAATCCTCATAGATTCATTTTTTTCTCATTCTTTTAGTTGAGACGGGGATACTACGTCGATGCAGCATACATATATTTCAAGGCAGGGTGACTACGAACCAAATATGTTTGAAAAACTGGTTGTGTTTCTCGGGGTGATGATGCCATGAATATAGGTGTTTGGGACAGATGTTAAAATAAAAATTATTAGTCAGATATAAAATTTCTACATAAATGGAGAACCCCAATTCCCCTAATTTGAACACTACAAATACATAATAACTTTGGGACGATTTCACTTCCATCTCGATGGTGCAACTCTGAGAGATATCGATAAGTCGGGCTCAGTTCAAGTATGTAGGTCATGGTTGACACTTTCATCACCTCCACGACAGAATTCAAACAATGCTCGACTGCCTCACACGGCGTCGCTAAGTCTGGCTTCCGGCATCTCCTCATGACCCTACGACATTTCTATTTCTGACGTTTTATTAGACCTGCATCCTTCACTCCAACATTATCCACTATTTGGACATTCTTTGACCATTTCTGGTTATTTTTAACACCCTTTATGGCTCTGTTTTCTAAGGTCTAATCTCCATTTTGATGATCCCTGCAACCTCAAACTCAAAATGCAAAGACATAATATTCGATATCTACAAAGTCAACATCAAGCAGTAAGTGTCATTCATGTTGTTTTCTCTAGAGGTCATGGCCTATTTTTAAATAAAAACTTGTAGAAAAATAAAAATAAGCATAAAATATATAACATAATATTGATCCATCTTAACTATGGATCTATCAAGCACTAAGAAGTATCAAATCTTTCTAGGTGTAAAATTATTTTTTTAGTGAAAATTTTGAAGAAAGATTTGCAGCTCGAGAGATTTGATCCCTATAGGAGCTTCATAGCTCCATAGTTTAGATGGATTTAGGTGGTTTTAATTATGAATTTTAATTTTTTCATTTAATTTTTATTTTTATGTAATTTCACTAATTCAAAATGTCTATAGCCTAGTTTAGAGTCGATGGGTGAGTTTTAGGTGAGGTTCAATGTGAGTATTAACGTTTGATGTGAGTTCTGAGATATTTTTTAAATTCAAAATTTTATATTATGATATTTTTTTCATAAATAAAATTAAGATTAGTTTTTAAGATGAAAGGAACTATAGTATACATATCAAACTAAATCTTATAACACATAAATAGTACTTATAAATTAACATTCATTTTACAATATAAATTAAAATAATGATTGCATATTTATATTTATATTTAGTTAATAAGTCAATAAAAAATTAATATTCACCATATGAAAATATTTTTAATCATGCCTATTTACCATGGATATTATTAAATTCTAAATATAATTTTTTACAATACCGTGGGCCAATACCTAGAAGACAACGATAGAGAGAGGGGCGGAGGGAAGGACACCATGGGACATCTAGTTTTTTATTATTACGTTATGGATCTGGGATTTTAATTATTATATTACAATACTATGGGCCAATAGCATGTCATTGGTTTATAAGTACCACATGCCGAAAAACAATAACTTATTTCAAAATAAAAATGTTTCCAAATACTTTTATTTAAATTAATTTTAGAACATATTTTAATTAAATGCAAATGAAAAAAGGTTGTAATCACTTTTGGGGTATATCTAAACCCATCATCCTTGCAACTACTAAAATTAGAGGACTTAATAAATTAAAAATGAGAATACTTTTATATATACAAATGAGAGATTTATTTAGTATAAATAATATTATAAAAGAAATAGGATAGATTCATGTAAACCAAAAAGCCAAGAGAAGAGAGAAAGAAAAGTTATTAACAATGATATACGTAAGATAGTGCAAGAGTATTTTAAGTTTTTTGTTATTTTATTTTCTTATGGAGATATGGATGGAGGTATAGATATATATGGAAGGGGGGGGGAAGAATAAGAGAATGATATAGAAAGGGAGAGAGAGGTGGAGAGATAGAGAAAAAGTATAGAGGGATGGGGAGAGACATAAGGATAGAGGGAGCGAGATAGACACAAAATGGAAGGTTGAGACAAAGAGAGAAGAAGAGACATAAAGACAAAAAAAAAAACAGAGAAGTTAGACCTACAAAGTCATGAAATTTTTTGTTTCACAATAAAGTAGATGTATTGATTTGAGTATAGTTATTTATTTATGATCCTATTTTATCTCTTGCAATATGTGCATTGATTTCATTGTAGATTTTGATTTATAATCCTATTAGATAATCCTAACTAGATGCAATGATTTAGGTGTAGATCTATATTTCTGCTCCTACTTGATTTCTCGCATTAGATGCATTGGTTTCAATGTAGATAATTATTTCTAATCATATTTTATTGCTTCCACTACATGCATTGATTTCAATGTAGATGTCAATTTCTAATTGTATTTAATAACTTACACTTGATGCAATCATTTCAGTGTAGATGTAGATTTGTACTCCTATTTGATCGATTTCAATGGATGCATTGGTTTCAGTGTAAATATTGATTTCTAATCCTATATGATTGTTTGCACCAGATGCAATGATTTCAATGTAGATGTCAATTTATAATCATATCTAATACCTTACAGTAGATGCATTTATTTTAGTGTATATGTTGATTTCTAATCGTATTCGATTTCATGCACTGGATGCATTAGTTTCAATGTAAATATTTTTTTATTTCTAATCTTGTTTGATTGCTTGAATTGGATGCATTGATTTTAGTGTAGATGTTAATTTCTCATTTCCCACTCTGTATCTCTGTCCGCCCCTTATGTCTTTCCAACACTTCTCTCTCTATATATATATCTCTTCGTCCCTCCATATATATATATTCATCTATCCATTTGAATCTTTATTTCACCCCCAAAATAGAAAAACACTCTTTTGGAGTAAGCACATAAAAATTCTTCATGACATGAATTGAATTCTATGTTACATTAGTTTAAACATAGATAAAATACTTAAGTTTTCATTCTAAATAAACTGTTCACTCACTCAAAATGTCTTCTTCTTGAAATTTCACTCGAAATGTCTTCTGCTTGAAACTAAAACTAAAACTGTAAACTATTTGTAATTGGCTACATTTTTATTATTCTCATTTCCCATTATTAAAATTTGTTAATCAATTTCAATTCAAACTTGGTAATAGAAAATAACTAATAGGTGTGAAAATAATAATAGTAGAAGAAAATAGTTTGAGATTGAATGCAATGAATACAACTTGTAATTGACTATATTTTGATTATTCACATTTTCTAGCATTCAACATTGTTACATATTTCGCATATTTATCATATTTAAAATTATGATAATAATTATATATTCAACAAATTTTTTATGACCACACATTACTGAAATAATATTAGATCCATCTTAACCATAAATCTATCAAGGGTTGAGAGGGATAAAATCTCTCGAGGTACAAACCCATTTCTTCTTTTCATAGATGAATCTAGGCTAGTTTAATTCATAATTTTACTTTTAATTTTTATTTTTATTTTTATTGTTATGTAATTCGACAAGTTAAATTTTTTTAAATAATTACATCATAAGGTGTCACTATTTGAAAACAAATCTCCTATGTGCATCATCTCATAACCTGAAACCGCCAGATTATATGTTAGATAAGTAAAGCATATTCAGTCGTTAGATGAAAAAGAAAATGTAGTTACAAATATTTAGTTTACAATGCATTTATGATAACTCATTCGCTACTGGAGGATTTCTAGGGCTTATTCTTTTATGTTTAGAGTCTCTCAGCCATTTAGAATTCCATGAAACATAGGAGTCCCATTTCTAGTCTTGGTAATCTGTTTGATCAAGATTTTGTTTTAAATTTTTTCTGTGAGTCCTGGTAAACTATTTGATCAGGAATTTAGCTAAGAATATAATTCTTCCTTGTTGCATTTATATGTTTTAGTTTTTCTTGTTTATAATGTATGCAGTTTTCTTTTTAAAGGTGATTCCAAGTACCATTTGGCTAGACAGCGTCATGAGATCGCTACTTTTACAATGGTCAGTTTTGGAAGTAGAAGCTCTTCGTCAAATGAAAACATTGAAATACAATATGGATCTCAACAGTGGTTCAGTTGTAGAAACTGCAGGCATTAAAACTGCATAGGTGCTCATTTTTTGACTTGGAATTATTGGCCCTAACAATCTCAAGGGATAAGGATTCATGCCTCTTTCCTCTATAAATTTAGGCTAATTAATTTCTCTTTGATTTCTTCTCTTGAAATATTTGGTAGTTCTTGTACTGGTTTTTAGGTTTCATCTAGTAGTAGGAAGAATTAGAGAGGCCCTCTATGATCTTATTTGAAGCAAAGATCCCTTTCATGACTCGATATTTGCCCCTTTCGTAATCTTTGTTTTTGTTTTCTTAATTTATTTGGTGAATTTGGATTTCCTATTAGGTCCATGTGGAAGTCTCCTTTGATCTCCGAAGGCTTGAAATGGTAGAGTTTGAAGACGAGGTGGGAGTAAATTTGAAAATTGATCCTCGTCTTGGGTTCGAATACTCTTGACCCACCCTTAATTATCGATCCAGATTTGCTGATTTCCACTGTGTCTGTTGATGAAGACCCCATAGTCTTGGGTGGAGAAGAGGCTTCCTTATCCATATATTTTTGAATAGAAATTCAAGCTGTCATGGTTCTATAACATAGGAGTCCCATTGAAAATATTCTGATTGTCCCATTTGTATTTTTCTTCCTTTAAGTGTTTCCATTAAGGATCTAGGAAATTGTATCCTACATGGTATTTTGATGGGGCTTTGTCTGTGGCCAATGTGGTTGTAGTGTCTATATAAAAATTAATCCATATCATGCTTTCCACCTCTACTAGACCAGTTCAAATTGAAAGGAAGAGGTTGTGGCACTATAGGGTGTTCTAGAGAGTCAAATCATGCTTTTCACTACCACTAATATGGAGAACCTAACTCAAATTCTAGAGAAGAGATGGTGGCACTCTGGGGTCCCATTGAAAAGATTCTTATTACCATTGAGTCAAAGTGGGTGATTCAAAGGGGGTTCAGAGATAGAATTTTGAGAAGATTCTAATGGTCAATGACTCAAAGTGGGTTCAAGGATGGAACTCTCTTGATTTTAATATATATAATATTAGGAAACAAATGTTAAAAATGGTATTTAATCCATATAAATCAAATACCCTCTGAAGCTAAGAATCTAATTCTTCCTTGTTGTATTTATATGACAGCAAGAAATTAAATAGAATTGGAGAAAGCAAGCATTCTCTTCAATGGACACCTCAAATAAATTCTAGTGGTAAGGCATGAGCTCTCGAGAAATGATTTTAGTAATGTGAATATTTTAATCTATTCCTCACAGCTTGAAGTGCATTGTAAGTGGATATTGTAACAGATTATAAATTAGAATCTTGAAGTGAGAAACTTGAATGAACTATATAACTTCTATGTAGTACCTTGTCTCAGAAAACTGAGTGAGAGACATTAGAAAGCCTTTGTGCCGATCTTGAATGAGACTCAAAAGCACTATTTTTGCTTTTTCTTGAAATAATATATGAAACAATTGAGCTACAAAGATTTCAATCTACAAAACTATGTAACCTGGTCACATCAAAAGCTTTGAAAGTACATGAAAAAAGCAGGCACTATTCTTTCATATATTTAATAGTTTTTTCAATCATGTTTACCTGTGAGAGAGGAGAGATAATCCAACACATGAAGATAATTCTACACACAATGGGGAAGTCATTGTCACTGAAGTCTCGACTCAATAGAACAAGGGAATGATCCTTCCTTTCTGGCGATTTTCGATGGATTTTGAGAACATAAAATATTATGTTGACATGCCATCGGTATGTGTATCTACAAGTCATTTGATTGAATTAGTAATTTTCCAATAGTTCTCTTCAATGGAATATCTTGAACTAATGTTTAGTTTCATAACATGAGATGAAAAGTGAAGGGTTGGATCAAGAAAGGCTGCAATGCCTTTCCAATGTAAGTGGATCCTTTAGACTAGGGGTAATTACAACCTTGATGGGAGTTAGCAGTGCTAGAAAAGCTACCCTAATGGATGTCTTGGATGGAATAAAAACAAGGGGCCATATAGAAGGAAATATAAGCATATCTCGATTCCCTGAGAAGCAAGAAACATTTGCTCGTATCTCAAGGTACTGTGAAAAAAATTATATCCACTCTCCAAATTTCACAATCTTTGAATCACTAGTGTATTCTGCATGGCTCTGTATTCCTTTTGACGTTGACGAGAAAACTAGAATGGTTGGTGTAAATTTCTCTCCTTTACATGCAGTTCTTTAGAGTGAATAACTTTCTTATAAATGAGACTATGCAAGCAACTTTTACTCACATATTTTTGTTGTTACAATAAGTGCAGATGTTTGTGGCTGAATTCATGGACCTCGTAGAGCTGAGTCCTCTAAGAGATGCTCTGTAGGGCTTCCTGGAGTGACAAGTCTTTCTACGGAGCAAGGGAAGAGACATACCATTTCAATGGAACTAGTTTCCAATCCTTCTATTATTTTCATGGATGATCCATCTTCAAGAATAGATGCACGTGCTACAGCCATTTTTATGCATACTATTCGCAACACAGTCAATATAGGTCGAACTATTGTTTGTACCATCCACCAAACTAGGATTGATATCTTTGAAGCTTTTGATGAGGCGAATTCAAACACTTTCATATCCAATCTATGCATTGTGAAACAAAAGGCCTATTTTATGTTTCTTTTCTTGGCTTAACAAAATTAAGGGGTGAAAAGGGCTAGAAGAAGGCACGGCTCCACAAAACCAATAATTGCTAAATTTTCAGTTTTATTGGTTTATTGAACTACAGCTCTTGCTCTTGAAAAGGGGTGGATAAACCATCTATGTGAGTCCTTTGGGTAATTCTTCTCATAAAATAATTGAGTATTTTGAGGTATAAGTGAATTTTTATTCCGTATTTTATAAGCTATTTAGTAATCGATTGCATTTGTCATTATCAATCCATGGTTGGAAAGAATGATCTTGTCCAATTCTTGTTTGTTTGACCAGCTTGTTCCAAGAATACCATAGATTAGAGAAGGATACAATCGAGCGACATCGTGCTGCAAGTGAGTTCCATAGCCCCCGAGGAAAAACATGGTCTAGATTTTGTTGAGATCTATAGAAAGTCAACACTCTATGATTATGTCTAACATAATTGTAGGAATTTATTTGAGAAAGAGCCCTTTCTACTGTGCATTTCTAATTTTGTTACCTTATCTTTGATAACATAATTTCTCCCAAGGAGCTGTAATTTGTTTAAATCCTTATTTAACTCTTATGTTGTTCTTCTTTAAGATGGAATCAAGCCCTTATTCAAGAGCTAAGCACCGCTCCTTCTCGCTCGCAGGATCTTAGTTTTCCAACACAATATGCAAAGTCCCTCACTATAGTGGTTTTTCTTCACGATAGTGGTTTCTCAACTATTTGTGACCATAACCTCTGTTTTGAATTTTCTTGGCTCGACAGAGACAAAAATTATAGATTTAATTAGAGCTAAAGTTATAAATGGTGAATGGTCTAGTTTGAATGAATGAACAACCACCAACAAAAGTGCACAAAATTAATTTTTTCTCAAATCTCCATACTATACCTAATTAAATTTTGAATTAAAATTTGGTAAAAAATTATTTTAAATAGGGTTTAAACATATGATTTAGATATGCAAGGAAGTTAATAGTTGTCACTCTCAATTTCATTTATTGATGAATTTACTAAAATAAAAAGTATATTTTAATTTTAATTCAGATTATCCAATCTAAAACATTAAATATAGCAAAATAATTAAAGTTATCAATTCCAATAAAAAGTAATCCCATGACAAGAACTGTCCTTAACTATAAGTGTAAATATAGAGAAATTATAAAGTCTTTAGATAAAAACAAAATCATATAAAGTTAAAAATCATATATTGTATCATAAAATAAAATTTATAATTTTAAAATAAAATGTTATAATTTATAAATATAATAATAAGTTTCATAACTATTCTTTAAAAAAAAATAATATAATATATTATCAAATATTCTATAATACCATTAAAAATATTCTATAACACAAATAAAAACGAATAATTAAATGTTAAATTATTAAATGTTTTTAAAACTACACAATGTAGAAAATCCTACTTTTTACTGAAATATAAAAATATTGTTGGTTTTGCCATTCTCCTAACTAATTTATGTGCATAAGCGTTCGCCTACTACTCTAACTAATTTGCGTTGTAACTGAAAAAGGGCTGGAAAGTGGGCTGTTATAAACAATGTATCATTTTTACTGAGGATCTCATAGTTCATTCATTCAGCATTTCTACCTGCTTCTCTTCTGTGAGCTTCACATGTGGGCTTGGGAGAATGGATATAGCTTGGTAAAATTGACACTTACACAACGTATCACAGCGATCGGAACCCAATGTCAAGCATCTACAGTCACACCAGTGAGCACAACGCTGGAAACCCAATTCCACTGAGCTATCCCTTTTGTGACAGCCGGGAAGCCAATTCCATGTGCAATCAATCAGATTGTAAGCAACCACATCTACTATTTCTTTTGAACGCGCCCTGTCGAATGATGGTACGAAACACACGTAATCTCCTACTCCTATGCAGCAATCCCTTAGAAATTCCGGAATTTTTGTTGGCAAAAGCTTATTCATCCATTCATCGCAAAGAAAAGAAGGCATCCGTGCAATCTCCACCCATTCCATGCGCGGTGAGTTTGAAAAATCCACGGCGTTATGCTCCTCATTCCTGAACTCCCACATGATAATCACCGGTTCCATAATATCCATCTCGTCATCTTGTTTTGCAATCCATTTGGCTGCTATTAATAATAGACGCGACCCGCAGGTTATCATCCGAGGGTGAGACAAAACATAGTGTCGGTCGCGCATTATTTCAGGGTATGGTGCAAAAAGCACGGGAATCGGCATGGGCTCTACAGCTGAACTGTTTCGGTGTAATGCGATAGTGAAACACACGATGCCTTTCCTTCCGTCCACGACCATGCGACAATGACTGTAGAATGATCCGTTGCAGAAAACAAGCTGAGAAGCTGTGTCCACTATCAAATCCTCGGGAAAGTATCCCGCCATATTCCATGTCTTTTGTGAAGGTTCGTAAATTTCCACCACAAACAATTGATTCCAGTGACAGTACCCAGCCGCTACAACTTTGAATGCAGTGTCAGATTTCTGTTTACAGTTCTGCCCCACAACAATGCATGCAACGTAGAGAATAATGCCCGGTAACGGAATAACGACGAAGGCTCTTCTGTAAGGATTGCAGAGAATGAGAGACAATTTCCTGTCGAAATTTTCTCCGACCACCAAGATGTGTCCTGTTGCAGACGATTCAGAAAATACACAGACAGAAGGATTCGTCCACATGATGGAGTCCTCTACGAAACAAAGGCTGAAGGATTTAATCCAGATGTGTCTGTAGAAACAAAAAGACATAGATTGCATTTTGGGATTGCCACTGCACAGAACCAACCGTGGCTGCTTCCCATGGAAATGAGTCTCAGCCCACTTTTTGAAAAAGTAGTTTGAAGAAAGGAAATCTTTCCATTGCTTCTGGACGATGCGATACTTGTACACAAACTCGACTGGCAGCCGAGCTAATATCTCTGTTTGCAGATCTACCGATTCACTCCACAATGAACCAAACAACGGTCTTTGCGTCGCCATATTTACAAGCCAATTGTGTCAGAACGCAGGCCAAGATTTATGGATCGATACAGAGGCGAAGATTTGTGAGTATATCTCCAATTACTTCACACCAAATTTATATTACGGATGAATAATAACGGTCATGAAAAGCAAAATATGAAAGGTCGGTTTTAGAGTTGCATTTATTTATTTTTATTTATTTGAAAATCCATGTTCAATATATTTTCAGGGAACGGAAACGTTCATGGCCAATGTATTTTGTAAGAAGTAAAAATTATATAATACAAAATGTTTAAAAGTTAAATAAAATAATTGAAAATAAAGACACACACGTTTCTATGGACCACTTTGTTGACTAATAAGTTGTTATTGTGAAATTGTATCTAAATTTATGGCGCCAGAAATATAACAGTGAGTTACGCTAAGTTTAGGCATGTGGTAAATATATTTCTCTCCCCGTTGGCTGTGTGTTGTAAATTAGTGAGTTGAACCACTTGAATACCTACTATTCTATTGGCTGCCCTACTCCTGGCGAGTATAAAATTCAAGCTCCGGGTTCATCGACCAGGAACCAAGCATAAAGGAGGCATTTGTGCCATCATGTTCGGTTGGTACCATCCCTTATTAGTCCATGCCGCCTGCCGCTAAGGCAGGGACTATAGGAATCGAAATGGAGGGTTTAGCATTATTTTTAGCTGCTTAAACTTATAAGCACCAACCAATAACCAAAGTTTTAATTTTTATATTATGAATATATTTTTTGGCATCCAATAAATTTTCGGCATATCGAGGCCATACCAATATATTAGGTAAATTCAAGATTGTTATATGATGAATTCAAGATGACTTTTCTGTGAGATATGCGTAAAGCTAGCTTAATGCTAGCATTAGTTCTCATGCATTTAATGTTTGGGATAATATTGGTCCATATCTCATTTTGGCGATACAGACAGAGTTATGTGGTATCTCAGACAGGTGGCTTGCATGAAAATGCAAGTGGCAAGTAAAAGCGAAACTTGTTTTGGCTTGCAACAGCTGGAAAAAAAAACCAACTCTGTCATAGCCATCAGAGCACAGAGGAGCCTCAACCAGATTTCAAGTGGTCGTCCAGTACTAACTTCAGTATGTGCTCCAACCAGATTTCAAGTCGTCCAGTGCTAACTTCAGTATATCATTAAGCATGGAACTACATCATATAGAGTCTTGGAACTACAACATATAATGTCCTGGGGATTTCACTTACTGCTCTTCATATCAGGCCGTGAGGGGATATCATCTGGTTTTCCATCAAGCCACGGTGGAACTTCGAGAGCTTCAGGGCTCCATTCCGGATGGCCTCGGGCATGGTTGTGCCTAAACAATAAAATAACAGGTAAAAAAATAAATAACATGATCACTTACGTTTTTGTAAGTTCTATTCATGGTATAGAAAGCAGATAAAATGCAGCAATTGCTCTCTCTGGTTTTGGCACCATGTAAATTGCAATTGAACTATGAATTAATGCCAATCATCGTTTCCCTGCATCTATCAGTACTTTGGCAAAGTAATTTTTTTAATTTTTTACACGAATTAAGCCATAGAACGATTCGAATAGCACAGCAGCTGCTCCGACGGAGGTGATAGATCTATCCTATTTTCACAGAGAACCGTCTTCAAATTACTCTCTGTTACTATGCGTTGTTTCACTTTGCCTTTTCTTCTCCGCAAATTGTAATTTCTCTTCAACAATATAACCTAGCTAAATGAGAAATAAGGCAGATGCGGTCAATTGGAAACATCATGGAAATAATATGTTACCCATTCTAAAAGGATCTCCATTTGGGCCGATAAGTTTTACCTTCAACAATATAACCTCGTTAAACGAAAATGAACCATATTATATCCGAAATAACAGATGGATTAAGCAGATGCTGTCAATTGGAAACATAATGGAAATAATATGTTACCCATTCTAAAAGGATCTCCATTTGGGCCGATAAGTTAAGATCAACGTTCTTTCTTCCCCCATAAGCTCCAGAACAAGAACCCCAAAACTATAAACATCAGCTTTAACAGACAATTGCCCCTGCATAACGTACTCTAGTGCCATATAAATATGTTTCGCCATTAAGAAAAATACAAGAAATTGAAATACAAATTGTACAATTTGTTCATTCTCAATACTGTCGTAATTAATATAACACAAATTACCCTAAAACTGAATTAATATAACATGTCTTACCGAGTTCCAACAGCTGCTGTGCTTTGAAGATAGTACCACTGCGCACTTTAGCGTAGCGATGTTATACAAATTCTTCATCACAAGAAATTCGTCCATATTCGTGGGCTCTTTACGAGGTAGTCAAGCTCAGGTTGGCTCTGAAACTGATAAAAAAACAGAGAAGACATATAATACATGAAGGTCCGCCGAGATTTGGAACCCAAGATCATATACGCCAAGATAACAGAGAATGCATTTCATTAGACTGTTGCTAGACTGTGGGTGATTGGAAGAGCTGCTGCCCAGTCACAGCAGGTGGAGAAAGCAAGCGTCCGAAATGCTGTACATTTAGCATTTTAAGTTCTTAGATACAGGGCTTCAACAAAATCCATCTTTGACGCATCGAGAAAGTGAGCAAGCTACTGGATGTAAATCTTTGTTTATGTTTCAGATAATGAATTAAACAACAAACTGCTCAAACAACCTGTTTGATCCTATATTCAGGAAGGAAAGAACCAAACCATTGATACCCGCAACAACCACGTGTACTACCTGCAAGATGCTCAAGATGCTTGATATCGACACATATACGCATTATTCTATTTTTAAATATTAATTATCTCTTATTTTACTTCAATAAGTTAATTTATTATCTCTTGTGGTAACGCAGTTTAACTTTTAAACGCAATTGTGTATAAAGGTTATCATTTTCGACTTATCACTGTATTCTATTTTTTTCAGCATTACTCTTCTATGAACTTTATCAACTAAACCTTCAATTGTTATTTACTATGCAAACAAAAATACCGATGAGATGATCCTCCTTTAATATCTCAGCTACAGTTTGCAAGTCGTGGGTGCTTTTATGCCTCACAGTGATGTTCTCCAGCTGCGAGAAGCTGTTTTGGGGATATATAGGTTATAACTTATGATCATCTATGAGCATTAATCTAACATATAAGTGTATGTAACCATCACGTCGTTGCAGAGAGGAAGTTAATATTTTCAAACTCTTGGGGGTTTGTATTAGGTGATTATCCACAATTGAGAGAATGGTTCTGAACCTTGCAAGATTAATGGCACAGTTCAAGGCCAGGCTCATGAGCTGTCGTTTCAATTTTGTGTACTTAGCTCGCAAATGAAAGAAACAAAGATTTCGCATGCAGGCTTGTGTCACTTATGCTATAATGATTGTCCTTATGTGAGATTCTCTCGTATCATTGTCATTGGAAATTCAATGCAGAACATGTCATGTTCTTGCATTAGAGACTAAGGCTTCAAAAATGTCCTTTGATATTGGCCCAGATAATATTATGCATTGCACATACTGCTTTTAATTCGATTGCACAAACGAATGGACTCAAAGTATGTACAATAACTAAAGCGTGAACAATGTACAATGACGGAAAATTAAAAAGACTTGAAAGCTAAAGAAAGCATCTCTTAAAACAAAACACATGCATTACAAAAATGCTTCTAACCTTCAGTTTGAGTGTTTCTGAAGAATTCCTGAACAGAAAAAAGCTTCTTCTTATCTGGGTAATCATGAGAAGATCTTCCAATTTGAGGCACAAGCTCCATAAGTTTTGTCAATGAGACTGTAGACAATATGGACCTCACTTTCTTGACATTCGTTACTAATAGGTTGAATATCTTAGTCATAAGTTTCTGTGCACGATTGCTTTCAAGTTCATTAGTTGTAATCACCTGGCCTTTGCTTTCTTCTTTGGCAGAGGAACGCCGCTGATTTTCAAAGAATTCTTCTCCATTTTGTCATAATTTTATTGAAATTTCCATTAGAATTTTCTCTGTGGTAGGTCGCAGTCACACAGAGGTCTGGCGGCAGGGACTTGCTGCCCCGCAGCCAACCTTGCTTTATATATAAACAAGCCTGAAATCAAATGAATCAATCCTAGCTATCATATAGCAACGTTGTGAAAGGGTGTATTTAAGATAAGAAAAACTCCATTGTTGAGCCCTGATTATGTTGGGTCTTGAAGCCATCCAAATGAGGCTATGGTTAATTATTTACTAGAAGTATAACAGTGAGTTATAACTATTTTAATATACAATAATTAATAATTATTTTTAATAGTATTTTTTTGAGTTCTTGAATTTTCAATTACAATTTTGCTTTTAAATATTTTATAATATTTTTAAAATTCACATATGGTTAGTTTTATATGTTTATTTAAATGGAAAACATGAGATGCACTCATACTATAGTGTTAACTATGTACGTAAACTGATAAGAAACATAATTTTTTGATAAAATCTCTCTTCAACCACATTCTTTCATGGTTCAAAAGATTTTCTCTCTATAATATTATCAATTTTCCAATATATGAATTTCATATAAAAAATAGAAGCCTTCTCCCTATAATATCATTGATTATCTAATATATGAACTTAAAATAAAAAACTCAATTTGATGCTTCCAAATTATCCAACCATGTTTCAAATAGTTGTTGACAAAGTATGACCTATCTCTAGGATGGCCATACAAGTGCATTCTTCTCATTTTCACTACCCAAAAAATAATAAGGTATTTATCTACCTAAAAAGTAATAAGGTAGATGAAAAACTGTAAAATAATTCAAATTCAACAATACCTTTTCATTTAGGGAAACTGTTTGTCACTGAAATATTTACTAATTGGGGAGAGAAATATTTTGCTCCACCTTCTCCATGTAGTAAAAATTTTATTTCTTTGGCGGTTGTTGTTTCAAGATAGTCTTCTAATGATCATCCTTCCCCTCTCTTATTGTTTTTCTTGTCTTCTACAAAATGGCATGCTTTTCCAATTTTAATGAAGCATTTGGTGCTAACTCCTCTATGAAATTTCAAACATGGTCCTTTATATAGTGTCAAAGGCACTGGTCCCCCTAGAATGGATTTTCTTACTACTTGTAGGTCTATAGTAAATGATTCTAGGAATAAGGAAGAGTGTGAGCAAGGATTTGGAGAAGGAACTCAAACCATCTAAGATAAATAAGGGACTCTATTGAAGAATGTACAAGCGTGGAGGAAAACATAAAATGTGTAACCTTTCCTATCTCCACTCTCTTACAAACTTTCATTTTGTCCCTCTTTTCATGGTGTTTTCTAGTGCTTCTTCTCTAATTTATTTAGGAGAAGTAAATTTTGTGAGACTATTTTGGTTTTCTAAATTTATAATCCAAACCCAATGCCTACAAGTAGCTTTTCTCTCTAATACTAACGTGTCACCCACCACCACCAATTATTTGAGTCGAATTTTGAAATGTACTATAGAATTTTCCACGGATGTATCTTGTTCATACTATTGGATTTCACCTGCTCTCTACATTCTTTGATTTTGGAGTAGGTACTTTTTCTAATGACATGTTCTTCCATAGGATTATATCGTGTTGGGATTTAGAGGTCATGGACAGACATGCTAGCCACATGCCTAAATACAAGGTGAATTAAGTACAACAATTGTCCACTCCTCTAACACCTATGAAATCTACGAAGGGATTTGTCAATTAGAACCATTAATCACCAATGATTATTAGGCCTACTCCAAAAAATGAATTGAGAAGGAAGTGTTTAGGTGGGTAGCTAACCTTGTTGGCATATCAGAAGGAAGGGTAGATATTTTAATGACATTTCCCTCCCATTCCAAATAAAATAACTCATACTTTATGTGCTCAAAGAGAAATATGAGGACCACAATGAGATCATTGCATGCATCAATTAAATTCAAACATTGTTAAAACCACCGACACTTTTTTTTTGGATAGGCTTAATGGTCACCTAAGACATATCCAATGACACCTCCCATGTTTTCATACACCTCCAGTAGTTTCTAGTGCACATGGCTCAGCCTCACTGATGTCTTCTCACAAATGAGGATTGTCCATAATTCTTTACTAAAATTTTAATAGATAGATATATATATGTTAACTAGGAGCTGCTACCTTGTAATCTTGTCAATTGTCTCATGGAATGTTTGGCTAGACATCTAGCAAGTTGAATATTTATATTTATAAGTTTTTTTATGTTGAGTCTTTATGGCAATTGCACACACCATTGTATGTTTGGTTTAGTTTTTACCAAATCATAATAGTGAGATGGAAAAAAATTGACTTTTGTAAAGAAATGTTTATACTTCAAATAATATTTTAATAAAAAAATCGTATATAGTATTTAATATCCATATTCTGGGTTATAAGGAACATCATTTAATTTTTTAACCTATTAATACAAAAGGTCTTTTAAAACTTAATTACCATTTTATAAGTTTTTCAGTACTTCTTAATTTTAATTTTTTATAAGAGTATGGCCTTGTATATAAAGTAATAGATTTAGATCTAATTTCCTATTAATTTATAATAATAAAAAAGAAAACTGAATTAAAATTTGAGTTAGTTTAACTCTTAGTAATTCATACGCTCAAAAGAAAAGAGATGTATGCTATGTATATGTATAGGTTTAAAGTTTCCTTCATCCCATAATTTTGATTTGATTAAATTGGTGTAACTAGACTACGACATGAACCTTAAATCATTATTATTATTATTAAATAAAAATAAATATACTTTAAGATAGTTGATTTGTATTTAAATAATTATATATGTGTTGAAACTTTTAGTTGTACTTTGAAATCTATCATTTTTTATATACAAAATAAAAAATATTTTTTTAGAGAAAACACTATGTTTTTTTTAATAATTTTGTTTTTTAATATCTTTTTCCTTAATTGTCCCATCTCAATTCTATTGAATATATTATTTATATAAGATATCTCAGGTCTCTTTTATATCTCATCTTTAAACATCATTATTGCATAAAAGGTAGGAAATTTCAAATAAATGTTTTTTGAAAATTAAATAGAGAGGGTATATTGTTATAGATAATTTGAAAATAAAAGTGATTTGAGTTAGTATCATTTGGTTTATTTATCATATAGGAGTTAAATATTTATAAATTTAAATAGAATTATAATTATTTCATTAAATAATAAGAGTTTCATGTTTTATATTCAACATCTAAAACTAATGTATTACCTTCTGGAGAGAGGCTTATCCCTTTTGGGGAATCAATATTGAAGACTTGGGTTCTTTCAATGGGATTTAATAGTCATAATGTACAATTTATTTTAGGTTTTTCTAGAGGCTTCTAATTCAACACATCAAGATTTGCATCAAAGTGTTATTAACTACTCTTATTTACAAATGTTTATTTGGATGGAACATTTGTGATCTGAATGCAATCGATTAAGTGCTGAGGTATTTTTGATTAGTTTTCCATTAAGATAATTTATTGTTAATTGATGAATTCTTAATGTGGAAGACTGAAGGAAATCATTTACGACTTGAAGGAACAAAAATTAAAGAATTAAAACACAACAAAGAATAGAGATAAGAAACATCAAACATGTATTATGGAGTTCATCCCTCGTGGACTACATCTCTGGCTTCGCTTTCAAGTTGGTTATCCTCTTTATTAGGATTGATCAGAGAAGGTATTTAAACAGAGAAAAATACCATACTAATCATGCTCACAGACACTTCTGGTCACTTAAAATAGGAATCTCTCACTCTTATCTTTCAACTTCTATCTCTGCGCTCAATTATGCCTCCAGACGGTCGAGCAATGCTGAAAACAAAACTACCTATAACCCCTTGAATCTGAACTCAAAACTTTCAATGTGTGTGCATGGAAGAAAAATTTCATGGTTTAAACAAGATGAATTCGAACCTCTTGAAGCCAAATCAGGCTTGTGGTTGAGCATATCAGGTTTGATGAGGTGTTGGTCTTGTCATTTGATGACACCTAGCATAGGGATAAGGTGCTAATTAAGACCTTAACGTAATTTCAATACCAAAAACCCAAAAATAAATTAATGATAAAACTTTATCCCCGACAGTCAGGCTAACAGTGCATACGAGGAGTTGTGGCATGGGAAGAGGTGGCTTGGGTGGTCTTCTTCAGTGGTTAGGTTAGCTTTGGCGATTTGGCTTATCTCTGTAGTGATCACATGCAAATCTGACGGTTACAGTTTTGAGCTAGCAGTTTGATCCTTTCCACATTAAACTTAACATTGTGTCACAGTTAATGCTGACTCTGTTCACATGTTCATATTTCCCAATGTGGTTTTCTAGCTACGGTTAAGTATGAGTATTGCATTTACATTTTATTTATGGGTTTTGTTATATAGTTTAGCTCCGAAAGGGTTTTACACCATAGGTTATGTTTGCGCTACATATGTTTTTAGGTTTAGGTCTTAGAACTAGGTTTTGACATTACATTTTGTAAGGTATTTCACCATAGGGTTGATTTTAGGACTAGTGCAATTACATCACCATGAACCCTTATCTTAGGTCCCTATATTACTAGTATAGTCCCTTATTGTTGTTAGTGTAACCCCCTTATTTTTATATTGTACCCCTATAAACCCCATATTGTTATTATTATGCCCTCAAATTATTATTGTTAGGTTGGCTACGATTACATTGTGGCCCCACTAAGATTACATTGTGTCTCCATGGACTCCTATATATATAAAGGAGGTTTATAAGGCATTGATATCTCTTTTCTTCTATTTTATGAGCTGGTTTCACAACATTTGGTATCAAAGCTTTGGATTCTAGGGTTTTCACTGCTCCAAACAGGTCATCATGGAATTTTTGCTATAAAATTTTTTCTAAGAAGGTTCAGAAGCGGAAATTTTGAGAGTACGAAGCCGAAATCCTGAGGAACAATGTCACAAAAATTTAGAGCTTGGTTCCCAATATTTTAGGAGATATGATATGTGGAGGTTAGGAATTTTTGCAGGCTCCTGAATTTAACCTAAATAGGTCATTGCGAAATTTTCGCTATAACATTTTTTCTACAAAGATTCAGAAGCTGAATTTTTTAAAGAGTGAAAATGAACCCCTGAGGAACATCTGTGCAAAGTGTCAAAGCTTGGTTCACAATATCTTCAGAGATATGATTTGTGGAAGTTAGGTCTTTTTCAGGCTCCCGAATGTCATCTCAAAGAGGCAATCGTGGAAAAATATTCATAACTCTCTCTCTAAGCATCAGATTGGAATGTTGTAAAATGTACCTAGAATTACATGAACTGCACTTTCCTGGTTATCAATTTTAGAGCTAACGGAGAAAATACTGACATGTGGCAAGTCATACAAGTTCACTCTACTGAACCAGTCCATAATTGGGTCATTGTGGAAGATTGGACATAAATTTTCCTTGAAGAATCCAAATCATGTTAGACCTATGACATTTGAAAGAAGCTTCATAGGGCTACTACATGGCTGAATTTCAAATATTGAGGATCTACAATTATAGAGATAATTCAATTTCAAAATAGTGCTCCTCAAAAGCAAGTGAAAGGTGTGTATTTTGTTTTCCCCAATTGCATAATTCTTTTTTGAAGAATCAAGTTGAATTGATTCCAAGGGCATATTGTAGAATATATATCAGTATTAGATTCTAAGATGGCCCCTAAAAAAATTCAACACCCATTAAGCCTTTAGAAGGCTCTACTATGACTCATGAAGATGAAGAATGACAACATGACATATCAAATTTACAAGAGAAATTGCAACAAAATTCACTTTTGTAAAGAGAAACAAAAAATGACATGGAAGTTTTGAAGAAAGGCATGGAAACTAAGATGGATGGTTTGAAGAAAGGCATGGAATCTAAGATGGATGGTTTGAATAATGTCATGGAAGCTAAGATAGATGGCATGGAAGCTAAGATAGATGGCAACAGCTCATAAATCACTACAAAATCACTACACATGTCTTTCTTAGCAGCTATTGGACCTCTTTAAGAATCTTATTGCATTTCCTTTGCAACATCTCGAGATGGTGCAATTGCTAGTATAATATAATAGCACATTACTACATCTCCTCAGTGGTATGGTATTCCTGAGTGGTATGGTATGGTTAATAATATTCATGTTAAAGTGGGGTTGGTATCCATGGTATAAATTCATTGTGAAATAAGAGATAGTTTTTCAAGAGCTTTTTTATTTTTAATTCCATTTTCAAATGTTCATAATGTGTTGTATTTTTCTCAAATCTCCATACTATACCTAATTAAATTTTGAATTAAAATTTGGTAAAAAATTATTTTAAATAGGGTTTAAACATATAATTTAGGTATGCAAAGAAGTTAATATTTGTCACTCTCAGTTTCATTTATTGATGAATTTACTAAAAATAAAAAGTATATTTTAATTTTAATTCAGACTATCCAGTCTAAAACATTAAATATAGAAAAATAATTAAAGTTATCAATTACAATAAAAAGTAATCCCATGACAAGAACTGTCCTTAACTATAAGTGTAAATATAGAGAAATTATAAAGTCTTTAGATAAAAACAAAATCATATAAAGTTAAAAATCATATATTGTATCATAAAATAAAATTTATAATTTTAAAATAAAATGTTATAATTTATAAATATAATAATAAGTTTCATAAATATTCTTTAAAATATATATATATATATATAATATTATTAAATACTCTATAATACCATTAAAAATATTCTATAACACATAAAAACAAATAATTAAATATTAAATTATTAAATGTTTTTAAAACTACACAATGTAGGAAATCCTACTTTTTACTGAAATATAAAAAAATTGTTGGTTTTGCCATTATCCTAACTAATTTATGTGCATAGGTGTTCCCCTACTACACTAACTAATTTGCGTTGTAACTGAAAAAGGGTTGGAAAGTGGGCTGTTATAAACAATGTATGATTTTTACTGAGGATCTCATAGTTCATTCATTCAGCATTTCTACCTGCTTCTCTTCTGTGAGCTTCACATTTGGGCTTCGGAGAATGGATATAGCTTGGTAAAATTGACACTTACACAACGTATCACAGCGCTGAGAACCCAATGTCAAGCATCTATAGTCACACTAGTGAGCACAACGCTGGAAACCCAATTCCACTGAGCTATCGCTTTTGTGACAGCCGGGAAGCCAATTCCATGTGCAATCAATCAGATTGTAAGCAACCACATCTACTATTTCTTTTGAACGTGCCTTGTCGAATGATGATACGAAAGACATGTAATCTCCTACTCCTATGCATCAATCCCTTAGAAATTCCGGAATTTTTGTTGGCAAAAGATTATTCATCCATTCATCGCAAATAAAAGAAGGCATCCGTGCAATCTCCACCTATTCCATGCGCGGTGAGTTTGAAAAATCCACGGCATTATGCTCCTCATTCCTGAACTCCCACATGATAATCACCGCTTCGATAATATCCATCTCGTCATCTTGTTTTGCAATCCATTTGGTTGCTATTAATAATAGACGCGACCCACAGTTTATCATCTTAGGTCCCTATATTACTAGTATAGTCCCTTATTGTTGTTAGTGTAACCCCCTTATTTTTATATTGTACCCCTATAACCCCCATATTGTTATTATTGTGCCCTTAAATTATTATTGTTAGGTTGGCTATGATTACATTGTGGCCCCACTAAGATTACATTGTGTCTCCATGGACTCCTATATATAGAAAGGAGGTTTATAAGACATTGATATCTCTTTTCTTCTATTTTATGAGCTGGTTTCACAACATTTGGTATCAGAGCTTTGGATTCTATGGTTTTCACTGCTCCAAATAGGTCATCATGTAATTTTAGCTATAACATTTTTTATAAGAAGGTTTAGAAGCGGAAATTTCGAGAGTGCGAAGCCGAAATCCTAAGGAAGAACATCGTAAGATTTTAGAGCTTGGTTCCCCATATTTTAGGAGATATGATATGTGGAAGTTAGGAATTTTTGGAGGCTCCTGAATTTAACCTAAATAGGTCATTGCGGAATTTTCGCTATAACATTTTTTCTACAAAGATTCAAAAGATGAAATTTTTAGAGTGAAACCGAACTCCTGAGGAACATGTGTGCAAATTTCCAGAGCTTGGTTCAAAATATCTTCAGAGATATAATCTGTGGAAGTTAGGTCTTTTGCAGGCTCCCGAATGTCATCTCAAAGAGGAAATCATGGAAAAATATTCATAACTCTCTCTTTGAGCATCGGATTGGAATGTTGTAAAGTGTACCCGCAATTACATAGACTGTACTTTCCTGGTTATCAATTTCAGAGCTAACAGAGGAAATACTGACATGTGGCAAGTCATACAAGTTCACTCTACTAAACCAGTCCATAATTGGGTCATTGTGGGAGATTGGACATAATGTTTCCTTGAAGAATCAAAATCATGTTAGACCTATGACATTTGAAAGAAGCTTCATAGGGCTACTACATGGCTAAATTTCAAATATTGAGGATCTACAATTATAGAGATAATTCAATTTCAAAATAATGCTCCCCAAAAGCAAGTGAAAGGTGTGTATTTTGTTTTCCCCAATTGCATAAGTCTTTTTTGAAGAATCAAGTTGAATTGATTCCAAGGGCATATTGTAGAATATATATCAGTATTAGATTCTAAAATGGCCCCTAAAAATAATTCAACACCCATTAAGCCTTTAGAAGGCTCTACTATGACTCATGAAGATGAAGAATGGCAACATGACATATCAAATTTACAAGAGAAAGTGCAACAAATTTCGCTTTTGTAAAGAGAAACAAAAAGTGACATGGATGTTTTGAAGAAAAGCATGGAAACTAAGATGGATGGTTTGAAGAAAGGCATGGAATCTAAGATGGATGGTTTGAAGAATGTCATGGAAGCTAAGATAGATGGCATGGAAGTTGGCATGGAATCTAAGATGGATGACATGGAAGCTAAGATCGATGAAAAAATTTAAAACATGAAGAATGATCTAAAAGTAGACGTGGAAGGTTTGACAAAGTTGATATAACAAATGTTTCCTAATGGTGAAAATATAGGAGAGGAAACTTGTGATGAGAAAAAAATAAATGTTAATCATGATTTCATAAACTCTAATGTTGGCGGGAAGAACCACCATATTCCAAAAATGGATATGAGGAAGTTTGATTGAAAGGATCATGTAACATGGATACTATAGATGGAGCAATATTTTGATCTCAATAATGTGCAAAACACACAAAAGTTATGCATTGTAACTTTACATTTAGAACAAAATAAATTTGTATGGTATCCATGGCTTTGCTCCCGTAAAAAAATTGTCACTTGGTCAATTTTTACGGAGGAAATGATAGCACACTATGAGGATACAAAGACCAAAACCTTCTTTAGCCAATTGATAAATCTCAAACAAAAGGGTTTAGTGGGGGAGCACATTGTGGACTTCCAAAAATTGAATATAAGGGTAACTCATATTTCATAGCAACACAGGATTAATCTCTTCATAGGTACTTTAAAGTATAAAATCCAACATGAAGTTCGCGTTTTAGAACCTGATCCATTGGAGAAGGCATTCAGGTTGACAAGAAAAATTGAATGTAAAATTATGGTGACAAGGAAGCCTGAAACTCACTTCTATAAAGAGGGAAGTGTTATTACTCCTAGATTTCCACAACTTACAAGGTTGACACCACAAAAATTAGAAGAAAAAAGAGAAAAATGGCTTTGCTACATTTGTGATAGAAAATACACTAAAGGTCATAAGTATGCTGAGAAGAAATTATTTTACATAGATTGTGAAGAGGAAGAAGAAAATGAACAAGAAGAGCATCTACACTAGATACCAACCCTAGAATAGGAAGAAATGAGTTCGACCATATCGTATAATGCATTGGCAGGAATTACAACTCATCAAACTCTCAATACAAAAGGACATATCGAGAAGAAAAAGGTAATAGTATCGATTGATTCATGTAGCACCCATAATTTTGTTCATTATAAGGTAGCCAAGGAATTGAATTGTTTCCTATACATAGCACCAGAATGTCAAGTGATGGTTGCTAATGGAGGAACCATAAATTTCTCTGGAAGATGCCATAATATCAATCTAACCATGGGGGAATATATATTGAATTTTCCAATGTTTTCCATTCCTATCGGAGGTGCTGATGTTGTACTAGGAGTAAAATGGTTACAATCTTTGGGGACGGTAGCTTTTAATTTTCAAGAAATTTTCTTGAAAAAATTTTCAAAAGGAAAGGAAGTCGAATTATGGGGTATTGCAGGGAAGCCGGGAAACATAATAAGCTCTAATGTCATGAAAAAGCTTCTAAAGAAGGAACAACGAGGCGTAATTGCACAATGATGCTCACTAGAAGTTCCAACATCAAAATCATCTATTTCTGCAGATCTCCAAAATGTCTTGGACAATCATTCCAAGGCTTTTGAAACTCCCAAACGACTCCCACCTATTCGCAATCATGATCATGCTATTCATTTGATTCCATGAAGTGTTCCTCCAAACATCAGGCCTTATAGATATCATTTTGTGTAAAAGAGCGAAATTGAACATATGATTGCATAAATGTTAGAGGCTGGTATAATTCAACCTATTCAAAGTTCTTTCTATGCTCCTATAGTGTTCGTACACAAGGATGGATCATGGCACATGTGTCCAGATTATAGGGATCTCAATAAGCTCACCATTAAAGATAAATTTCCCATTCCTGTGATTGATGAATTATTGGATGAATTACATGGAGAAATTTATTTTACCAAGTTGGATCTTCATTCAGGATATCTTCAAATTAGAATGAAGACTAAAGATATTTTGAAAACAACATTTCAAAATCATGAGGGTCACTATGAATTTTTTATCATGTATTTTGGCCCTACCAATGCACCTTCTACATTTCAAGGCTTGATGAATTCCATTTTCAAACCCTTCCTTAGAAAATTTGTGATATTATTTTTTGATGATATACTAATCTGCAATAGGTCTTGGAAGGATCATGTTCAACATGTTGACAGGGTGCTCAAACTATTGTAGCAGAAACAATTATACGCAAAAACATCCAAATGTTTCTTTGGAGTACAAGAGGTGGAATATTTGGGTAATATTGTATCTCACGAGGGTGTTAATGTAGACCCTAAAAAAATAAAATACATTAAATAATGGAAAGTCCCCACAACCATAAAGCATTTGTGAGGATTTCTCAGGTTAATAGGGTATTATCGCAAGTTTTTTAAGAATTATGGGAGAAGAGCAGCACCTCGAACAACATTATTGAAGAAATATGCATTTTCATGGACTCCTGAAGCAACTATGGCCTTTTAACATATTAAATATTCAATGTGGCTAGCACCGGCCTTAGCTACGCCAGAATTCACAAAAACCTTTATTGTTGAATGTGATGGCTCAAGAAATGAAATTGGTGTTGTTTTAATGCAATAAGGAAGAACCATTTCTTTTGAAAGTCATCCAATCAAAGGAAAGTGTTTACAAAAAGCTATTTAAAAGAAAGAAATGTTAGCAATACTACATGAACTAAAGAAATGGTGAACTTAGCTAATGGGAAGACACTTCAAGGTAAAATATGATCTTGATAGTCTTAAACACTTTTTGGAACAAAGAATATATTCAGAAGAGTAGAAAAAATGGGTCACAAAGATGTTGGGTTATGATTTTGAAATAATGTAAAAAAAAGGAAAGCTAAATGTTGTTGTAGATGCACTCTCAAGAAAGAATGAAGAGGTGGAAGCATTGCTTTCTGCCATTTCTATTATCCAACCAGATTGGATAACCGAATCAAGGGATGAATGGAAGATGGACGAAGAAGTGTGGACACTCATTCAAAAGTTGCAGCAAGATCCTAGTACATCTTATACACTTAGTTGGAAAAACGATTCCTTATGGTACAAAGATCACTTATATCTTTGTAAGAATTCACAACTAAAACAAAATATTCTTTTCGAGTTGCACATTTCTGCTTTAAGAGGACACTCAGAATTTTTAAAAGCTTACCACAGGGTGAAGAAATATTTTTTTTGGGATGGCCTTAAATCTGATATTCAAAATTTTGTGGCGGAATGTTTTATTTTCCAGCAGAATAAAGTATAGACAATTAATACCCCAACTTTTCTACAACATTTATCCATTCCAAGTCAACGTTGGGAGGAGATTTCAATGGATTTTATTAGAGGTTTACCTAAGTCCAAAGGAAAAAGTGTCATCATGGTGGTAGTTGATAGACTTACCAATTATGCACACCTTTGTGCATTATCTCATCCATTTAAAGCAAGTACATTTGCTACTACATTTATGGACACAATTCAAAAGCTACATGGAAACCCAAGGGTTATTGTGAGCGATAGAGATCCCTTTTTTACTGGAAATTGTTGGACGAAGTTATTTTCTTGTTTGGGTACTCAATTAGCTCATATATCATCTTATCATCGTCAATCCGATGGTCAAAATGAGATAGTAAGTAAATGTTTGGAAGGATATCTTCATTGTTTTTTAAATGATAAACAAACACTATGGGTCAAGTGGTTAACTCTCGTTCAATGGTGTTATAACACTTTCTTCCATACTGCAGAAAAAATGACCCCATTTATGGCACTTGATGGATATCATCCACTATTCATCACATCATCTTTAAGAGAAAATTCAAAGGTTCAAGCAGTGGAAGATCACATCGAGCATAAAAAAGAATTTCTCTAGCTCTTAAAGGATAACCTGAATTTGGCACAAAATTGAATGAAACAATAGGCAGACCAACATCGTAGTGAGAGAAGTTTTAATGTAGGAGACTGGGTATTTTTACAGCTACAACCATACAAAACAATGTCCCTCAAGCAACCTAAGAAGGATAATAAATTATCGCCAAAGTACTATGGTCCTTACAAGGTGTTGCAAAATATTGGTATTATGGCTTACATATTGGAGCTTCCTACTTCTTCACAAGTGCATCTAGTTTTCCATGTTTCATGCTTAAAGAAGATTATAGGTGAAAATATTCGAGTTCAAATAATATTTCCAGAACTTGATGAGGAAGGAAAAATCATATTGGAATCTGAAGTGGTCACAAAAACAAGAACTCAATAGCTACAAAATCGACCAATTTTAGAGCATCTCATCAAGTGGAAGAACTTACCCACTGAATGTTCCACATGGGAGGATGAGATTTTTATACAGAAGCAACCAGAGCTACTCAAGTGTTGAGGACAATAGTTTTTTGAAGGAGGGGCATGTTAGGTCCCTATATTACTAGTATAGTCGCTTATTGTTGTTAGTGTAATCCCTTTATTGTTATTATTGTGCCCCTGTAACCCCCATATTGTTATTATTTTTCCCTTAAATTATTATGGTTAGGTCAACTAGGATTACATTGTGGCCCCATTGACTCCTATATATATAGAGGAGGTTTTTTAATTTGTATCATCCAAGAATTGTTGATTCATGTAATGTGTTAGAGGTTTCCCCCTCGAAGTGGCTTATTTCTAAGGCATTGATATCTCTTTTATTCTATTTATGGAGCTGGTTTCACAACACCTTATACACCAAATTACACCATTACGACACTAAATTCAAACAAAATGACAAATTGAGGACTTCTTCTTCAGACGACACTGGTGAAACTAATGATACTGAAGAATGAACAAGACATCAGACAAACTGAAGCTCTGTCGATCTGTTAGGTCCCTATATTACTAGTATAGTCCCTTATTGTTGTTAGTGTAACCCCCTTATTGTTATTATTATACCCCTGTAACCCCCATATTGTTATGATTGTGCCCTTAAATTATTATTCTTAGGTCGGCTAGGATTACATTTTGGCCCCACTAGGATTACATTATGGCCCCATAGACTCCTATATATATAAAGGAGGTTTTGTAATTTGTATCATCCAAGAATTGTTCATTAATGCAATGTATTGGAGGTTTCCTCCTTGAAGTGGCTTATTTCAAAGGTGCTAATATCTCTTTTCTTCTATTTTTGGAGCTGGTTTCACAACATTTGGTATTAGAGCTTTGGATTCTAGGGTTTCGCTACTCCGAACAGGTCATCGTGGCATTTGCGCTATAAATTTTTTTATACAACATTTTAGAAGCTGAAATGTTTAGGGTGTAAAGCCAAAATCCTTAGGCATACCATGAAAAAATTTCAGAGCTTGGTTCGCAATGTCTTCGGAGATATGATCTATGGAAGTTAGGTCTTTTTGCAGGCTCCTAAATTTAATATAATTAGGTCATCGTGGAATTTGAACTATAAATTTTTTCCTACAATGTTTTAGAATCTAAAACTTTTAGGGAACGAAGCTAAAATCTTGAGGAAACTCGTTGAAAAATTTCAGAGCTCGGTTCGCAATATTTTCGGAGATATGATCTGTGGAATGTAGTGCTTTTTCAGGCTCCTGAATTTCATCTCAAAGAGGTGATCGTGGAAAAATCTTCATAACTCTCTCTCTGAGCATTGGATTGGAGTGTCGTAAAAATTGGTCGTAAGTACACAGATTTTAGTTTCTTTTCTATCAATGTTAGACCTAAAATATGAAACAGTGACACGTGGCAAGTCGTACAATTTTTCTCTACTGAACTAGTCCATAATTAGGTCATTATGGGAGATTGGAAATAACTTTTCCTTGGAGAATCCAAATCAAGTCAGACCTGTGGCATTCGAAATATCATTTAGAAGGCTACCTCAATGCCCAATTTCAAATATTGAAGAGCCACAATCACAAAGATAATCCAATTTCAATATCAAGCTCCTCAAAAGCAAGAAAAAGTGTGTATTTTTATTTTATGAATTGCATAAGTCTTGTTTGAAGAATCAATTTGAATTGATTCCAAGGGCATATTGTAGAATATATATCAGTATTGGGTTAAAAAAAATGCCCCATAAAATAATTCAACACCCATTAAGCCTTCAGAAGGCTTTACTATGACTCATTAAGATGAAGAATTACAACATGATCTATCAAAATTACAAGAGCAAGTGCACCAAATTTCGCTCTTGCAAAGAACAACAAAAAATGAAATGGATGTTTTGAAGAATGGTGTGGAAGTGAAGATGGATGGTTTGAAGAAAGGCATGGAATCTAAGATAGATGGAATGGAATATAAGATGGATGACATGGAAGACAAGATCAATGAAAAAATGAAAGACAACATGCAAAACATGAAGAATGATCTAAAAGCAGACATGGAAGGTTTGAAAAAGTTGATACAAGAAATGTTTCCTAATGGTGAAAAAATAGTAGAGGAAACTGATGATGAGAACAAAATAAATGTTAATTGTGACTTTATAAACTCTAATGTTGGCGGGAAGAACCACCATCTTCCAAAAATGGATATGAGGAAGTTTGATGGAAAGGATCATGTAACATATATACTACAGATGGAGCAATATTTTGACCTCCATAATGTGAAAACACACAAAAGGTACGCATTGCAAGTTTACATTTAGAAAAAAATACATTTGTATGGTTTCGACGGCTTTTCTCCCGTAAAAACATTGTCACTTGGTCAAATTTTACGGAGGAAATTATAGCACATTATGACGATACAAAGAGCAACACCTTCTTTAGCCAATTAATAAATCTCAAACAAAATGGCTTAGTGGGGGCGCACATTGAGAACTTCCAAAAATTGAATATAAGGGTAATTGATATTCCATAGGAACACAGGATTGATCTCTTCATAGGTACTTTAAAGGATAAAATCCAACATGAAGTTCGCGTTTTGGAACCTGATTCATTGGAGAAGGCATTCAGGTTGGAAAGAAAAGTTGAATGTAAAATTATAGCGACAAGGAAGCCTACCACTCACTTCCATGAAGAAGGAAGTGTTGTTACGCCTAAATTTTCACAACCTACAAGGTTGACACCAAAAAAATAGGAAGAAAAAATATCAAAAGGGCTTTGCTACAGTTGTGATAGCAAATACACTAAAGGTCATAATTATGCTGAGAAGAAATTATTTTACATAGATTGTGAAGATGAAGAAGAAAATGAACAAGAAGAGGATATACACCAGTAACCAGCCCTAGAAGAGGAAGAAACAAGTTCAGCCATATCGTGTAATGCATTGGCAAGAATTACCAGTCCTTAAACTCTCAAGATAGAAGGACATGTCTAGAAGAAAAAGGTAATAGTGTTGATTGATTCAGGTAGGACCCATATTTTTATTCATTGTAAGGTAGCTAAGGAATTGAATTGTTTCCTATACCTAGCACCAGAATGTCAAGTGATGGTTGAAAATGGAGGAACCATGGGGGGGTATGTATTGAATATTCAAATGCTTTCCATTCCTATGGGAGGTGTTGATGTTGTACTGGGAGTACAATGGTTACAATCTTTGGGGACGGTAGCTTTTAATTTTCAAGAAATTTTCTTAAATTGTTTTCAGAAGGAAAGGAAGTTGAATTACGGGGTATTCCAGGGAAGCCAGGAAATATAATAATCTTCTAAAGAAATAACAACGAGTCGTAATTGCACAATTATGCTCACTAGAAGTTCCAACATCAAAATCGTCTATTTCTGTAGATCTCCAACAAGTCTTGGACAATCATTCCAAGGTGTTTGAAACTCCCAAAGGACTCCACCTATTCATGATCATGATCGTGCTATTCATTTGATTCTAGAAAGTGTTGCTCCAAACATCAGGCCTTATAGATATCCTTATGTCCAAAATAGTGAAATTGAACGTATGATTGCAGAAATGTTAGAGGCGGGTATAATTAAACCTAGTCAAAGTTCTCTCTCTGCTCCTGTAGTATTGGTACATAAGAAGGATGGATCATGGCGCACGTGTCCAAATTATAGGGAGCTCAATAAGCTCACCATTAAAGATAAATTTCCCATTCCTGTGATTGATGAATTATTGGATGAATTACATGGAGAAATTTATTTTACCAAGTTGGATCTTTGTTAAGGATATCATCAAATTAGAATGAAGACCGAAGATATTACGAAAACAACATTTGGAACTCATGAGGGTCATTATGAAACTTTGGTCATGCCTTTTGGCCTTACCAATGCACCTTCTACATTTCAGGGGTTGATGAATTCCATTTTCAAACCCTTAGAAAATTTTCGCTAGTATTTTTTGATGATATAGTAATCTACAACATGTCTTGGAAGGATCATGTTGAAAATGTTGAGAGGGTGCTCAAACTATTGCAGGAGAAACAATTATGTGCAAAAACATCCAAATGTTTCTTTGAAGTACAAGAGGTGGAATATATGGGTCATATTGTATCTCACGAGGGTGTTAAGGTAGACCCTAACAAAATTAAAACCATTATGGAATGGAAAGTTCCCACAACCATAAATAAGTTACGAGGATTTCTCGAGTTAACAGGGTATTATCGCAAGTTTGTTAAGAATTATGGGAGACTAGCAGCACCTCTAACAACATTATTGAAGAAAGATGCATTTTCATGGAATCCTGAAGCAACTAAGGCATTTGAACATATTAAAGAGGCAATGTGCCTAGCACCAGTCTTAGCTACGCCAGACTTCACAAAAGCATTTATTGTGGAATGTGATGCCTCAAGAAATGGAATTGGTGTTGTTTTAATGCAGGAAGGAAGACCCATTTCTTTTGAAAGTCGTCCAGACAAAGGAAAGTATTTACAGAATCCTATTTATGAGAAGGAAATGTTAGCAATACTGCATGCACTAAATAAATGGAGAACTTACCTAATGGGAAGACACTTCAAAGTAAAAACTGATCATGATAGTCTTAAAAAAAATTTAGAACAAATAATATCTTCAAAAGAGTAGCAAAAATGGATCACAAAGATGTTGGGTTATGACTTTGAAATAATCTACCAAAAAGGGAAGCATAATGTTGTTGCAGATGCCCTCTCAAGAAAGAATGAAGAGGTGGAAGCATTGCTTTGTGCCATTTATATTATCTAACTAGATTGGATAACCGAAGCAAGAGATGAGTGGAAGAAGGATAAAGAAGTATGGACACTCATTCAAAAGTTTCAGCAAGATCCTAGTACATATGATACATTTAGTTGGAAAAAATATTCTTTATGGTACAGAGATCGCTTATATTTTTATAAGAATTCCCAACTAAAACAAAAGATTCTTTTGGAATTGCACACTTCTCCTTCAGGAGGACACTCGGGATTTTTTAAAAATTACCACAGGGTGAAGAAATTTTTTTTGGGGATGGCCTTAAATATGATATTCAAAAGTTTGTGGCGGAATGTTTGGTTTTCCAATAGAATAAAGTTGAGACAATTAAGACCCCGGGACTTCTACAAACTTTATCCATTCCAAGTCAACGTTGGGAGGAGATTTCAATGGATTTTATCACAGGTTTACCTAAGTCCGAAGGAAAGAGTGTCATCATGGTGATAGTTGATATACTTACCAAGTATGCACAATTTTGTGCATTATCTCATCCATTTAAAGCAAGTATAGTTTCTACTACATTTATGGACACAATTCAAAAGATACATGGAAACCCAAGGGTTATTGTGAGCGACAAAGATCCGATTTTTACTGGAAATTTTTGGACGGAGTTATTCTCTTGTTTGGGTACTCAATTAGCTCATATCTCATTTTATCATCACCAATCTGATGGTAAAACTGAGATAGTAAATAAATGTTTGGAAGGATATCTTCATTTTTTTGTGTATGATAAACAAACAAAATGGGTCAAGTGGTTACCTCTCGCTGAATGGTGGTATAATACTTCCTTCCATACTGCAGCAAAAATGATCCCATTTATGGCACTTTATGGATATCATCCATCATCCATCACATCATCTTTAAGAGAAAATTTGAAGGTTCAAGCAGTGGAAGATGACATCGAGCATCAACAAGAAGTTCTCCAACTCTTAATGGATAACCTAAATTTGGCACAAAATTGAATGAAACAACAAGCAACTCAACATCACAGCGAGAGAAGTTTTAATGTAGGAGAATGGGTAATTTTACAGCTACAACCATACAAAAAAATGTCCCTCAAGCAAGCTAAGAAGGATAATAAATTATCGCCAAAGTACTATGGTCCTTAAAAGGTGTTGCAAATGATTGTTACTATGGCATACAAAATGGAGCTCCCTGCTTCTTCACGAGTGCATCCAGTTTTCCATGTTTCATGCTTATAGAAGGTTATAGGTGAAAGTATTCCAGTTCAAAAAATATTTCCAGAACTTGATGAGGAAGGAAAAATCATATTGGAACCTAAAGCGGTCACAGAAACAAGAACTCGAAAGCTACAGAATCGATCAATTTCAAAGTATCTCATCAAGTGGAAGAACTTACCCACTGAAGATTCTACATGCGAGGATGAGAATTTTATACAGAAGCACCCAGAGCTACTCAAGCGTTGAGGACAATAGTTTTTTAAAGGAGAGCGGCATGTTAGGTCCCTATATTACTAGTATAGTCCCTTATTGTTGTTAGTGTAACCCCCTTATTGTTATTATTGTGCCCCTGTAACCCCCATATTGTTATTATTGTGCCCTTAAATTATTATTGTTAATTTGGCTAGGATTACATTGTGGCCCCACTAGGATTACATTATGGCCCCATGGACTCATATATATAGAAAGGAGGTTTTGTAATTCATATCATCCAAGAATTTTTCATTAATGTAATGTATTGGAGGTTGCCCCCTTGAAGTGGCTTATTTCTAAGGCGTTGATATCTCTTTTCTTCTATTTTTGGAGCTGGTTTCACAACACGATCTGTACTGAGCAAGATCCTCCAGGATCAATCCTCTCCACTTGAAAGCTTTTGGACCCCAAAAGTTTGATTTTAATTAGACATCATGTGAGGGTACAACTCCCTCACTTTTCCGATCTCTATCTATCTCGCCTTGCTCGGATTCATGCCCTTTAGTTTGAATCAAAGATATTGCACATCTACTCATCTGGAAGTATGAACACTCCTGTCTAAGATGGTATCTTCTTGGAACTCATTAATATACTTCGGTGCTAAATCATCATTTGTAGAATATCTATGTCTTCCCCAGGATCAACAATCACCGGAGAAATTTGGTGATTCTCATCATTTTCCTGCTCATAAATTGTGTGTTCTCTACACTCTCGCTACCCTAACTCTTAAAGTATCTGATGACATCCATTTGGAGTCTGAGAAATCCCATCTTCTGGATGTTTTTGAGATTAATGTATATAATAGATCTGCACATATGAAGGCCTTTCAAAAAGCAACTAAAGGCTCAAGAGATAAATCTTCTCAATTGGATCCTATATCCAAGGTGAATCTCCCATTTATCGAAGGGATCTCTCATAGAATTTCCCATGTCCTTAGGAGAAATAGTGTCGCCTCTTATTTTAGGCCTATTTGTACTATCAAGAATTCTCTCGGATTGGTTAAGGACCCTATAGACCCAAAGGACATGAAAAGCATTTATTTGGTACCTTTCTCATGTCGTACTACCTATATTGGGAAGCAGGTTGATCCATTAGATAGAGAATCCATGAGCTTGCTGAAGACATTAGACATTTTCGATCCCACACTTCTTCTCTTATGGAGCATGCTGGGAAATTGTGTTACCATGTTTGCATTGAATATTCCAATGTCATAGCGAGGGTGGATCACTTCCATCATAGAAATATGAGGGAGGCTATTGAAATTGAGAGACATCCTAAAAATGTCAACAGAGATGATGGGTGGATATTAAGTAAGAACTAGATTCCGGCCCTCTCTAGGCAATTTGGCCCCAAGGTGTTGTTTTATTTTTCTTTTGTCTCTAATTTTATCCTCGTCCCTTTGTTTTTTTTTCCTCTTCTGTTTCTATCCTTTTCTGTGGTTTATATTTTTATGCCATTTCCTCTTGTTTATATTTTTCCCCTGGTCTTTATATTATTATTTTGTTATATATATATATATATATATATATATATATATATATATATATATATATATATATATATATATATATATATATATATATATATATTTGATGTTATTTATTTTCCCTCCCTCTCTGCTCATTTTTATATTTCTTCCCCCTCACCTTTTTATATTATTCTATATTATCCATTTACCCACTCCCCCTTATTTTAATATTATTCCCTTTATTATTATTAATGTTATAATTTAATATATTTACTAAATTATTATATATTATTCATTTAACCCTTCCCCTTATTTTAATATTATTCCATTTTTTAAGATAAATTTTATAATTTAATCAATTTACTAAATTATCATAATTTTTGTTGATCATTGTAAATAATATTTTTAAATAATTAAATTTTTTAAATTCTCTAACTAATTAACTAAATAAGGACTAGTTTTTAACAGATAGTTTTAACAACTATCATCGGGCAATGATGCATCCTTCTATTTATTCAATTATATCGATCTCCTTCTTCACCTTCTCCTGAGGATGAACCACATTAGCTGGTTCGAAACATTGACTAAATCCTAATTATGTGATTAATCCGAAAGACATTTCTATACATTATGGATCACAAAATTCTTAGATCTAAAACCATCGGAGATTCATAAAAATTCAAATTTTCTACATTCACAACTGAATAAATACACATGTAAGGTGGTAAATCTAATGGGAATGAATTATTGCCAACCTTTTCAACAATATTGAAAGGACCATACCTGATACATTTAAATTTCCTACTTTATCCTTTCAACCTGTCTTTGCTAATATACAACCATACCTGATCGCCGACCTGAAAATGATGATCGACTCGATGCTTGTGGTGGTGCAATTTGTACTTGGCCCGACTCAATTCTTGTCATGGTGTAGTTAGAGAAGAATGTAAGGCTCTATTGTAAGCATGCTTCACATAAGGTACAGATTCATCCCAAAACTTAGGATGTTTATTGTTGTAACCTTGAAGAATATGTATCATGGTCATGTTCACCATTTCTGTCTGTCATTCAACAAAATCCATGGAAATGATGTCCCATTGTCGCAAAGGAACTAGAAGTGGCATGTACAAACCAATATTTTGGTTGCTTGGCTTGCTTGTCGAACACATTACAAATCCTTTAATATACTTTGAAATTGTTTCATACATACGAGGCTTGTAATAATACCTTTGAATTTGCGCCATAGTTTTTCTTACGCCAAAATGTCCCTCTATCTGAGAAGAATGAGTTTCCTAAATAAATTGTGCCCTTTTTGTCTACAGTATACACAACTTACCCAGATTATATAAAAACCTGTCATAAATATGATAATTGATTTCTTATATCTGAGTACCATGAGTTAGTGATTCATAAATATCTTTGAAATCATCATCAGTACCATACTGTTCTACATAACTTTGATTTTTCAATGAACTATTCTGCAGTTCTATTAAAGCATTCAAAGATGACCAATATAACATATCAGCTACCTTATTTGTTACACCTTTCTTGTACTTAATTACTTAGTGATTTTTTTGAAGAAATCCCATCCATCTGAAGTGGAGAGATTGTTGCAACTTAGTTTGTAACTGAAGGTATTGAAGCAGGAGATGATCTGTGTGAATCATTGTTTCCTTTGCATAACCACTAGGACATGCTTTAACTTCAAATGACTCTTCATGATATAATAACACTAATATTGGTGCTGTGAGTTATTTTTTTCCTAAATGAATAAAAAATTTTAAAATCAACAAATATTCCCCATATCCTGGTTTTCTTAGGAACCAAAATTATGGGTGAAACACATGGAGATGAACTAGGTCGCATGGAGTCCTTTCCAACCATCCCTTGTATTTGTTGCTTTATTTCTTCGTGCTTTATAATTGACTTGTGATACATTCTAATATTAGGAAGCAGGGAAACATAGATAAAATATTTCGCATGCTGTAGTTCTTGTTTATGACGTAGATGTTTTGGTTCTTTAAATGGACCTTGAAATGAATCTACCACTTTAACCAAACTATCTTTAAACTGAGATTCACAACTTGGACAAGCATCATTAAGATCCTTATAATGTTATTTTACAAACATGAGTATATATCTCTTAAATGAACATATTAAGCACTTCATCTGATTAGCATTAACTAAATCCAAGTGAGTCTTAATTTTATGTGCCCGAACAATGTATCCAATCACATATTTCTTTAGATGATACTTTTGCTCTTTCCTATGAAATACTACGTTAAGATCATAGAGATAAGGACTGCCTAGCACTATTCCACATATATCTAATGGTATCACAACTAAATCCACTTCATCAATGTAATTAGTTGTGATGGAAAAATTTAATCGATCTACCTTTTGACATTAATGTGAGTTTATTAATTTAGCCAACCTAATGGATATGGTTTTGGATGATTATGTGTTTTCAAACTCAGTTTCTTAACCAATGATTCAGATATTAAATTTTCCTATGACCTAGTGTCTACTTTTGTGTGCTTAGAATTTACCCTTATATGAAATAAGTCAACGTTTTTATCTTCATTCAGGTGAGAAATGTTTGAAGAAGAAGCAGAAGTACTTGAAATTGAGCTAGCATCATAATTTTGATGTGTCATAACCGTTGCATTGATTTTCCCTTCATCACCTCAATAGGAGTACAAGTCTTGTTGGATTTGTGTATCAACCTTCTTTTCACCTTTCTTCTTTCGGAATTTCTTTGGCTTGAGTTCTGGGTGAAGTTTCCAACATCTAGCTTCATCATGCCCAATCCTCTCATAGTTAGTACAGGTAGGTATTTCACCTTCCTTCTGAGATGTACTTGTCTTCTTTCCTTTTGAACTATCCTTCATCTTGTTGTCTTTGGACTCCAACTATTTCGATGTCTTTCGTGAAAACTTGAATGGCCTACCACTTCATTCAACATGTATGGCTTGAACACATACTTCATAAAAGCCATTAGGATTGGACATCAATAATGTATGATGTAAATATGAATATAAACTACCAAAGTACTTTAAAAAAAATTCTCATGTATCCTCATGACCGATTCCTCTAGGAAACAAAGGGTGAAAGATTTAATCCAGATGTGTTTGTAGAAACAAAAAGCTATAGATGTCATTTTGGGATTTCCAATGCATAGAACCAACCGTGACTGCTTCCCATTGAAATGAGTCTCAGCGCATTTTGTGAAAAAGTAGTTTGAAGAAAGGAAATATTTCCATTGCTTCTAGACTATGCGATACTTATACACAAACTCCATTGGCGGCCAAGCTAATATCTTTGTTTGTCGATATACCGATTCACTCCACAATGAACCAAACGACATTATTTGCATTGCCATATTTACAAGCCAATTGTGTCAATAAGAAGATGAAAATTTATGGATCGATACAGAGGCGAAGGTTTATGAGTATATCTCCAATTACTTCATACCAAATTTATAGTACATATGGATACTAATGGTTATGAAAAGCAAAATATGAAAAATTGGCTTTAGAGTTTCATTTATTTATTTACCCTACGGAAAAGTCATGTGCAATATATTTTCAGGGAAAGGAACGGTCATAGCCAATGTATTTTGTAAGAACTAAAAATTGTACAATATAAAATCTTTAAAACTTAAATAAAATAATTGAAAATAATAAATATAGAGGCACAAGTTTCTATGGAGCAGTTTGTTCAATAATCAGTTGTTATTTTTAAATTCTACCTAAATTTATGGGAGCTAGCATGTTACATAAATCTTAATTATTCACTAGAAATATAACAGTTAGTTACGCTAAGTTAAGGCATGTGGTAAATATATTTCTCTCGCCGTGGGTTGGCTGTGTGCTGTAATTAGTCCGTTCAACCAATTTAATACCTACTATTCTATTGGCTGCCCTACTCCTGTCGAGTATAAGAAGCAAGCCCTCATTCATCGACCAGGAAGCAAGCATAAAGGAGGAATGTGTACCATCACGTTTCGTTAGTGCCATCCCTCATTTTATATAAAAGCATGCCTAACGACGGTCAAGCTCCTGAAATCAAATAAATTAATCCTTGCTATCATAGAGCAACATTGTGAAAGGGCCTATTTAAGATACAAAAATACTCCAATTATTATGTAATGAGTTATAATTATTTTAATATATAATAATAAATAATTATCTGTAATTTTTATAATCGTTTTAATATATAATAGTTAATAATTAGAGATTCAGTTGGGAGGGCTTTCACAGAACTGGTTTTGTATGTACATTTCGGTGACCCAATGAGGATAGAAGAAACCACTGTAGGAGAGGCCGGATGGGAGATAGTTGGTGGAGTTCGATGTCCGTGAAATTATCTGGTAAGACGGTTTTAGCTGGAACCCAATGAGGAAAATCTGTTGTTGCTGTTGGTGGCTAATGAAAAATGTTTTTAGCTGGAACCCAATGTTGTCATCTTGATGGTGCTTTGGTGGCTAATGTTGAATGCTTTTAGCTGGAACCCAATGTGGACAATTCATTTTTGCTTTTGGTGGCTAATACTGAATCATGTGTAATGTGTTTTATAACTTTGGCTGAGTTATGTCTAGTCTCATTCATATTTCATAGCTGGTACCCAATAAGGACAAAGTGTTGTTGCTCTTGGTGGCTATTGTTGAACCATTCGAGCTGCAGTATTTTCATTTAGAATACCTCTTTCTGGTTGGTGCGTGGTTGGGTGCATCATCCTATTCGGATTTTACATATGTCTTTCTCTGATGAGACTGAGATATGTATTATTATCTTACTCTCTATCGTGGCCATACGCATTCTATTGGCTATCTACAAACAGCTCAGGGTAGATGATTAATCAGGCGGAATTATCGTCATTTGAATCATCTTCTGATTCAACTGATTTTGTATCTAGCACATCAAAGAGCTAGTTTTCTATATGGTATAAGTGGTTCGACTGTTTTTTTTATTTCTAGACCTTGTAAGAGTATTGGTGTTCGTCTTCACGAAAAGTGGTGGGCAATACCAGGATGCTATTACTGTTGTTGCTATAATTTCTAGATCCTATCTAGATTAAGGGCTATTTTTCCAGGTCCCCAAATGGTGGTGGGCAATACCAGGATACTAATGTTGTTGCTGCTATAACGTCTAGATGTATCTTGGACTAGTTTTCCGGGGATCCATTGGTGGTTATCTTCTCATCCTTCATTATCAGAGCATATTCAAATTTTCGGATGTATGACATGTCAGATGTACCTTCCTTGTTGAATATTAATTCTCTGGTCATCTATATCTAGAGAATTCAGGTTGATTGTGGTAGGGTCCGTTGATATCCTTTCCGAGGGTGATCATCCCAAGATTCTCGAGGCTTATATGTTGTGACTATAGTACTATTTTGTTGTTCGGCATGGATGACATTTATGGATCAACTACCTACCAGATTCAATTTCCGACATTTTGTTCTGGATATCGTCACTAGGAATATTTTTCTTCTTTAATATATTTCTGATGCTCGTCTGACGAATGATATTCTTGGAGGTGGCGGCTTCTCGCATTCATTGCCCTTCAATCATCTGTTATGGTTCGAGACATTAGGGTCTCTTATTAACCTACTCTTTGATTCATCATCTTCATATGAGGTGTGACCTTCACATGGACTTTACGTGGAAAATCCACGGAATGATCCACTTTCTCTGACGGTAACAGGGGGTGATCGAACAGGATCTGTGGCAGATGCAACATTTTTGTGATGATCAATGGTGGATGCAGGCATTTCTTGGTGTTGAGCTTAAGGAAATTACATGTGTACGAATATTCATCTGATTGATCATTCTGAATTAAGTCTCAGGGATTTATTTCCCCTATTAATAGTTTACAACATCATTTATGGTATGATATGGAGGATTCTTGGTTAACTGAACTTGCTATTTTGGCCTGGATGGGTGCTGGGGTGACGACACTACAAAATGGCGGCCTTCTGACAGTGCAGGTGAAGTGACTTTTGGACTTGTGCTAAAGTAATTTCAAAATGGACGGCATCAGAGAAGGGATATCGCGGATTGACAAGGCTAGAAGTGGCGGTTGCGCCCCTTCCTATGATTTTGAAGTGGACGATGCCATTATCAAACAAGAAATTCAGGACTAATATGCTCCTAAGGGTTATTCACAGCGACAGAACAGAAGGCATAAGAAACGAGGTGCTAGTCGTGGCAAGAGGAACATCTTTAGACATAAGATGGATATCAAAGAAGTTAGTCTGGATTATGAAGATCTTTGTATTAAAGTGGATAGCTTACATAGAAGGGTTGTTATGTGTCGATGGGTGTTTCTTGATAGGGAGGAATTTGACACTACCTCTTGGGTTGATAAAAAATGGTCATCCATTATCGGATACTCGCCCAAAGTAAGTAAACTCCTCAATGGGTGGTTCGGAGTCCACTTTATGGATGAGCATGATGTATACAAAATCACAGACAGGACATGGGTACGAGGGCACAACTTCATGCAAATCATTCCATGGTATATCGGTTTTAACCCGGTATTGGAGGCTCCGCGAAGTCGGGTGGTTTGGGTCAAGCTTCCTGGTTTGCCATTAGAATTCTGGACCCTCAAGGCACTGTGGACTAGTGGAGACTCAATTGGATCCACTAAATACATCGACACTAGTATTGTGGGTGCTCCTGACAAGACGATTTCTTGGCTTCTTGTCGAGATGGATTATGTGGGCGGGCTTCCAGGTGACATTGATCTACTCTAGGGCAATAGGCGACACCGTCAACGTATCGAGTTTTTGGCGATACCATTTCGGTGTCTAATTTGTCACAAGACGGGCCATCTCAGGGAACACTGCCCTTTTTGGCTTCACATTGTAAGGGCGGATATGGGACAAAAGGTGGCAGGTGACGGCCGACAACATAACAATGTCTCGGTCCCAACGGGAGGTGGCCATACAGGTAACACTGCTCATACACTCTTTGATGAAGAAGAATATAAATCTGCTGAGGGTCAAATTGATCTTCCCATTCCTGATTCTGTGTTACCATCTAATATTATTTCCCATCCATTTGTTGGCCGTAATATCTATAGAGTTCTTGAATCTCAGATTGATAAGGTGTCAAACTCCACCTACTCACACTCCATTAACATTCTGGACGACCTAGATGCCCCGGTATCATGCCCCTCCTTTGCCCCCACAAATTCTACTTTTCATGAGAATAACCCCATCATACAATCTGCTCATATCAATCGGAAATCGCCTATTAAGAGGAATCCAGTCAACTTTTGTGGTGCTGACAAACAACCTATGGTTCCTATTCAATCTGTGGACAATCGCTCACCTACAAAGGATCCACCCATGTATAAGCCATCCATGTTTTCCGGGGATGTGTCGGAGAGTACATCTTCTGGCACTCTGTTAGGAGATACTTCTGCGAAAGGGAAAAATCTTGTGTCACCACATACCTCTCCCGACAAATATGGTCCTCTTAATCTATCTAAATCTCCCAGGAGGTCTATCAGGAGTTATATTGACTCCCTTTTTGGAAATCCTAATCTTGACTTAGCAACTCTAACAGTTTTTGACACGCCCATCACCTCGGCCACTAAACACTCATCTGGGTTGTCAACGACTATTATATCTATAAATAAGAAGGCAAAGGCTGCATGTCGCCTCAACAAAGGCAAGCTAAAATCAATATCTCTATTCTCTGATGATGATATGGGCCTCTCAGAGGTTCCCATTGTCAAATATGACGGTCCTGATAGTTCCTCCAGGGCGCTTAGAGCAAGCAACCCTCAGCCATATTCCCCATGACTCACATCATATCATTAAATCTAAGGGGGTTGGGCGATGCCTATAAATGCCATTGCTTGAAGGAATTGCTCATGTATAAGAATCCTTTTATTTTTTTGGGGCAGGAGACTATGTCGGAACGATTGAAGGCTATTAATTTGTTTCTTAATATTAAAAAAGGATGGCAAGTGGTTGCCATTAACTCAAATGGCCAATCAGGGGGTATGGTTGCTATGTGGAATCCATATTATGTTTCTTTCAGAGCTTTCAGTTTCTTCGGGGGTATTATATTATCAGGTCAGCTTAGAGGCCTACAGGGTAACTTTAATATCATTAATATTTACACTCCATATTCAAACCGGGCCATTTTCTGGAATAGAATGCAGGTGGCGAGCATCTTATCTCTCCCAAATCTCATCATGATGGGCGACTATAACTCCACACTAAACATTGATGAAAGTTGGGGTAAATACGCATGTATGGATTCATTGGCTGGGTATTTGAATGATCTCTTCTTCTCTCATGGTTTGAAGGACATAAGGCCACATCCAATCACACCCACATGGACCAACAAGCGTGCAGGTGACAACTTCATAGGAAAACAAATTGACACGGTGATGGTAAAAGATACAATTTTGGATCTCATGGGGGACCCCAGATCATTGATATTGGCTGCTGACATATCGGATCATATGCCAATTACTTTTACATGGCATGGCACTCAGACTGTTTATGGATGCCCTTACAAATTCAATAGAATATGGCTTGAGGACCCCGAATACACCAGCATTGTTGAAGGGATTTGGAGGGCTCATTGTGATTCACAATCTTCTGGGGTATGGGAATATTTTCATCATAGACTACAGAAAATAAAGGCGGCATCCTAGTCATGGGAACACAAGAAGAAATTACAACTGAGGGCTGAGTTTTTGGATATACAGGTGTAGATGGAGTCGATTATTTCATCTTTTCTCACGATCTATCCAAATGAGAAAACATTAGAAAATATTATGAGGCTTGGCGTAAGGAAAAGAGAAATATTGAGAATTGAGGAGATTACCTGGCGTCTGAAGAGTAGAATTACATGGCTCGCTGAAGGGGATTAGAATAAAAAATACTTTCATAAATGCGCAAATGGGCTGAAAAATAGGAATGCTATCTGGAGTATTACGAGTGCGGAAGGCTATGTCGTTCATTCAAGCCAGGAAATTCAACAAGAGGCGCTTGTACACTTCTCAACTTTCTACTCTAAACAGAATGGGATCAGTAATGACAATCAGGTATGGCTGCTGGAACATGTCAATCGCTTCTTTGATGCTGACGCTATTTCTGCTGTGGATGCTGCTGTCACAGGGAATGAAGTATTGAAGGTACTGAAGTCTTTTTCAAAAGATAAATGCCCGGGGCCAGATGGGTGGCCTGCTGAATTTTTTATCCATTTTTTTGACTTGATGGGTGAGGAGATCACTATGGTCGTGGAACATATCTGAATCAGGGGATTCATGCCTGCCAATCTAAACTCCACATTCATCGCTCTTATTCCCAATATGGATGCCCCCCACTCATTTGCTGACTTCAGACTGATAGCATTGTGTAATGTTCTTTACAAGATAACATCTAAGATTATTGCTGATCGGCTAAAAGGTACTCTGTCTACCTTTATTTCAAATGATAAATATGGCTTCCTTAAAGGGAGCTCTAGACATGATGCTACGGCTATTGCGCAAGAAGTATTACATTTTATTCACACAGAGAAGAGGGAGGCCATTATGATGAAGGTCGATCTACATAAAGCCTATGACTCTATTGATTGGTCTTACATTAGGTCGGTGTTGATGAAGATAGGTCGTCCTATCAGGATCATTAGGTGGATTATGTCATGAATAACCATGATTCGTTATGTCGTTATTATCAATGGTATCCCTACACCTTTCTTTGGGGCTAAACGTGGACTTCGGCAAGGTTGTGCATTGTCCCCACTCATTTTCATTTTAATTATGGATGGATTCAGCTTTATTATGCACAAGGCAGTGCAACAGGGTTACACAAAGGGCTTATCCTTCTCTAATACGGTTTCATGCTCCCATTCCTTATTTGTTGATGATCTTTTGCTATTCGGTTACCTGAAAAGGAACCACTCGTTCTATATTCACCTCATGTTTATACGTTTTGAATCAACAACTGGATTGGCCATCAACAAAAACAAATCATTCCTCATATATGAATATGGAGACATACGGGAGATCACCTTTATTACAGACTTTATGGGGGTTGGTTATAGAGAGGCTTCTGTTGGTATCACATATCTAGGCTTTAAGATCAAACCATGTGGATAGAAATCCCGTGATTGGATGTGGCTGATCGACAAACTTCGTAGACGGATTTTCAAATGGTCACACAGATGGTTGTCCTTGGGGGGCAGGCTCATTATGATTCAGGCAATGCTCTCTCAGATGGGACACTTATATTATCTTGCTGATATTATTATTAAAATGATAAACAGCATTATTTCTAAGTTTCTGTGGGGTGGTGCTCAGATGGTTCACAAAATACACCTCTGCAAACTTGAGCGCCTCTGCAGGTCAAAAGAACATGACGGTTGGGGTATCCTAAACACAAGGATATTCAATAAAGCACTGCTTATAAAGTATTTTTGGAGAGCCATTCATGGAAATGGCATTTGGACCGCTGTCATTAGGAGTAAATATATCATGGGTGATATTCTACAGCAAATATTTTTCATGCAATTCTCTCAACCCTGCTCTATCTCGATTATCTGGAGCAGTTTCAAGAAGGTTTCCCACCATGTGTCAGACAGGCTGGCGTGGCTGTTTCAGGATGGCTGTAATATCCCAATGACTTTCAAATCGGTGATTGGCTTCCCATCACATGCTGCACCGTCCCCACAACTCATTCATCGGCTTGCTCACAGGGGCGTCTTATATCTTGCACAGACAATTCAGGTTTGGTCCCATGGCGCTCCTGAATTTAAATCTGCTCTCCAATTGGGCTTGTTGGGTTCGGTGGCTGATGAATGGGAGTTTTTTAGAGATTCTTTACAGGCTGCGGGCTTCTGTTGGGATGTGGGGGGTGATGTCATAGTTTGGAATGGGCCAACGAATACAGGCATCCCAATTTTCAATGACACATATCGAAGCCTCAACATTGCTTCATACCAGGATCAGATGTCCACTACATTCTATTCTTTCTGGGGGAGGAAAATGCCAACAAAGATTATTCTCTTTGGGTGGCTGCTCTGGAAAGGCAAGGTATTCACTGGGGAAAACTTTATTAAGAGAGGTTTTCCTGGGCCATTTAGATGCCATATATGCTGTGAAGATTTCGAGAAAAATGATCACTTGTTTTTTCGATGCCCAACTGTTGTGAATTTGTGGCGTCTATTTGCTGCCCATTTCATGGATCCAACATGGTCTCCAGATGATTTTATGTCCGCTGCCAAGGAATGGGACAAGAAACGGGGTAAATTTCGATCTTTGCCTTTCTACCTTATATGGGAGGTATGGTTAGGGAGGAATAAGCTGATATTTGACAACGTTCCTTTCCACGTTCCTCGTATATTCTCTGCTATCTTAAAATGGCTGGAGGAGCGCTCCTCTCCCATTGTGCATATAATAGACTGTTCAGTCCATATCCGGCCTCATGAAATGGCTATACCGTCTGTTTACTTCGATGGCGCTTGTGTGGATGGAGTAATGGGGTGCGGTGCATGGATCAAAATATCACAGAGGGAGAGGGTACATATTCATTGGAATGGAGGTCATGGCTCCAATAAAAAAGTGGATATTATTGCACTGTGGGGTGGTCTTCGTTTCACTGCCTTTTTAGAGCTTCAGAATATACATGTGTATGGGGATTCTCAGGTTGTTATTGGATGGATTACTAACACCACAGCTATGATGTGGCCAGATCTTCTGGGCTGGGTGTGCAGGGTTTGAAGATTATGGTCCTTACTCAATAAGCCACCAATCACCCACATATATAGGGAAAACAACACCAGGGCTGACGGGCTCTCGAAAAAAGGCTTAGTCTCTGTTTTTGGGATAATGCAGGTTCAACTGTTCAGAGATGGTAATATTTTTTGGCAAGATGATATTATGATTCCTTAATATGTTGTTATTATATCTATTAGGTAGCCGAGGTGATTTTGCTTAGCAATTTTGGTGGCTGTGGTGACTCTGTCATACGATATATACTTCTCTGCCATACCAAGTGAGACGCGTTTACAAGCGAGCCAGAGGTTTTTCGTTCAGGCGAGCCAACGGTTTTCTTTTAGGCGAAATGAGCTATCAGATTATCAAGCGAGCCAGAGGATATTATTCGGGGGAGACACATCAAGCAAGCCAGGTTAACAATATATCAAGCGAGCCAGAATTTTATCCTCAAGCATGCTGGTTTAGAACATCATACAAGCGAGCCCCATTTTATAGCTTCTCCATAGGATAAACAATGCAGGGTATGTTTTAACATTGCTAATGACAAAACACTCTTATACGCCATCTGTTCAATATAATACATACGAGGTTGCTCAATTTTATGGGATACAGTATGGGGCATATCTTGTTTCATATGCATATACCAATTTACTACAAATATGGCCCCTACTGTTATCTTGCGTTCCAATCTAATGTGATTTTCTTAGTTTTTACATATCATTTCTTCAAAACAATACTGGAATGTCTCGGATCCTTGCCTCTGGTCTTTTAAACATCAAATCTTATATTTCATCTGCCTATTCCTGCTTATATTTTGTCATTCCATATGCTTCACTCCTATGTTTGCCATAATCAATATTTACTATTACGGTTTTTCTCGCACCATAAGCTGAGCATATATGTAAAGGATGGATTTTTCCCCCTATGTGGTGGCCACTCCCATATTCACTGCTCTATCTTTCCAATGGGAGCATTTCTCTATTAGCCAATATATGTGGTTTTCTCGTTGTCCTCCAATAGCTTGAGATTATTTTGACTATGTACTGCTTATATTTTTAATATAAACAACGTTTTTTTCTTCTGAAAAAAAAACAATAGTTAATAATTAACTTATTATTAAAGACTATTTTCTTATTTCTTGAATTTTCAATTACAATTTTGGTTTTGAGCCTTCTATAATATTTTTAAAAATTTACGTCTGGTTAGCTTTACATGTTTATTTAAATGGGAAGGCATGCCATCCACTTGTACCATAGTGCTAACAATATATGGAAATTTTTAGAAATGCAACTTTTACATAAAATCTCTCATCAGGCATATTTTTTCATGGTTCAAAAGTTCTTCTATCTGTAATATTATAGATTTTCAAATATATGAATTTTATATAAAAAAATCAATGTGACGTTTCAAAATTATCCAAAGATATTTCAAATAGTAGCCGACAATAATTTTCCAAAGTATGATCTATCTCTAGATAACCCTATAAGTGAATTTCTCTCATTTTCTATAACTAAAAAATAATAAGGTTTTTATCTACCCAAAAAGTAATAAGATAGATGAAAAATTATATAATAATTGAAACTGAACAATACATCTTCAATACCTCTTCATTTACAGAACTATTTCTCTCGAAAATATGTACTAATTGAGGAAAGAAATATTTTCTTCTCCATGCATTACAACTTTTATTTCTTTAGAGGTTGTTCTTTCAAGATAGTCTTCTAATGATCATCCTTCCCCTCTCTTATTATTTTTCTTGTCTTCCAAAAAATGGCACACTTTTCCAAGTTTAGTGAAGCATTTGGTGCTAAATCTTTTATGGAAGTTCAAACATGGTCCTTTATCAAGGGTCAAAGGCACTCGTCCCCCTAGAATGGATTTTGTTACTACTTGTAGGCCTACAGAAAATGGTTCTAGGAAGAAGGAACTCAAACCATCTAGGAGAAATAAGGGACTCTATTGAAGAATGTCCAAGCGTGGAGAAAAACATAAAATGGGTAATAATTCCTATCTCCACTCTCTTACAAACTATCATTTTGTCCCACTTTTCATGGTGTTATCTAGTGCTTCTTCTCTAAGTTGCTTAGAAGCAATAAATTATGTGAGACTATTTCGGTCTTCTGAATTTATTATGCAAACCCAATGCCTACCTGTAGCTTTTTTCCCTATTAATAAAGTGTCACCCACCACCACCAATTATTTGAGTCAAATTTTGAAAGGTACTATAAAATTTTCCATGGATGTATCTTGTTCATACTATTGGATTTCACTCCTCTCTAGGTTCTTTTCTTTTGGAGTTAGTATTTTTTTCTAATGGCATTTTGTGCCATAGGATGAGATCCTTTTGGGATATTTAGAGGTAATGGACCTACACGCAAGCCACATGCCCAAATACAAGGCCTTTTAACCAAAACCATTTTCCATTCCTCTAACACCTGTGAAATCTATGAAGAGATCTGTCAATTAGAACCATTAATCACTAATGATTTTTTTTTTGGTAAGTCAGAGGAATTGGCAACATCAGACAACTTTCACACGAGAGGTGTGGGCTCAAACCCCTGGCTACCACTATAACCTCTCAGGGTCTGCCTAGGCTACAAGAAAGGTACCCAAATAAGACGAGTCTCGAACTCGTGACCTGATTAACAACACAGACGCATTAACAATGTGTCTGGTACCACTAGACCATTCCCTTATGGGCTATTAATCGCCAATGATTATTAGGCCTACTCAAAAAAATTAATAACAAAGGAAGTTGTTAGGTGGGTAGCTAATCTTGTTGGCATCTCAAAAGGAAGAGTAGATATTTTACTGACATTTCACTCAAATTCCAAATAAAATAACTCATACTTCATGTGCTCAAAGAGAAATATGAGGACCACAATGAGATCATTACATGCATAAATTAAATTCAAATAGTGTTAAAACCACCAACACTTTTTCTTGGTTAGCCTTAATGGTCACCTAAGACATATCCAATCACACCTCCCATGTGTTCATACACCTCCCGTAGTTTCTAGTGCACATGACTAATCCTTATTGACGCCATCTCAGAAATGAGGATTTTTCATAATTATTTACTAGAATTTTAATAGATTGATATATATGTTAACTAGGAGCGACTACCTTGTAATCTTGGCAATTGTCTCATGGAGTGTTTTATTAGACATCTAGCAAGTTGAATATTTATATTTATAAATTTTTTATGTTGTGTCTTTATGACATTGGCACACAACATTGTATGTTTAATTTAATTTTTAGCAAAGCATGATAGTGAGAAGGAAAAAAATTGACTCTTATAAAAAAATGTTTATGTTTCAAATAATATTTCAATGAACAAAAAAAATCATTTATAGTACTTAATATCCATATTCTTGGCATGAGGAACATTATTTAATTTTTTAACCTATTAATACAAAAAGGATTTTTAAAACTTAATTACCATTTTGTAAGTTTTTCAATTTATGACTTCTTAATGTTGATTGTTTATAAAGGTATGGATTTATAGATAAAATAATAGATTTAAATATAGTTTTCTATTAATTTATAATAACGAAAAAGAAAATTAAAATTTAAAATAAATAAAACTGAATTAAAATTTGAATTGGTTTAACTCTTAAGAACACATGTTTCTTGTTAGCAAGTCATAGGCTCAAAAAAATGGATGTATGGTATGTATAGGGTGAAGGTTTCCTTGATCCCATAAAATGCCAATTTGGATTTCATACATTAATTTAATGTGTAACTAGACTATGATTTGAAAATTTTATCATTATATTCATTAAATTAAAATAAATATACTTTAAGGTAGTTAATTTGTATTTAAATAATTATATTTATGTTGAAATTTTTAGTTGTACTATAAAATTTACCGTTTTATATATACAATAAAAAAAATCATTTCTTTTATAGTAAAAACTCTCCTTTTTTTAATAATTTTTGTTCTTTTAATATTTTTTTTCTTAATTGTCCCATATCAAATGTATTGAATATATTATTTGTATAAAATATTTGATGTCCCTTTTTATGTCATCTTCAAGCATCATCATTATTATGTAAAAAATAGTAGGAAATTTCAAATAAATGTTCCCTGAAAATTAAATAAAGACGGTATATGGTTATAGATCATTTGAAAATAAAATTGATTTGAGTTGTTATCATTTGGTTTATTTATCATATAGGATTCGAATATTTAAAAATTTAAATAGAATTATAATGATTTCTTTAAATAATAATAGTTTCATGTTTTTTATTCAACATATAAAAATAATATATATATCCTTCTGGAGAGAGGCTTATGTCTTTCAAGGTATGCATATTGAAGGTTTGGCTTCTTCCAATGGGTTTTAGTAGTCATAATGTACAATTTATTCCAGCTCAGAGGCTTCTAGTTTAACACATGAAATTGCATCAAAGTGTTAATAACTACTCTTATTTACCCATCTGCATTTGGATGGAACATCATGCGCCTCATTAACTTAGTGTCCATCTTATGTAATTCTCCATCCCACTCGCTTGAACTTGTTAGCCACCTATAATATTTTGTTATACCAAAAGGTGGCTAAGACTTTTTGAGCCTCCAAGGAACAAATTTTATCACTAAAAATTGTTGGCTCTTGAAGACTCCTTGAAGGCCTCATGCCTCTGTCCGAAATCTTCATTTACTATTCCCATTTCATGCTCTGAAATTCTGCTAATTTCATAGAAGAGACTGCTGAAGAACCACCATTTTCCCTTTTCTCCCACTCTTAACTGACCTCCATTTGTTTCCCTTTTTCTCCATAAAATCCCCTTTGTTTTCATGATTCCTCTTCTCCCCTTCATGAAAATCACTTTTATAAGGTTAAAGACCCATTCTTTAGCTTTTCCGAAACCTCCAAAATCCATTGAAAACCTTGAAAAATTTATAAAAAACAAAGCATGTTAACTATGGACTTAAGCCCCCTTGGGCTAAGTCCTAAACCACTTCCCCGACATGTCTTTTCCCCAAAACCAAGCGCTTAATGCCTTGGGGGCCGATCGCATAATCGCAAATCGCAAAGTCACATGTTCTGTATGAATACCCCGATCACTCATCGCAAATATTTGCAATGCGATTGATCGCGTCGCAAATATTTGCGGTGCGATTGATCGATCGCAAATCTGCCCGATCGCAATATTGTAGTCACATTTTATCTTCTTGTTCCAATTATCCATCGCAGATATTTGCGATGCGATTGATCACGCCATCGCACTTCCCTCCGATCGCGCATGCTCCTCTGATCGCATTGCAATTATTTTTCTCCCGATTGCAATTACCCCCCGCTCCTATTTCGCGATTGCGATCCCAACCGTCGGATGATGCCATCCAATGGCTACACTCCTTTCCTCGCCATCTGAAGCAGTTTAAACCTAAAAACGTAGGATTTCCTAAATGTTTTGTTTATTTTACAGGTTTAAATGGTTTTTTCCATAAAGAATGCCGAGGGATGGGAAAGACGTTTCCTGCACTTTAGATTTATTAAAGAGAAGCCATCCACAGGTCAGGATTCAAGGTCCTATCAATGCTTCATGGGCATTGATGCCTTTAAAGACCTGCGTGGCCCTGCACATTGACAAGACACTATTTTATTAAGAAACACAGTTAAAGAGTATCAATTTTGAAGACATAGCACAACAGATGAAGATTGAAGAGAGAATGGCGGGGATCATGGCTAAGAATGATTATCAAAGGCCCAATTCCCCCAAATTAAACGTAGTTAAAGGGAAATCATAAGTGTTTGACAGACAAAAAGGCCTCCACTGCCACATTTTAGGCGAATTGATTCCTCAGCTACCATAAGTGCCACCTATGCCTCAAAGCATTCAAAACAGAGGCCAAAGTTATTGATCAAATGAAGATATTCGCCTCTAGCACAGCTAGACAATTACTGCTGCAAGGAACTCAAATGCAGCAAATATCTGCAGAGTTACTCACGTATTACACAAAACCTCAAAGTCAAATAAAGCTCCCACCAAGCTTTAATATTTATTGTAAAACAGTTAATACAATGATCCACCTGTAAATTTCTCCATCGAGACCCTCAAAGGGCCGGAAAGTCTTGAATCTGTATTATTTGTCCTTAGAGATCTTTTGTTAGGTCACACCTCCTCATTCTTATATAAATACTTCAGTAGAAGAGGAGAAATTATTGGTTGCAGAACTTTGAAATACATTTGAGCTCAAACTTCTGATTGTAAATAGTATTCACTGGCCCTTAGAGCTCTGTTTGTGATAGATTAGTTAGGCTGAACAGTGAAGATGATTGCTGAACTGAAACATTGGACTTGAAGACTGTAACTGGTTTGACATCAATATAAAAGCTGTTTCTTTGGATCCTGGTCTATATTGCTGGTGAAGTACTTCTTTCTTTGTTAATTGTTTTCCTTCTATGTATGCCATATTTTCCAGATTCCTCTGTAAAGAATAGTTTAAACAGGGTTAGGATCTGCTGTATATCAGTAACCTTCTCTGGCTAAGAAATATTTATCTTAATGTTTTCCTCATATTGGTTTATTTAAGAATCAATCAATACAGTTTAAACAGTCAGAAATGTTGGCGTTCCCTCGTCCTTCTGTTAGCTGAAAACATTTTTCGTGAATGTGATTTCCATTATTTGCTATTAAAGTGAGACTAGAGAAGATATGGTTTGCCCCGATTTCTAGATTCTTTTCTCCAAAGGCAGATTCTAAAAGTTTCCCTTGGTGTTGACTGAAAGCAGACTAGGTTTAAAAGTACGTTATCTGATCTTAAGTTACACTTTGTTTTTCTTATGTGTTTTCATACTTTCTGAAGGTAATTATGTGGATTACTGGATTTTTTGTCATTAAGTTGCTTTAATACAAACTTGCCCAAGAATTTTATGGTTAGCCCTGTCCTTGGTCGCTTTTAAACAGTTACTTAAGAGGCTTTTCTTGTTTGGACTGACTATAAATCCTCTGTGAAATTATTATCAGTTTCCACCCCTTCAACAATTTATTGTTTCCATCCCATCACTCTAACCTCAATAATCTTGTGGTATAGATTACTTGCCCCTTGGATCACTCTTGATGTTGTTGTTCAATTAAAGACCATATATGACTCCATAGCCCAATGGACTAAAAAGCAGCGTTATATCTATCTTTTAGCCATATCTGTTCTTACCTCTTGCAACTTCTCACCTTTGAAACTCTTTGCATTCAGGACTTTACGCCTCAAATAGTAATCATGCTCAACCATCCAAAAAACAAAACAAACGCTTGACCTTCATAACTAGCCTAATATCATTACCCCAAACTTCAAAGACAAATCCATCTTTGCAATAATTGGGGAGATCCCTCTCCGGATTCAGGAGGGCTAGATCCTAGAATCCCAAAGTTGGTTGAAATGATGTTGCTTCTATAGTTTTAGTCTCACCAATCTGCTAAAATTACAGATTCCTAAAATTTCTAGCGACTCCGCTGGGGAGATGAGTGCTTTTTATCTTACACACCCTTAGGCACTCAGAAGACCCAATATCTCTAGTTAGATTGGTATTCAATAAACATGGTGGTGGAACCATAAAAAATTTGACCTCCTTACGAGCTAAAATTTTTCCACCTGGCGACTCCACACTCCGTAACTCTCAAAGACTCCATTGGAGGAAGAACCTAAAAGGTGGCCAGGCCTCATAGAAGGGTAGAACATATGGGTTGGATATCGTTTAAAGAATTCATTGTTTTTTTCTATCACTATGTTATGTCCTGCTTTAAGCCTAATCAAGTGTACAAAGATTGAACCCACATTGAGTATGGGAACAAACTCAGACCTCAGTTTTTAGATCATGAGCAGACCTATACTCCTGTGAGAAATCTAGTGGAACAAGAGCCTCATGTTATATCCCCCACTTCTAAAAAAGTTTCAAATAGCCATCAGCCTCCCGTCACTCTACCCACACCCAAAAAGGTTATAGAAATATATAAGCCTCTAGTACTACCCCTTATCTTCCAGCCCCTTCCTGCAAAACTTATAGATAAGCTGCCCTCTTTTAATGAAGAAAATTAAAAAATCACTGCTGACCAGCATGTCCAAAAGCTCGAGGATGTACTTGAATTATATGAAATAGAAGAATATGATGTGCATATTAGAATTTTCTCCTTGTCATTACAAGGAAATGCAAAGGGTTGGTTTAAAAACCTTCCAGCTGCAAGCATCTTCAGCTTTCATCAATTTGCTCGAGTTTTCCTTGATAGATGGGCAGTCCCGGTAAATGTCTTCCTCGTCCTACAAGAATATCAGAATTTGAGAAGACAACTGGCGGAGACAGTGCAAGAGTTTTCAGCCAGGTTCAATAAGGTGTACAATGCGATACCTTCTGATGTAAAACCACCTTTGAGATGGGCGCTACTGCACTATCCTAGTTCTTTTGAACCCGAGGTGGAATTCCGTATAAGAGAAAGAGAGCTTTCGAGCCTGAAGGAAATGCAGAGCATAGCAGTTATAGTCGAATACAACATAAAGTGCAGGGAGGAAGGGTCTAAAGTAGCAAGGAAGGACCCAACAAAGCAGAAAGGGCAGATCTCCTTGGAAAGCAAGCTGGAAAGATTGATAGAGACTGCCAAAAACCTGCTAAACATAGAAGAGGAAGAATATGAGGCCAAAACCAGAGAGGATGATTGGAAAAGACCTACTCCTTGTCCTCAAAAGAGACAAATCAAATCACTGCAAGACAGAACTTACATGCAAAGCATGTATGAGGAACCAGAGCTTAAATCAGAAAATGAAATTGCAGACTATTTTGTAGAAAGACTCGATGAGAGTCCTGAAGACTTGATGGGTAACAATGCTTGTAATTATGATTTCTCTGATGATGATCTGTCTGATGAAATTTTTTTCCAAAGGGAGACTGAGCTTGCAGGGCCATCATCAGTAGATTCATGGGAGGAAGACCACGACCATCAAATTCAGGAAAACGATGAGCTAATGCAGGCCATCTATGATACTGATGGAGAAAGTGTTGAAAGCATGATGGCAGATGAAGATTCATTGAATCTTCTATATGCTTTATATTCGAACATCAGTTATACTTTCCAAGAGGATGGAAGCCAGCAGCTCTTCAGCGCAAAGGACGAGGAGGAAAAATATGAAGAAAGCCTTGAGCAGAATGAATATCCTGAGGCTTCTCCCGAAAGGATTAAGGTAATCAAAGAAACCCTCGATCAAGAATATGTTGATTTTTTCATAGAGTTGAGTCCACTCCAGTAGAACGGGCCAGGGTCAAAGGAAGACAACCCTGTCATATATGATGAGCCCTCCAGTTCGGGCTGCAATGAAGATGAGGGAGATCTTCTTTCACACAGACATCTTTGCCTTGATCCAGTAGAAGAAGAGGTATTCTTGGTTGATGCTCATCTGCCAAATACTCCCAACATGGAAGAGGAGGAGCATGGTTACGAAGGCCTCATTTCAGATCCAGTGATTGAAGCTTCCTGGGATACATAGCCTACCATCCATGGTAGGCTTAAAAAAAGAAAGTATATACCATATCTTTGTTGATCCAATGGCAGAATATATGGAGGCCCTGATTGGCTCAGTCCATCAAGCATTTATCTTCTGCAAGAGCCAAATACATCTGAATTTTTCACCACTGCTGGTGGCCTCATCTTTGAAGATCCACATGCAAAGCATCCTACAGTTGTCTCTGATGAGCAGTCAGTTCTTCTCCCCTTTTTTACTATTGCTTGACTAGCTGCATTGGCAATATTGTATCACCTAAAAATTGTAAATATTCCAAGTTAAAGTAGGTTAGATAGGAATGTCAATAAAGCTCAGGTATGAGCATGTAGTTAGTTATTGTTTTCTGCTTTGAAGAAAAATCAAACATTCAAAAATACAAAAACAGAAGAAAGAAAGAAAAGAGGGCAGATTGTCAAAACAAAAAAGGTATAGCCCCATACCAAAAAAGAGAAACAAATCTGAAAGTGTGCAAGCTCAAATGCCACTCCTGAATAAAACACTTCTAGTTAGTCAAACTGTCTAATCTTGACTAATTAGCTTTAAATTTTCTGCTGATAGGATAGGGAATTCGATTTTCCAAACTGTTCAATCTTGGCTTATCAGTAGATAGATTAGGATAGAAATTGAAGGTTCAAACTTGTTCAAAAGCTGAACCTAAGTTTCCAAAAGAGAGATGACTCAAATATGTTTTATTTTCTGAGTCAAAAAATATGTAAATCTGGTTCTAATCAGATCAAAATCTGAACCAGAGAACGAAGGAGGAGCAACTCAAAACAAAGTTAAAACAAAGCTGTAAAAAGAGAAGGCCATGATAAGAGACTTTTCAGATATTAAGCCTTCCATTTTGTTTTTAATTTTTGCAAATAATAATCTATGTGCAGCTTGTTTTTATGCCATAGATCACAGCAAGTCAAATAGCTTATTCTTGACTTGACTTTTTTTAAATTTTTGTTGTAGAATTTAGAGAATGAAAGTCTGTTGGACAGTTTAATCCCAACAGACAGTAGATTAGGTAGAGAAATATCTGAGCTCAACTATTTAATCTGAGTTTAGGGAGAAATAAGGAGTAGAATTAGATTAGTTTTTATGCTTTCAAAAAGAATAAAATGTTGTGAAAAGAGTTTGCCAATCCAAGTGCACTCTCATGAAGAAAAAATGTTAGATCATTAGGATTGGGTAGGTAGAAAGTTGTATTGATGAATTCCAATATTCTTTCATAATTGATACTATTTTTCAGAGCAAAGTAAGATCATGTAGCAAAAGAAGAGCAGCCCAATGGATCAGGCACAAGTCAGCCTCCTAGAGAAATCAAGTCTGAATTCTTGATGCCTTCAAGAAGGCACCATCCCCAAGTGGAGCCACTGTTAGCCACCTATAACATTTTCTTATACCAAAACGTGGCTAAGACTTTTTGAGCCTCCAAGGAACAAATTTTATCACTAAAAATTGTTGGCTCTTGAAGACTCCTTGAAGGCCTCATGCCTCTATCCGAAATCTTCATTTACTATTCCCATTTCATGCTCTAAAATTCTGCTAATTTCATAAGAAGAGACTGCTGAAGAACCACCATTTTCCCTTTTCTCCCACTCTTAACTGACCTCCATTTGTTTCCCTTTTTCTCCATAAAATCCCCTTTGTTTTCATGATTCCTCTTCTCCCCTTCATGAAAATCACTTTTATTAGGTTAAAGACCCATTCTTTAGATTTTCCGAAACCTCCAAAATCCATTGAAAACCTTGAACAAATTATAAAAAAAAAAGCATGTTAACTATGGACATAAGCCCCCTTGGGCTAAGTCCTAAACCACTTCCCCCACATGCCTTTTCCCCAAAACCAAGCGCTTAATTCCTTGGGGGCCGATCGCATAATCGCAAATCGCAAAGTCGCATGTTCTGTATGAATACCCCGATCAGTCATCGCAAATATTTGCAATGCGATAGATCATGTTGCAAATATTTGCGATGCGATTGATCGATCGCAAATCCGCTCGATCACAATATCACAATCACATGTTATCTTCTTGTTCCAATTATCCATCGCAGATATTTACGATGCGATTGATCACGCCATCGCACTTCCCTCCGATCGCGCCTGCTCCTCCGATCACATCGCAATTATTTTTCTCCCGATTGCGATCCCAACCATCGGATGATGCCATCCAACGGCTACGCTCCTTTCCCCGCCATCTGAAGCAGTTTAAACCTAAAAACGCAGGATTTCCTAAATGTTTTGTTTATTTTACAGGTTTAAATGGTTTTTTCCATAAAGAATGCCGACGGCCAGGAAAGACGTTTCCTGCTGTTTCGATTTATTAAAGAGAAGCCATCCACGGGTCAGGATTCAATGTCCTATCAATGCGTCATGGGCATTGATGCCTTTAAAGACCTGCATGGCCCTGCACATTGACAAGACACTGTTTTATTAAGAAACATAGTTAAAGAGTATCAGTTTTGAAGACATAGCACAGCAGATGAAGATTGAAGACAGAATGGTGGGGATCACGGCTAAGAATGATTATCAAAAGCTTAATCCCCCCAAATTAAACGCAGTTAAAGGGAAATCATAAGTGTTTGATAGAAAAAAAGGCCTCCACCGCCACATTTGAGGCGAATTGATTCCTCAGCTACCATAAGTGCCACTTGTGCCTCAAAGCACTCAAAATAGAGGCCGAAGTTATTGATCAAATGAAGATATTCGCCTCCAACACAGCTAGAGAATTACTGCTGCAAGGAAATTAAATGCAACAAATATCTACATAGTTACTCCTGTATTACACAGAACCTCAAAGTCAAATAAAGCTCCCACCAAGCTTTAATATTTATTGTAAAACAGTTAATACAGTGATCCACCTGTAAACTTCTCCATCGAGCCCCTCAAAGGGCCGAGAAGTCTTGAATCTGTATTAATTGTCCTTAGAGATCTTTTGTTAGGTCACACCTCCTCATTATTCTATAAATACTTCAGTAGAAGAGGAGAAATTGTTGGTTGTAGAAATTTGAAATACATTTGAGCTCAAACTTCTGATTGTAAATAATATTCACTGGCCCTTGGAGCTCTGTTTGTGATAGATTAGTTAGGCTGAACAGTGAAGACGATTGCTGAACTGAAACATTGGACTTGAAGACTGTAACTGGTTTGACATCAATATAAAAGCTGTTTCTTGGGATCCTAGTCTATATTACTGGTGAAGTACTTCTTTCTTTGTTAATTTTTTTCCTTCTATGTATGCCATATTGTCCAGATTCCTCTGTAAATAACAGTTTAAACATGGTTAGGATCTGCTGTATATCAGTAACCTTCTCTGGCTAAGAAATCTTTATCTTAATTTTTTCCTCATATTGGTTTATTTAAGAATCATTCAATACAGTTTAAACAGTTAGGAATGTTGGCGTTCCCTCATCCTTCTGTTAGCTTAAAACATTGTTCTTGAATGTGATTTCCATTATTTTCTATTAAAGTGAGACTAGAGAAGATATGGTTTGCCCTGATTTCTAGATTCTTTTCTCCAAAGGCAGATTCTGAAAGTTTCCCTTGGTGTTGACTGAAAGTAGACTAGGTTTAAAAGTACCTTATCTGATCTTAAGTTACACTTTGTTTTTCTTATGTGTTTTCATACTTTCTGAAGGTAATTATGTGGATTACTAGATTTTTTGTCATTTAAGTTACTTTAATACAAACTTGCCCAAGAATTTTATGGTTATCCCTGTCCTTGGTTGGTTTTAGACAGTTATTTAAGAGGCTTTTCTTGTTTGGACTGACTATAAATCCTCTCTGAAATTATTATTAGTTTCCACCCCTTCAACAATTTATTGTTTCCATCCCATCACTCTAACCTCAATAATATTGTGGTATAGATGACTTGCCCCTTGGATCACTCTTGATGTTGTTTTTCAATTAAAGCCCAGATATGACTCCATAGCCCAATGGACTAAAAACCAGTGTTATATCTATCTTTTAGCCGTAGCTGTTCTTACCTCTTGCAACTTCTCACCTTTGAAACTCTTTGCATTCAGGACTTTACGCCTCAAACAGTAATCATGCTCAACCATCCAAAAAACAAAACAAACCCTTGACCTTCATAACTAGCCTAATATCATTACCCCAAACTTTAATGACAAATCCATCTTTGCAATAATTGGAGAGATCCCTCTCCGGATTCAGGAGGGCTAGATCCTACAATCCCAAAGTTGGTTGAAACGATGTTTCTTCTGTAGTTTTAGTCTCACCAATCTTCTAAAATTACAGATTTCTAATAGAACTCCCTTGGGTGTTCAAGTTAATTAATTTGAAATTAACCAAACCCTCATGTTTTGTTATGAATATGGGGTTATGAAAATCCCATTTTTCCAAGTTTTTCAAAACCCAAAATAAATACTAGCATTGTAACATCCCTCTATTAAACTTTCTATAGGTTCATTTACTGCTTCTTGTCCCAAATATTTAATTTAGACATCATAAAATGGACATCCTTTCATTGTTGTCCACTTCAGTTGTAATGCAGAAATTTTCCTAACGGACACAATTTTTGGTTTCCCTTTTACTACCACGAACTTTCCTAGAGCATCGATACAACTTACTATTTTTTTAAGCAGTTTACTACTGCTTTTTAATTTTCCAACCAATCCATACCATCTCCGAGGTCATAATATTCTAAGGGAAGAGGATAGTCATATTGAAATCTTAATGTACCAATTTAAATTGACTAGAAATTTGGGTAGTTTATGGGTGACCTTCCATTTGGTTACGGTAGCCAACTGCACCAGCCAAGAGTGTGGAAATTTTTCTATTTTCAATTTACATTTTTTCATTATGTGTGGACTAATATAACTTAAGGTAGCTCCTGGATCAATTAAAATAGACGCAATTTGGTCAAAAATCATACCTTCAATATCAATGTCGTACTGATTGTGGGAATGTTCCAGGAATCATCACTCACTGTAGTTTCTTCCTGCACTGCTTGAATGTTCTGAATTGTATGAGTGTTATGTGGGCAGTCCCACAACATGTGAGGCTCACCAAATCCAGAGCATTTCAATGGTTCTTTGGTCTTTACCATAGTTTCTCTCTTGTTGTTCCCTTCGATGGGCTTGGAACCTATGTGGGAATGAGGTGCTCATTATCACCACCTTTGTTGAACCTTTTTCACCAGTGGTTTGTCCCAAAATTATTCACATAAGTTAGTTTAGATTTTTTTGAAATTTCTTTAGATTTCCCTTTTTCTTTATTCTACCAATTTTTCAGTTGGTCATTCCTGCCTTTAAATTGTTGGTAGCACAGTTGTGCCTACTACACAGCCTCATCCATAGTCTTTGGATTATCGAACTCAATCATTTCCTTGTAAATAGTGTGCAAATAATTCAGAAATATTTGTACCTTAGATTTTTCTTCCCTTATGTATGGCACACAACGAAGTAAATTTGTGAACTTCATAAGAAATTCTTCAATGTTGAGTTGTCCTAGCCTCAACTCATGAAATGCCTTTTCCTTACCATAATAATACATCTCACTAAGGTATCGATATTTCAATTTCTCTTCCAAGTTTTCCCATGAAACATTATTTTCATCCAACAACTGTATGATTTTGGTCTCTTCCCACTAAAGTGTACCTTCACCTTGCAATTGGTAAACTGCTAGTCTCTCTTTCAAATTACTTCTGTATTCATATACTTGAAATTGTTTTGCATATTTAGGAGTGAGGCTTCTGCATCCTCTTATTTATCTCCATCAAAGGTTAGAGGCTTGATCTTGTGGAATTCCCCCTACAACTCCTTTTTATTTTTTAATTTAGAATCCATTTTACCGAACTCTTTCCCACTCACAAACCTCTCTGAGTTGGGTTATTTCTATTTCCTTTTTGCTTCTAGTTCTCCCTCTTGATGACTAGACTTGAAGGTTAATTCTCTTATCAACCTCTCTTTCTCATTGTTGGCTTGCAGTAAACGTTCATTGCTAATTCTTAGCTGAACCATTTGCTCCTATAAATTCTTGGTAATTTCTAGCATTTGAGCATTTGGATCTGGTGGGGCATCCTCATCCCCCATTTCCACATATAGCTCTTCTCTGTCACACATGACATCAAATGAAACTTTTATAAACTTTAATAAATGCATCGAAAACAATTAGCACTCACAAAACATAATATGAAATTGATTTGGAATTTTCTAATCACAATTTAAAATTTATGACAACAGATATTTTAGGTGTTGGGACCCATAAGCCTAGTATTTTAACTTGGGCTCTGATACAACTTGTAAAAAATAAAATTTGAATTTTTTTATACTTTTTCCTTTCTTAACCCTTATTATCTTCTCAAAACATTTTCTTCATGGCACCTCTGTTGTTAACCTTAATTAACTAATCATAGCTAAAATAGTTTCCGATATGGATGTATCCCCCTTGTTCTCTATTGAATCATTAATATTTTATTATAAGGTACCCCCTTAAACTTATGTGGCATTATACCCACCTTTAGTCACTAGGAAATCTAACCCTTACCCATGTATACATTAGGCATTCTAACCCCTTCCTATATCATTAAGTAGATGGTTTAATTTACATTTCTCGACTAATGAATAATATATTTTCCTTAACAATTATGATAGCCTTTAAACATTATCCTCCTAATTAACTTACCCTTATTAACCTAAAGGTCTACAACCATAAATATATGATGCAACCATATGGCTGAAAACCCAAATATGTAGAACTAAGTCTTATTCTACCCAAAAGCTGATGATAGAGTCATAATATCTCTAAAATTTTAGAAACCCACTTTAATCATTATTAAGTTCATATGATTTCACGGAAGCTCCTTTCAAAAGTGGCTTCAGGTTTATAACTCATATAATAAAGTTTTTACCTTATATTTTGGCCACATTATTTACATTAATCATTGCATAAGTGGCATCACAGATGCATCACTCATCCATATCACACTTCGCCACTCTTAAATTCCTAGATCGTCGAAATATCTATCGCATGTGATATGCGATTGCATCGTCGAAACTTTTTCTTAGCGCTACATCACAAATTGGCATTTAGTAAGTTTAGGTTTATACCACTAACTGTTAACCCATATCACCTGCGATGTGTGATATGTGCTTGGCTGCTCTGCCCGACACATGTCTAGTTCACAACTTTCCCAACTTACCTTGTGAAGTAATCTAGGTCATCGATCTTTGATCCAGAGTTTGTGAATCAATCTGCACCATCGATGGTTCTCCTTCTGCAAATATTATTAAGGGTTTGGGGAAAAATTACCATCTTTTGTCTTAGCCGACTATCGCCTTATTGTAACTTCATCTTTGTCTCCATGCGTTAACTCCCTACTGAGCTTCTTTCTCGTTATTTGATCTTATCCAGAGTTATCATGCTCACTTAAACAACTTGCACACTATTTCCAAGCCAATCATTCGCAGGTTCACTTTGAATCACTGTGTTCAACTTCAAATATCTTATTTTTTTCACTTCTGACCTGCACAAAGGTTATTTTCACTGATTCACTCCCATTAGCTTCACTCTCAGCCAATTTCTCTAGAACTGGAATCAGACAATGGTTCTACCCAAATTCTTCTACAGTAAGTCCTTTTCACATAGTAAAAGACTTATATATCCATCATAATTCATGTAACAATAACTTCTTATAAAGAAATAAGATTTACTCAATTACAGATCACTCAGCTCTTAAGAGAGACAAAAACACAGTCGCAATGAACTCAAATTCTCATTAATCAAATAAATTGTACATATACAAATAAAACTCGTTTATATTCTACCTTTGGCCTGATGTGCCTTTATAAGGCATTTTTCTCTTCTTCTCTCTCTATGCCCATAGGCTTAAAATAAAATCTCCTCTGTTACTATCTAATAATCATATATCTTAATGCCTTTGAGGCTTACAAATATATACAAAAGGTTATCCAACCAATTATGGTTCAAATCCTCAAATTTCTGAACTAAATACTAAGGATCCTATAAATCCACAAAATCACCAACTAATTCCTAAGTCTAGGATTCACAATCCCTTTGAAATATCAACTAGCCTAAATCTCTCATGTTCTCCTACATTCAAGAAAATTTAAAAATATGCCTCACAATATTTAATTAAATTCTATTTTAAATGTCTCACATAAAATCACTCAAAACACTAAAAATTATATTAATTAAATACTTAGGAAACCAACTACCTTTAAAAACATAAGACCCCCTAGATTCTACTAAATGTATAACATTTGGAACCATTGTGCTCTTGCATCAAACTCCCAAAGTAGAAATTAACCAAGATCTCAAGATCATGTGTCTTCAATGCTGATGGAATTCCTCCTGGATCCCAAACTTTGTTCTGTAGTCTGTCTTTGGTTGTTGTTTTTGTTGTTTGTTGGTGTTCTCTAAGTCTGCATACTTTAGGCTACATTTGACCACTAGTTATGCTTTCACAATCTGTTTTTGCCTTTTCCTTGTTGCTACTGCTTTGTTTTCTTGTTGTTTCCTTCTTCTAAGCCACCCTCATCATCAACCTTCTTATTATTTCAATCTCCATGTCCAGATTATCTTCTAACTAGTACTCACTGTGCCATTTGTTGCTTCTTCCTTTTCTAGCTCTTCTTTCTTCAATTTTTTTTCTTCCACTTGGAATTACTCCATTTAATGCTGAAAATATTGTTCTGGACATTGATACCTCCCAAAATTCATAAATATCTATTAAAATATGTCCCTCTACAACATCCCTCTTCAACTAACTATCTTCAAATTTACTTTCAAAAAATGAATTGTCTTATGATTCTTTGACTATAGTAATATACTTATTCATTGTTATTTGTATACTAGCAAACATAATCAAGTTTGGAAAACTAGTGTCTACTCCTGCATCTTTCACAACTTGAGAAATTTCCACGTCATTGTCTGAAATTACTTTCTCCTACTTAGATTCTTCTAGTAACTCACTTTATACTTGATTCCTCTCAAATGCATCACTATGATGTTCATCAATTCCATCATATCTTTTCTCCTCTTCCTTGATAGCCCTTAGTGATTGTCCTTCACCTCCTTCATTAATTATGACAGTCAACTCAGCTTCCTCAAACACTGTATCTTCATGCTTTACATCTTCCTCATAATTATTCCTTACCTCACAACTTCCGGTTTTCTTTAGTTCTAAAAATAACTCTCCTTTAACTTGAGACATGTCTGCCTCATCTTCATCAAAACCTGTAATCATAAACCAACTATTACAATTAAAAATATAAGGAATAATTTCATTTTCCTCCTCTGGAAACATCTTAGTATGCTACTCTCAGTTTTCCTCTATCTGCTTTGTCAAAACATTAGTATGTTGATTTGGATTCTCCATAGAACTCACAAGAATGTTAGCTAATATATTCTCGATATCATCTGTTTCAAAGATATCTCCCTGCTCTGGTTCACAATAATGAACTCCTTCCTCTATAATTTTGATTTGTGGAACTCTTATTACCATTCTTACATGCTTATCCTCTTATTCATTATTGTCATTCATGACAATTTCTTTGTCTTCCTTCTTCAATAATTTATCCTGAATATATATACTTTATTTTTCCAACTTTCTTCTTTTAAGGTCTAACTTTCTATATAACTCAACAATTTCAATTGGAGTAGAATTTGGAAACTTTACACAGTTTTCCATACCTTCACTAATTGTTGACCCATCATCAAATGGTCCTTCTCCCACTTCTAAATCTACACACTTGTCTAAATCATCATGCTTAAAAATTACAAACTCATTACGCATAGTAAATACCTTTTCCTCATATTCATGTCTTAACTCATATCTGCTATTCCAATATTCACTGCTACCAACTCCAATATTTTGCTACACGTTTCCATGAGACCTCTTTGTATCCTTTCATTTATGAGATCTTGCTGCCTCTGTATTAATTTGAATAGATTTCAGATTCTGCTCCTTCTTCTTAAGAAAATCTAAAGTTTGTTCATCATCCTGTGATGTACCTATAATCATACAAAAATAATTATTTTTAAAAAGAAAATACCTTTTAGTCTCGTTTGATGCTTCAAGAACCAATTTTTCACAATTTACTTTCTAGGTTTCAGAAAATCCTCTTTCCTCTGACTCAATTCCTTTGATTCTATCCTCCTTTAACAAAGTAATATGTATTTTTTCAAGTTCTATAAACTTTTTTATCTTGTTCCACCATTCATCTACACTTTGAATGGACTATTCCCTATTTATTTTCCTCTACGAATTCTATTTAGGAGTATCAATTAATCTCCATATTCTGCCACACATTATCTCTGTGTGTCTGCTACCTGTCAGATTTAAAATCTGATCCTTATTCTTGCAGTCAGAATTGTATTTTTCACATACAACTTCAAGGACATATCTTTGCTCTAACCTTCTCCGAAAAGCGCTTTTACTTCTTTGATACCAAAAATGATGCAGCCATATGGCCACAAACCCAAATATGCAGAACTAAGTCTTAGTCTGCACAAAACCAAATGATAGAGTCATAATATCTCTAAACTTTTAGAAACTCACTTTAATCATTATTAAATTCATATGATTTCGTGAAGGCTCCTTTGAAAAGTGGATTCGCGTTTATAACTCATATAATAACATTTTTACCTTATATTGTGGCCACCTTCTTTACCTTACTCAAAGCATACGTGGCATCATAGGTGCATCACCGATCCTTGTTACACTTCGCCACTCTTAAATTACTCGATCTCCAAAATATATATTGCATGCGATATGTGATCGCATTGCCGAAAATTTTCCTTAGCACTTCATCACAAATCATAATTTTGTAAGTTTAGGTTTATAACATTAATTTTTAACCCATATCACATGCGATGTGCAATATGCACTTGGCTGCTCCACCCAAAACATGTCCACTTCGCAACTTTCCCAACTTATCTTGCGAAGTAATCTGGGTTGTCGATCTTTCATCTGAACTTTGGGAATTAATCTACATTGTCGATGGTTCTCCTTCCAGAAATACTCTTAAGGGATTAGGGAAAACTGGAAATTTGTGTGTATCCACGCGTTAACTCCCTCCTGAGATTTTTTCTTGTTATTGGATCCTATCCAGACTTATCATGTTCAGTGTAACACCTTGCACATGTTGGGTATGTCTTATATTCTTTCCATGATTAGTTTCACGCGCAGGGGGGGTTATATGGGGGGTGATAGCCCCACTTGTGCGTTGCACCGGGCATAGCAGGGGGGTCACGGGGTGGTGACAACATCGTGGGAATTTTTTTTTTTTGGACCCTATTTTTCGGTCAACGGACCCGCCCATTGTTTGTAAATGGGTTTGCACATGGTTTTGGGGCATGATGGTTTTCAACCCCTCGTATTTTGTAGATCTGGTCAAGGGAACTACGGTTATGTTTTAAAGCAGTGTTAATGGATTGGGGTTTATGAATGCTTCAACGTGTATATATATGTGTGTTTTAACATGAAAAGGAATATAATGAAAAATCAATTTGGTAGTCTCGATTTGCGATCCAGGGGAAAATATATGTGTATATCTATTTTATGTTTTATTCTCTCGCTATTGTTTATTGTTTATTTTCTCTTTTTAAGATTCGTTTGCGGATAATTTTTGAACAGGGTTAAAAACTACATTTCATACTAGAGTTGATTTGGCTTCAAGGAGATGCCTTTGCTATTGAGGGTTTCTTTTTTCAGGCCTGTGGTAGACCCTATTTAGAGGGAGATCTGCGGGATCGATTCTTGGAGTGAAATAAGATGGGAAACAGTGGGAAGATAGAGATCGGGAAATTTAATGGTCAGCGTTTTGAGTTGTGGAAGCTCAATATGGAGTATCTTCTTGTGGATAAAGATCATTCGATCGCAGTAGATCTAGGTACTAAACCAACAACAATGATAGATGAAGATTCGAGAAAGTAGGATCGAAAGTAAAATAGCACAATATGGTTGTGTGTCACAAATTCGATATTTGTTATAGCATCATTTCTCACCTTGACATGATTCATGATTGCTTCATGGCTTTTGGGCACCCATTCCTACAGACTTGGACAAATTCACTTAAAAACAGTGTAAAATCCCCCATACGTGACTATGCCCGTACTTTTCCGCGTGTATACGCGAGTCCAGCTAGACTTTTCCGCGTATGCCATTAAAATGATTAAAAAATATATAAAAAATCCCTAATTTTGCGCTGGGTTGATGGTTACTCAGGTAGTTCAACCACCCCAGCCCGTGGCCAACTGTTTCCAACTGTTGAAACTACTTGGAGGGACTATAAAAAGCCCTCATGTGTATGGCCTAAGGGAGAGAGAGAATTATTGATATTATACTCTGGTGGTATTCTATCATGATAGGTTCACAGGCACTCACCGCCTCCCGATTCATTACGAAACCCTTGTTTCTTACTTCAGGGGTATCTAATCCCACATACAATGTCGTATGCGGTTGGAAGGTCTTATTTGTGAGCAAAGATGCAGACGCATTCTGAGACAGTGCTGTGAGGCGATGAATGTGATCGGTGATCTCACTGCGTTACTTTTGTACGTACTATTTATAATACAGAAGTATCATGCTGTTCCCGAAATAAACGTGTTAGTGTATGCTTTTATGTATGAGAATATTTGTTATACAAACATTCATTATGATTTATTTAATGTTTTATATGAATCTCACTAACATTTAGAGTAGATATATGCTGTACAACCTGTCCTTTGTGCTGGTTTCTTCTTGTTTTTCAGGTTAAGAAGGAAGGACGGTTGCTGGGGGTTTGGACCCCACGTGGATCTACTTCAACCGTAGGACCTATGGGTAACTTTCTCATTCTGCTCTATCTAGTTTTTCTAAACGTGCATGGTTGTGTGAGTCTCTGTTAAGTAGCATGCCCCTGCTCTGTGGAGGTTGTACCCCAACCAACCTCTAGGGTGAGATTTCCCCGAAACAGTATTGTTGAATGTATCTGGGGAACCTACGAAAAAGACATTGTGGGACAAGCTAGAGACTTTGTACCAATCTAAGTCTTTGGTGAATAAATTGTTGCCGCAGAAAAAGTTGTATAACCTGAGGATAAGGTTGGAGACTCAATGACAGCTCATATGAATGCCTTCAATATTGTGGTAAGTCAGTTGTTATACGTTGATATTAAAATCTCAGCTGAATATAAGTGCATCACTTTTTTGTGTTATCTACTAGATTCGTGGGATAGTTTGGTTATTGCAATAGGTAGCAATACAAATACCTTGAATTTTGATAATGTGGTCTCAGCCTTGCTATCAGAGAAAATGAGACAAAGAAATATGGAGGGCCAGAATGAGATGCCTTATCTGTACGAGGAAGGTCCCAGAACGGAAACAAGAATAAGGTTTCAAGTGGGAGATCTAAATCTAGAGGGAGATTTAAATATCCATAAAAGTTTGTAAAGGTGTGTTGGAAATGCGGAAAGGAAGGGAACTAAGCTCCTGAGAAATGAAATTTATCTGATTATTCTTCTTCTACAGAGGAAAAAACCACCTTAGATGAAGGTGGGGATGTGTATTTTTCTTACTCTTCACATACACATGTATATCACGAGGCATGGTTGACTGACTCAAGTGCATCTTTTCACTTCACTCCCCACAGGGAGTGATTCTGCAAATATGAGAAGTAAGATGGTGGTGATGTCTTCTAAGGGGATGTAGGAAGGCCATAATATTCGGACGTGGAAAGGTAAAGATGAAGCTGTAATTTCAAAGGATTAGAACACTTCCCAGTGTTTTGCATATTCCTGCATTGGCCATAAATCTGATTTTTGTAAGCAATATGGATGATGTAATTGTAAAAATAGTGTTCAATAAATATACCTACAAGATGTTTCGAGGAGTACTGGTATTAATGTGGGGAGTTTGGATTGGAAATCTATACAAGCTTCATGGTAGCACTGTTATTGATGGGTGCAATAGTTTTTTGGTTCTTGAAAGTGGAGCAAAAATCCTAGTGGTCTCTGGAGAAAAGACCATGCTATGGCATCAAATGCTTGGACATATTGGAGAGAAGGGCCTTTAGATACCGCATAGAAATGGTATGGTAGAGGGTATCTCTAATTTACCTTTGGATCTTTGTTTCTGTGAACATTGTGTATATGGGAAGCAGAATTGGGTGAGTTTTCCTTCTTGTGCTAAGAGGGTGAACAAGATATTAGAGCTTGTACAAAGTGATGTGTTTGGACCTGTGTCGGTTCATTACTGGGAAAGTATGTGTACTATGTTTCATTCATAGATGACTTCTCAAGGAATATATGGATATTTCTTAAGGAAGAAATATGAAGTCTTTGACAAATTTCAAGAATTTAAGGCTCTAGTGGAAAACTGGAAAGAGAAGAAGATAAAGGTGTTGAGGACAGATAATGGTGGAGCATTTTTCAAGAAGGAATTTGAAGAAGTCTATAAGAAGTGTGGTATAGCATGATAGAGGACTAATCCATACACACCTCAGAAAATATATTTGCAGAAAGAATGAATAGAACGCTGGTGGAAAAGGCAAGAAGGATGCTCACTGCTACTGGGTTAGGACAATAATTATAGGAAAATGCAGTGGAGACTACATGTTACTTGGTTAACAAATCACCTTCATTAATGTTGGAGGATAAGATCTTAAAACTCTTCATATTTTAAATTTATATTGTTTCAATTTATTTTAATTATATTGTTGTGTAAGTTATTCTTTAAACCGACATTATATATATATAGTTTTTTATTTTGGCTTAGACATACTTACACATCGGGGTCATACTGGGCTATAGAATGTGCCTCTCGGTGCAATAACATGAGGTTTACCATACCGTGCGTTTATTTATAATTTTATTTATTTACCATGCCTCTTATATTTATCTTGGTATTTGTCCCACATACTTGGTATATAAGATGTTAATTTCAAATCCTATTTGATATATTTTTGTTTATTTACCATACCTCTTTATATCTCTTTTATATTTATTTATTTACCATACCTCTTTTATAAATACGGTATTTGGACCATGGTATTAATAATAATTTGTCCCATGGAATTTGACCTATAGGGTTCACCTAAATAAAACCTTTTTTTTTAGTATTTGTAAATATAACGGGGCTTATGGAGTAATATAAAAAGATGTTTTTATTTATTTATCATACCTCTAGTTCACTTATATTTATACTTATCTACCATACCTCTATTTGTACCATGGTATTTCGCCCATAGGATTTGTATATAATTATATGTTGATTTCTAACCCTACTTTCTATATTTTAATTAATTTACCATACCTCTTTATACCTATTTTATATTTATTTATTTACTATACCCCTTTTATAAATATGGTATTTGGCTCATGGTATTTAGCCAATGGTATTAATAATAATTTGTCATGTTTTATTTATATACCATACCTCTAGTTTATTTATATTTATATCTATCTACTACCTATTTTTTGAGAGTTTGTAAATTTAATTCCAGATTAAGAGGTCGAGATAATTACTATTTAATTATAATTGAGTCGACATTAAATTTTTTAACATAAAATATTACATTAAATATAACTCCTACACATTTACCCTATTTTGGGTTATAGAATACCATGTGACCACAATACTCATAATATCTCAAACCATGATTTCTCAAAATCCACCCTCTTATGAAAAATTTTCATTGGTATTTATTGAGTAAAACTCTAACCACGAAGGTCCCGAAATAAATCAATTTCGACCTATGAAATCCTAGAAGGGAAGTTCCACTGCCTACTAAACCACATTAATGTTGGAGGTCTAGTGAATTGATATATACCCCATTTGTGTCCTAGATTGAATTCCATAGCTAGTTGTAACTTACTTCTACGATTCATTCAAGGACATATGGTGCATTTTATTTGTATTTATACCAACTCATATTTTTATTTGTATTTATACAAACTTAGATCCATATTAACCATCAATATATCACGTGTGTATAGGGATCATCGTGGACATATGGTGAATTTTATTTGTATTTATACCAACTCATATTTTTATTTGTATTGATACAAACTCAGATTCATATTAACCATCAATATATCATGTATGCATAGGGATCATCATGTGCCCATAGGGATCAAATATCTGGAGGTACAAACCTCTTTTTTAGTGTAAACCTTGAGCAAAGGGCACTTGATAGATCCAGGGTTAAGATGGATCTAGGATGGTTTCAGTCATGTGTATTCATACAAAATTTTTTGAACATAATTTTTTTTAAATGAGAGAGACTCTTAGTAACTTGAATGATGAAAAAATATGAAATAAAAATTTTAAGTGGAAAGTGATAATGTAACAATGTTGAAAGACAAAAAATGTGAATAATAAGAATATATTCAATTACAAAACAATGTTGAATGATGGAAAATTGAAATGATAAGAAGGAATTTCCGATAAGTGAACATTTTATTTAGGATGAGCATTCAAGTGTTGTATTTATCGTTTAATTATTGTAACATAGAAGTAAATTCCCGTCATGAATAATGTTTATTTTCTTACACAAAGATAGAGTGAGAGAGAGAGAGATAGAGAAGGGTAAGATAGAGAGAGAGGGAGTGGGAAAGGGAGGGAGATAGATAGATAGATATGGAGAAAGTGTGTTTGTTTCAGTGGTGATATATAGAGATAAAGGAGAGAAAATGGGATATGGAGTTATATATCAAGGGTGTATAGATGTGATTAAACCAAAATCAATGAACATTATTAATCTAATTAATTTGAAATTAATGTAAATCGTACATCTAGTTGCATCAAATTAGAAATCACCATCTACGCTTAAATCAATGCATCTGTGTCAAACAATCATATAGGATTAGAAATCAACATATACACTAAAATCAATGCATCTACTGAAAGCAATCAAATATGATTTTCAATCAATGCCTACAATCAAACCAATGCACTAAGTGGAAGCAATCAAATAGGTGTACAAATAAACATCTAAACTGAAATAAATGCATTCGGTGTAAGGTATTAAATAATATTAGAAATCAACATCTACACTGAAATAAATGAATCTAGTGCAGGCTATCATAGAGGATTAGAAATTAGTATCTACATTGAAATCAATCCACCTAGTGCAAGCAATCAAATAGGAGTAGAAATTAGCATCTAGAATGAAATCAATGCACCTAGTGTAAGGTATTAAATAGGAATACAAATCGAAATATACATTGAAATCAATGCATCTAGTGAAAGCAATCAAATACAATTGGAAATCAATATCTATAATGAAACCAACGCATCTAGTGCAAGCAATCAAATAGGACTAGAAATCAACATCTACACTCAAATCAATGCATCTAGTGTAAGGTATTACATAGGATTATGAATCAACATCTACACTGAAATCAAGGCACATATTGCATGTGATAAAATAGGATTACAAATAAATAACTACAATGAAATAAATACATATATTTTAGTGAAACAACTAATTATCCATGAATTTCTAAACATAACTTCTATATCTATATTTTTCTTTGTGTGTCTCTTTCTTCTTCCCTCTCTTTCAACTTTCCATTCTGTGTCTATCTCCCTCCCTCTATCCTTCACTCTCTCCCCCTCCCTCTCTCCACTCTCTCTCTCTCTCTAGAGCTCTCCTTCATTTTCTCTATATTTCTCTTATTCTCTCTCCCCCCTTGCCATCTATATCTATACATTCATCCATATCTCCTTATTTGTCACTTTATCTTTGCCCCCAAAATGCATCTCTCTCTCTCTCTCTCTCTCTCTCTCTCTCTCTCTCCCCATCAAACACACACACTCTCCCTCCACCCTCTAACTCTGTCACTATCTCCCTCTTTCTCTCCTTCTCGCTCTCCCCCTCTCTCCCCCCTCCATATATATGTATCCCTCTCTCTCTCTCTTCCCCGTATTTCCATATCTCTTTCCTCTCATTTTCTACCGCTTCCCTTGTCTCCTCTCTCCCTCATTACATATTCATCTCTTCCTTATCACTCCCTTTGTCTCTCCACCTATATCTCTCAATGTATTTGTTATCCCCTCCCTATATTCCCCCCTTCCAAATCCATATCTCTCTCCCCAACCTGTCTCTACTCTCTCTCAAGTCCCCTCTCTTTTCCTTCCTCTCCCTTCCATTCTCTCCCACCTCCTTCTATCTCTCTCACCATCACACACACTCTCTCTCTCCACCATCCGTATCCATCACTATCTCACTCTCACTCTCCTTGTATCTCTCTCCCTCTGTAACCCGTCCATATATATTTCTCCCTGTATCTCTCTTCCCATTCTTTCCCTATCTCTATCCTCTCATTTTCTCTCCCTTCTCTCATCTCCTCTCTCCCTCATTCCATATCCATCTCTCCCTTATCACTCCCTCTCTCTCTCCACCTCTATCTATTAATGTTTTTGTTCTTCCCTCCCTGTATTTCCCCTTTCTATCTCCATCTATCTCTCCTCCTCCTCTCTCTCTCCTCTCTCTCAAGTCCCCTCTCTTTTCCTTCATCTCTCTCCCTTTCTCCCCCACCTCCCTTTTTCTCTCCCCCCCCTCACAAATATTCTATCTCTCTCTCAACCTTCTAACTTTGTCACTATCTCCCTCTCTCTTTCCTTCGCTCTCCGCCCCCCTCCATATATATGTCTCTGTGACACTCTCTTCCCCTTATTTCACTCTATCTATCCTATTATTTTCTCTCCCTTCTCTCGTATTCTCTCTCCCTAATTCCATATTAATATCTCCCTCTCTCTCTCTCTATATCTATATCTCAATGTATTTTTTCTTCTCTCCCTCTCCTTCTCCCCCCATATCCATCTCTATCTCCCTCCCTTTATCCTCTTCTCCCCCCCTACTCTCTCTCTTCCTGCCTCTCTCTCTCTCTCTCTATCTCTCTCTCTCTCTCTCTCCCTCTCTCTCCCACCTCTTTTCCTCTCTCCCCCACTCTATCCCCCCCCCCCATCTCTCTCTCTCTCTTAAATATGATATCATTTAAAACAAAAAAATATTGGTTGTAAAATATTAAACATATATTTTGTATACATCATGTCAATGAAAATACAATAATAAAAAAGTTAGTCACTTTTCTTTAGTTTAAATGCATCTATCCTAGTTCTTTATAAAATTATTTATATTATATAAATTTCACATTTCTATATTTAAAAGTATTCTCATTTTTAATTTATTAAAGCCTTCATTTAAACTCAATGGGATTAGTTTTAGTATTCTTGAGGATGGTAGGTTTTGATGTACCTCAAAAGTAATTATAATATTTTTTCTTTTAGATTTGATTAAAAAAGGTTATAAAATTAAATTAAAATAATCCATTTATAAAATATTTTCATTTTGAAATTATTTATGGGTTTTGGGCATATGTTATTGATAAGTCAATGGCCATGGTATTGTAACTCAAAAATTGAAATATTAGATCGATAACATAATAATCAAAAGCCTATATGACCCATGGTATTGATAAACCATGTTATTATCCCATGGTATTATGATTTTTTTTTGCTGGTCTCCCTCCCTCCCTCTCTCTTTCTCTTTAGGGTATTGACCCATGGTATTGTAAAAAATTATATTTAGAAGTTAATAATATCCATTGTAAATATTCATTAGAATTTGTGTTATATTGCAAATATTAATTTTATATGGACTTATTAATTAAATTTCAAGATGGTTATGTAATCATTATTTTAATTGATATTGTAAAATAGATGTTCATTTATAAGTACTATTTAATTTTTATATATCTTAATTTGATATCTATATTACACTTTCTTTTATCTAAAACAATTGTTGATTATTTTATTAATAAAAAACAAAATTACAATAAAAAAAAAAATTGAATTTAAAAAATATCTCACACCTGATACCTCAAAATTAACATCTCACATCTCACATATCATATATAAATCTCAGGCTCAAACTCAAACTAGGTTGTAGAGAGCATATGGCCTCAAAAAGCTAAACTAGAATAGCATAAATGAGTTATGTAACCTCTATTACTTTTGTTTGGTGAATTTCAATCTACCCATGCTACCCACAATCACTTAATAAATTATTTTTTATATCCGCCATGTTGTGCAAAAAAAACATTAGCAAATGTAGCTTTGAAGGTCCACAAAAAAATATTCGCTGAACTATGGAGTTATAGGATGGGGTTCCCCCAATTGTCATTTTGTTAAAAGAGGCTAGTGGAATTAACCAAGCACCCATCTAAGTCCTAGTTTAAATTTTATGAGTATTTTTAACTTGCTTCCTGTTGTGTAAATAAACGACTCCCATTATTTTAAACCATAGTCACTTTAGAAAATAATGGGGACGCTTTTTATTTTTATAGTTTAAGAAAATAAACCGTTAGAGTATTTCTTTAGATGGGAATAGGGGTCAAAAGGGGATGGAAACTTTAAAAGTTGGCTTTTGAAATACTTAAGCAGAGATAAGTCACATTTTTCAAATCACAAAATAATTTACAAAATGTATATACTTCGAAAATAATGACTTAAAATATCTTTGAGATTCAACAAATATAACGAAGACGCTTTTATATGATGAAAAATCCATATTTATAAGTAAGTCCGATAAAGAATACTGTGCGACCGACTTCTGCCGTGTCAGCCTATTGCATTTCGCAAATCCCAGTTTCTCTCCATAGTCTTATTTTCTCTCGCTCATACTTGCCAATGCGATAAATCATATTGCATCACACCATTGAAAAATCTCAACCGTTCTATTCTGTTACCATTCATAAATCGTCGATGCGATAAAGTGATCGCATCATACATTGCATATCGTACACTTGTCAAACAAAAAAATATTGCATATTATTAACTTTACCGATATTGCAATTACGATTTGATGATCGGGTGAAAAGCTAAGCCCATCAGTATTTAATGAAGAGATTACACACGAGTCACGATGTAATGCGATATATCTGGTTTTAGTTAAAAAATGATTATAATGGTACATTAATCCATATTAGTTATCAATGTAATAAACTAACATTTTTCTCACCCATACCACCATAATCATTTTCCTGCAACAAGCATTCAATTCATATCCCATCAGCATGAAAAGTCTCATCTATTCATAATGTTTCTATTTATTATCGTATTTTTTCATATTGTAAAACCAAAAGGTTCCTTCTTCCCACTTACTCTTTCTTACTTATTTACAGGCAAGATGGAGTAAGAAAATTTCTCCAGAAATGTATAAGGATTTGAAGAAATTAAAGAAGCATATGGCTCTTGTTAATATTGTGGCTACTACCTCAGAGAGAATAGAGATGTTTCCGTTGTTTACAGATACAATTTGCGGAACTAAAATTGGATCCTCTCCCTGGGAATCAAGTATAAGTTGTTTGAAGATGAGAAACCTTGCAAAATGTCGAGAAATCCAACAACTGTTGCCCAAAATTCTTCTGAAGCTAGAGTTATTTGTTTGAAGACGAGAAACCCTGCAAAATGTCGAGAAATCCAACAACTGATGCCCCAAATTCCTCTGAAGCTAGAGTTAGAGACATACTCAACTTGTTTCTTCATGGAATTGCATTAAGGCCCAAGATACTACCATATATTTATATGGTAAGGTGGATTATCGACAATCTTAACATCGAGGATAGAACTTTGGTTCCCAGTAGAGGAATCATGATTGGTTCCTTTAAAGAGGAAGACTTGAAGAAAATGTGCCATCCTCCGAATTATGATAAAGAATTCCTTGCGAATTTCGCTAAGGAAAATGAACTCAAATCAATGCCAATAAAGCAGTGGAGGATCAATCCTAACAAACACAAGAATGATGAAAAGGGTATGTATTCATCTGATTCTCTTTCAAGTCCCTATTGCTATATCTCACCTATGATGTCTGGAATTTTTGGTCAATCACACACAACTAGATTTTCAATAGAATGGGTTTCCCTTATCGAAGCAACAATATATGCTTATGTTATGGACTAGGGTAATATTTTGTCAAATAATATTGCCACCCAAATTTTAGAATATAGAAAGAACCATTCTATCTCTTCTAAAATCTTTCCTCCATGTTATATGAGTGGCTATATTATAGATGTTGTGTGTTTTAAATCAGATTTTCTAGCCATGGGATAGAAATGGACTACCCAAGATCCCATTCACATTGATGTATTTCATAGTAATCTCTCGGAGTCCAAATATTAAAGTCATTTTTACAAAAAAATTCATGGAGTTATACTACCCCCTTTTGAAAATGTTTTCCATGAAAAAGCCCCGAGACTTTTGAAAGAAGCCCAAGTCAACTTTTCTTCTATAGGAAAGTGTTTTGGTGAGGATTCATTCACCTATGTACGAGAATTTGGGAGCCTAGCTCATCCACATGTCTTACCCATAACTTCTTGACAAACTTCTCACAAGAGAAATCGCTTACCAAATTGTGGGAAATGGTCTGACCATATTTTTGAAAGAAGTCAGAAGGAATTATGGCCTTCCTTTCCAATTAATTCTAGTGTGTATGGACTTGACAACTACAAGCATGCAATAATCGAAATTGGCCAAATAGAGTGTTTGATTTATAATTTACAATTCCAAACAGGAAATATGATCGTGTGAAAGTGGCCAATAACTTCACTACAAAAGTGATAATCAGACCCTTTGTGCACGAAGATGATGATTTTGACGAATTACTTGAGTCTGTCTAAAACTGTGCTGGAGTTAAGAAGTTGGAAAATTTACACCTTCACCACCACAACTTCTAAAGTTTCAGCAATACAGAAATAACAGACTAGAAACAATTCCACTCAAGATTTTGGATGTTTCTCAAACCATGACTCAGAAAGAAAGTGAATCAACTATTAAGGATATTGAATTCCTTAATACACTAGATCAGGAGAAGTCAGTTGAAGTTCAAACAATAGATTTGAATTTCCCAAGAAATATAAAATATGTTTGGAAATATTTTGACCTCAAAATCCAAGAACAAAAATCCATGAAAGGGATTATTTAAGATAAGAAAAACTACATTTATGAGCCCTGATTATGTTGGGTCTCGAAACGATCTAAATGAGGCTGTGGTTCATTATTTATTAGAAGTATAACAATGAGTTATAATTATTTTAATATATAATAATTAATAATTATCTTATCATTAAAGATTATTTCTTGAATTTTCAATTACAATTTTGGTTTTGAGTATTTTATAATATTTTTAAAAATTCACATATGGTTAGCTTTACTTGTTTATTTAAATGGAAGGAATGATATCCACTAGTACCATGGTGTTAACTATGTAGGTAAACTTATAAGAAACATAACTTTCACATAAAATCTCTCATTAAGCACATTCTTACATGGTTCAAAAAGTATTCTCCCTATAATATCATCCATTTCCAATATATATTTTTTTCATATAAAATTTTTATTTGAAGCTTCCAAATTATCCAAACATGTTTCAAATAGTCATTGACAATAATTTTCCAACCTATGACCTACCTCTATGAAGGCCCTACAAGTGCATTCCTCTCATTTTCTCTACCCAAAAAATAATAAGGTATTTCTCTACACAAAAAGTAATCAGGCAGAAAGAAATTTTTATAATAAATCATACTCAACAATACCTCTTCATTTAGGAAAAATCCTTTTCACAAAAATATTTGCTAATTGAGGCAATAAATATTTTCCTCCACCTTCTCCATGTAGTAGAATTTTTCATTCTTCAGAGGTTGTTGTTTCAATATAGTCTTATGATGATTATCCTTCCCCTCTCTTATCATTTTTCTTGTCTTCTAGAAACTGGCAAAATTTTCCAACTTTAATGAACAATTTGGTGCTAAATCCTCTATGGAAGTTTAAACATGGTCTTTTATGAATGGTAAAAGGCATTGGTCCCCTTAGAATGGATTTTCGTACTACTTGTGAGACTACAGAATATGATTCGAGGAATAAGGAAGCGTGTGAGGAAGGATTTGGAGAACGAACTCAAACCATCTAAGAGAAATAAGGTACTCTATTGAAAAATGTCCAGGCATGGAGGAAAGCATAAAATGGGTAACAATTCCTATCTCCACTCTCTTACAAACTATAATTTGTCCCTCTTTTCATGGTGTTATCTAGTGCTTCTTCCATAAGTTACTTAGGAGCAATATGTTATGTGAGACTATTTTGGTTTTATGAATTTATAATCCAAACCCAATGCTTATTGGTAGCTTTTTTCTCTAAGAGTAACGTGTCACCCACCACCACCAATTATTTGAGTCAAATTTTGAAATTTACTATAGACTTTTCCATGAATGTATGTTGTTCATATTATTGGATTTCACCGTCTCTCCAGGTTCTTTTCTTTTAGAGTTGGTATTTTTTCTAATGAAATGTTGTGCCATAGGATGATATCACACTAGGATTTAGAGGTCATGGAACGACATGCTAGGAACATGACCAAATATAAGGCCAATTAACAACAACCATTTTCTACACCTCAAACACCCATGAAATCTACGAAGAGATTTGTCAATTAGAACCACTAATCACAAATGATTATTAGGCGTACTCCAAAAAATGAATTGAGAAGGAAGTGTTTAGGTGGGTAGCTAATCTTGTTGGCATTTCAGAAGGAATAGTATATATTTTAATGATATTTCCCTCCAATTCCAAATAAAAGAACTCCTACTTCATGTGATGAAAGAGAAAGACCAGGACCACAATGAGATCATTGCATGCATAAATTAAATTCAAACATTATTAAAACCATTGAAATTTTTTTTTGGTTAGCCGTAATGGTCTCCCAAGACATATCCAATGACACCTACCATGTGTTCGTACACCTCCAGTAGTTTCTACTGCACATGCACATGACTTAGCCTCACTTGCACATGACTCAGCCTCACTGATGCCTTATCACAAATGATCATTGTTCATAATTTTTTACCAGAGTTTTAATAGGTAGATATATATGTTAACTAGGAGCTACTACCTTGTAATCTTTTCAATTGTCTCATGGAGTGTTTTACTAAGCATCTAACAAGTTGATATTTATATTTATAATTTTGTTATGTTCAGTCTTTATGACATTGGCACACAACATTGTATGTTTGGTTTAGTTTTTACCAAACCATGATAGTGAGATGGAAAAAAATTGAATTTTGTAAAGAAATGTTTATGTTTCAAATAATATTTTAATGAAAAAAAACCATATATAGTATTTAATATCCATATTCTTGGTTATGAAGAGCATTATTTAATTTTTTAACCTATTAATACAAAAAGTTTTTAAAACTTAAGTACCATTTTGTAATTTTTTCAATTTATGACCCCTTTTTCTTTACAAGGGTACGGAATTATAGATAAAATAATAGATTTAAATATAATTTTCTATTAATTGATAATAAATAAAAAGAAAAAGAAAACTTTAAAATAAACAAAACTGAATGATAATTTGAGTTGTTTTAACTCTTAAGAAAACATGTTTCCTTTTAGCAATTCATAGGGTAAAAAAAGAGAGCAGGATGTATGCTATGTATAGGTTGAAGGTTTCCTTCATCCCATAAAATACTAATTTGGATTTCATTAATTTAATGTGTAACTAGACTATGAATTGAACATTAAATCATTATTATCATTAAATAAAAACAAATATACATTAAGATAGTTGATTTTTATTTAAATAATTATATCTACGTTGAAAGTTTTAGTTGTACTATGAAATCTAGCATTTTATATATACAATAAAAAATCATTTTTAGAGTATTTTTTTTTGTTTTTAATATTTTTTTCCTTAATGGTCCCATCTCAATTCTATTGAATACTTTATTTTTATAAGATATTTGATCTCTATTGTATACGTCATCTTCAAACATCATCATTATTATGTAAAAAGTATGAAATTTCAAACAAATGTTCTCTGAAAGTTAAATAGAGAGGGTATATGGTTATAGATAATTTGAAAATAAAATTGATTTGAGTTAGTATCATTTGGTTTATTTATCATATAGGATTTAAATATTTATAAATTTAAATAGAATTATAATGATTTCATTAAATAAATAATAATTGTTTCATGTTTTTCATTCAACATTTAAAAATAATGTATTTCTTTTTGGAGAGAGGCCTATCTTTTTCAATGAATGCATATTGAAGATTTGGGTTCTTCCAATGCATTTTATTAGTGATAATTTCCAATTTATTGTACTTTTTTTTGGAGGCTCCTAATTTAACACATCAAGATTTGCATCAAAGTGTTATTAACCACTCTTATTTACCCATTTGTATTTGGATGGAACATTGTGCACTTCATTAACTTAATGTTCATTTTTTGTACTTCTCCCTCCCTCTCGCTTGAAATCCCTTGGGTTGCCGAATGCATTAATTTGCAATTAATTGAACTCTCAAGTTTTTTTTATGAATATGGGGTTACGAAAACCCCATTTTTCCAAGTTTTTCAAAACCTAAAATAAATACGACCATTGTAACATCCTCTACAGGTTCATTTTCTGCTTACTGTCCCAAATATTCAATTTGGATAGCATATACTGGACAACCATTCCTTGTTGTTTGGTTTAGTTGTAATGCAGAAATTTTCCGAATAGAAACATGTTTCAGCTTCCGTTTTACTACCACGGACTTTCATAGAGCATCAATACAGCTTATTGTTTTTTCTAAGCAGTTTACTATTTCTTTCTACTGTTCCAACCAATCCATACAAACTAGGAGGTCATAAGATCCTAAGGGAATGATATTCAAATTGAAATATTTAATGTACCCATTTAAATTGACAAGAATTTTGGGTGGATTACGGTTGACCTTCGAGTTGGTTCATATAGCCAACCGCATCAGCCAAGAGTGCTGAAATTTTTTTGTTTTTAGTTTACATTTTCCCACTATTTGTGGACTAATATAACTGATACTGGCTCCTGGATTAATTTAGAAAAAAAACGGGTTGGTCTGACATGATACCTTCAGTTTAAATCATAATTGATTGATGCTGAGCTTTCTTGTTTTACAATGTTGCACTGATTTGGGGAATGTTTTGGGAAACATCATTCACTGTGGTTGCTCCCCGCACTACCTCAATTTTCCGAATTAAATGCATGTTGTGTGGGAAGTCCCGCAACATGTGAGGTTCACCACATCACGATCATTTCAATGATTCTTTTGTCTTTACCACCTTTTCTCACTTGTTGTTCCCTTCCATGGAACATGAGTCAAGCTCACTGATGCCTTCTCGCAAATGAGGATTATTCATAATTCTTTACTATAGTTTTAATAGATAGATATATATGTTAACTAGAGTGTCATGGAGTGTTTTACTAGGAATCTATCAAGTTCAATATTTATATTTATAATTTTTTAATGTTGGGTCTTCTTGACATTGGAATGCAACATTGGATGTTTGGTTTAGTTTTTAGCAAACCATGATAGTGAGATGGAAAAAAATGAATTTTGTAAAGAAATGTTTATGTTTCAAATAATATTTTAATGAACAAAAAATCATATATAGTATTTAATATCCATATTCTTGGTAATGACAAACATTATTTAATTTTTTATCGTATTAATACAAAATGGTATTTTAAAACTTAATTACCATTTTGTAAGTTTTTCAATTTATGACTTCTTAATTATAATTTTTTATAAGAGTATTAGATATACCGCATGATTTTCACCACTGTTAATTTTTGTAATGGTTCAGAGCATAGAAGTGAAACCCCTTCACTGTGCAAATTTGAAACCATTAGACAAATAAACAGAGGTGAACATCATGCACAATTTTTTCAATTGGTCATTCCTACCTTTAAATTTTGGGTAGCACATTCGTGACTCCCACACAACCTCATTCATAGACTTTGGATTGTTGAACTCAATCCTTTCCTCGTAAATAGTGGGTAAATAGTTCAAAAATTATTTTACCTTAGCTTTTTCTTCCCTTATGTATGGCACATAACGAAGTAAATTTGTGAACTTTGTCGAAAATTTATCAATGCTGAGTTGTCCTATCCTCAACTCTTGACATTACTTTGTCATGCCATCATAACACATCTCACTCAGGTATCAAGATTTGAATTTCTCTTGAAATTATTTCATATTCATATACTTCAAAGTATTTTACCATATTCACGAGCCAGGTTTCTGCATCCTCTTCCTTCTCCCCATCAAAGGTTGGAGGCTTTATCTTGCAGAATTCCCTCTGCAACTCCTTGTTCCTTTTGGATTTAGAATCTATTTTATTAAACTCTTTCCCACTCTCAGACCTCTCTAATTTGGGTTCTATTTATTTCCTTTTCCTTTATTATTCTCCCTCTTGATGATTGCATTTGGAGGTTAATTCTCTTATCAACCTCTCCTTCTCATTGCTCACTTGCAGTAAACGTTCATTGCTAGTAATTAGATGAACTGTATCCCACTGAAATTCTTGATAATTTCCAACATATGAGCATTTGGATCTGGCGGGGCATCCTCATCCCCCATTTCCATATATAACTCTTCTCTATCAGACATGACAACAAATGAAAATTTTCTGCACTTTAATCAATGCAAAGAAAACAATTAGCACTCAAAAAACATAATATGAAATTGATTCATAATTTTCTAATGATAATTTAAACTTTCTCACAACATATTTTTCAGGTTTTGGGACCCATACGCCTAGTTTTTTAACATGGCCTCTGATACCTCTTATAAAAACTCCATTTTTTATTTTTAATAGTATTTCCTTGGTTAACCCTTATTGGTCTTCTCAACACATTGCCCTGTTCAATTCTCTGTTGTTAACTTTAATTAATTGATCATAGTTAAAATAGTTTTCCATATGCATGTATCCCCCTTATTCTCTATTATATCATTAATATTGTATTATAAGGTACCCCCTTAAACTTGTGTGACATTATACCCACCTTTCAACAATAGGAAATCTAACCCCTTTCTATATATTTAAGTCTATGGTTTAATTTACATTGCTCAATTCATGACTAATATAGTTTTCTTAAAAATTGTGATAGTCTTTAAACCTTATCCTCCTAATTAACTTATCCTTATTATCCTATCGATCTACCACCATATATATATTTCGAATGTATGAGTCCATGCTCTGTCATATTAGCCATACACATTTATAACTATGACCCGTTGGTTGACATGTCTCACTTATGGCCTTACATGTGGCACTTTCATGTGGTCCACACATAGCCCTCTTGCTCCTTTCAAGAAGTCACATGTACAATGGACATCACTTGATGGAGATCAACAGGTGGTGATCTTCTGAGGAAAAAAAAGGGATTTACCCTAGGGTCGTTTGCTTCATTTTTCATTTTGGCAGGTGGGCTTATGGCCATCTGGGTCTCTCATTTTTTCGATTTCCATGGCTGACCTATAGTAGTTATTTGAGGGCTTAGCTCTTCACTCTTCACCATTTTCATGGTGTGCACTCTACCTGATAGTTTAGACTTGAAACTCTGCATTGAGAAGATTTTGTGCATGATTTTCACCACTATTTATTTGTGTAATGGTTTAAAATTTGCACACTAAAGGGGTTTCACTTCCATTTTCTGTGTAGTAAGAAATTTGAAGCTTTTTAAGTTTGTTGTATTCTTTAATTCTCTCTCTGCTATATTTCTAATGATTTTGGTGTGATATTTTTTTTCTTGTTGGAGGGAGGAACCATACTGTGGAGGGTTTCATAGAAATCCGACCTTTTCCTAATCACCCCTTCAGATAACCACTTATCCCCTAACTCTGTTTTCTTTAGAAATAATTTTTTTTTTAGAATTTTTCCAATGGATTTTTGTGGGTTTAACAAAGATTTTCCTTTGTTCATGGCACAAAATCTGGATTAACCTTCTCCTTTTGACTTTTGTAATGACGAAACCCAATATTTCTGACTATTCGAAACCCCACCGAGAGATAAGATATATCGAGCTCCTGAAATTGTTATACTTTCTTGCTCTGCCTCACCATGGAAATTTATTTCATTTACATTTTAGAATTGTATATGTCTCTATTATTACCCTTGTATTCACTCTTTGATTCTGATTTATATCTAAAATCCATAATTAATTTCTATTTCATTCTCTGCTATACTTCTTAAATTTATATCTATGCACAACCTTACTAACAACTTATCTAACTGTAATAATGTTATGGAAGAGAATAATCAGGTACATACATTCATTACATGTACTGATGTCTTTGACAACATAATTCCTTTCTATAAATTTTTCAATTTTCTTTCTAAGTCTAAACTTGCCTGTGGAAGGTTTTCTTTCACGTCTTTGAATTGAGATGAAATTTTTGGTTATCACTCTTCAAGCTTAGGCTGATAGTTTTTCTTTTATGTCACGGATCCATTACCTACTATTTCATCCTGATTATATCGTCAATTGATCTAGTCTCGTACATTTATGATCTATGGGCCAAGGCCATGCTAGGTCATTGGCCATAATTTATTTGATGTGATCTCATTCACATATCCGTGCGAAAAATAGTGAGACATTGAGTTAGTTTAGAGAATTGGACAATATTTATTTAATAGTTAACTTTCTAATTTATTTCTTTATCATGTATTGTCCCTTCTAGACTTCCACAATGGAATATAATTTTAGTATTTATCTAATGTTTTCTTGTTTATGCAAATTGGTTCAATTATTACTTTCTTAGTAGAATTTTCATTTATGAGTTCTTTCTTTCTACATATGTACACACAACAGAATTATGAAATTATTTTACCTTTATATAAATTGTACTATAGGCTATAAGGTCCATTTTTCTCTTTATATGTTTGTGAAATATATATTTATGTTTGATATATACTTCTTTCAAGGTTTGATTTATATTATTTTAGCATGCATTTTCTGCATAATGTAATTGATACCAATTTTTCATAGTTCCCCACTTATGCACTTGTTTTACCTTTACAGACACTCATACTAGTTTATATGTAAGTCTATTTTTAACTTCTGCATGCCCTAGTACTCCTTATTATTTACTGACCATAGGACTCTATGGAAATCTACAATGAATTTACACTTATTAATAATTATCAGAATAGGACCCTTCCTTGGCTTATATCAAATTCTGATATTTATCTATTATCAGTTCTTAGAGTTTGTGTAACATAAACAAGGACTTCACTGTAATTGCTTACAACACGGACACTATAAAATCAACATGAAAAGGAGGGCATTGTACAATAAACATAAAATCTTACTGAATAATTTAATAACATTTACATGCTAAGAGTTCACAATAAAACTTTACTCCTCGTATAATATGACATATATATATATATATCTATATATCCAATCATGTCTTAGAGACAAAATAGTTTCTATGAATTAAGAAAAATTCTAATACTTATAGCAATTCTATAAGATGAAAACTTTATTACAAAAACCACAGTAAACACATACCAATGTTTAAAGGCTGATTCTCCTCCCAACCATGAGCTTCTCCTCATCTCTCCCCTGAGCAGAGACCAATAATTCCCAGTATAGACAACACCCTTGTCACAGTAGTGATGGAACCTCTAATCTTTCTTTCCCTCAACCTCCTTCCATAACGATATCCTGTTATTATGGGATTTTGTTTCTCATAACCTAGGTTTTTCTTTTGTTTTTTTGACAAAATATTTCTTTAAAACTTGCTTTTCCTAAAGACAGTTTTATTCTTACCTCTTCTTAGTAAATTTCCACTTTACTGAGGATTTTATTAGATATTTTTCTCTAATCTAATAAAATTATTTATTTCATTTTTCTCCAAGGATTTTCTGGAGAGTTTTGGGAAAGTTTTTAATTCTAGTCCATCCTCATGGATAGTAATTTCCTTGTCTCCATTACTCTGTCTTTACCACATTAACATTTAATTCATAATTATTTATTTATTTAAAAAAAATATGTTCATACATAATTGTTCCTTCGGTTCACCTGGATATTGGGTTTATTAAAAAAACATAAAATATGTAAATCAGGGGTATTACAACACCAAGCATAAATCATGAAGAAATAAGTCTTCAATAACAAAAAATTAAGAATGAATAAAAATATTTTTGATGGCATTATCTCGTTGAACTTCCAAAACACATCTTACAATGGAAATTGTCAAAAAATAAAGAAACTAAAGTTTAGAGGGTTCCAACAAAAGAATAAAAGGCACAATTCAAGTGTTTAATTAACAAATATATGTGTGATTCCACATAGGTAAACTAAAGAGTAGGACAAGGGCTGAGTAAAAATGGGCGCACATTAGTGCAATAATCCTCGAAATGTAACCCTACTTGAGAACAACATGGATCCCCCATGAATAACTGGAACTGGAATGACAAGAAACCATGTGAGATGTGATTACCACCAACCTGTAAGATAACTATTTTCATCACAATTGTGGTGTAATAATTACTTCTCCAAACTCTCCGTGGGGAAGCTCGAGCGAGATAGAAAGGGGTCTTAATTGTCATAGGGTAACGTAAATAAAATAAAATGTTAGATTTTCATAAAACATTTCGTGAACTAAAGACATTTACAGATCCATCGAGATGGCGATATCTACGTGCGAGGAGTAAAAATGATAACCATTTCCTAAAAAAGCTATGCATACAAAAGAAAAGTTCTATGGACGTATATGTATATTTTAGAATGATATGGTAAAACAGGAACATGTTGAACACTAAATATTCACAGGTTCATGACACCATAGTTGATAGGTAAAAGCATAAAATAAATAGAAAAATAAAATATGCCACTGGTGGGCCAGTAGAGAAGGTGGAAACCATCTAACCAATACCTTGTGTGGTGCTCGGAAACCTCAAAAAAGGGGTACAATGGAGAGGGGAAAATCTGTGAAAAATTCACAATATTTGAATCTAATAATGTAACTAAAGGAGAAAAGGAGACTTATAGTGAACACTTAGTTAGAGGGGTTTCGTATTGGAACTGATCTAGGAGGCCATGGTTCCATATATCCACATGAACCTTTCTATGTAGGAAATTAAAAAAGCAAAGATGAATTTGAGGAAGCAAAATGTCGATAACCATGCAACCATACAAAAAATGAATAAACAAAATTGTTCCCTGAATTACCATGGTTGTTGTAGTGTTATCAAGAATCCAAGTAAAGGATCGTTTCCACTACACCAAGATATATAAAAATGATATAAGTGCGAAGCCTCCCTACCATCGTCAAAGAAGTGCTCGGAGCACGAGGCACCATTCCAAAAACTAAGAAAATAAAAGTGAATGTGTGCTAACTACAAATTGATGGTGATTGTTTGAATAAGAACTCATTCTCCACCCTTGGATCATGTGGGCCAGATCTCATTGTTCACATGGATATGCGCATGGTAGGGACATGTTATTCACATGGACATGGGATGTGTGGCTTATGCTCATCTGTGACACATATTTAAATAAACCCTCGACGAAAGAGTTATTAACATTTGAACATGATATTCATTTAAAATCGAGTTAGGTAATCCACGAATATGTATAACCATCCTAAAGCTAATTACTTACCAACGAAAAATAGAAATTCCCATGGATAGCCAAGCCACATTATCGTTTAAACCATGGGGGTAACCATACTATAAAATAACCTTGTATTAAATGGCCGGTGCGAAACTATTTGTATAAACCATCGAAATGAATTAAATCAATAGATATATAACATCATGTTGAATGGGTGGGGTAGAAAAAAAGGGTTTCAACCCATAGTTAATTGTAGAGGGTATATCTTTAATTTATCAAAGAATGTTAAAAAAATTAAGCAAAATGATAGCCCAATATATGACTATGGAAGTAATAGTATAGACATTGATATGTTCAAAAAAGTAAAAAATCCCAAGGAAGGGCATGTGAGAAATTCAATTGAGCAACAAAGAGACAATTATTCTCCGAGACAATTATTCTCCTGATCTATTAGATACACTGAGGAGTCTGAGGGTATATATTAGAAGTTGCAAGGAAGATAATAATAGGTTGATTAAGGTGCAGGGGATACTTACAAGGGATTAATAAAATAAAGAAGTCAATGTAATGATTCTTTAGAGCCTTTCAGGTTTACAGAAGGAGGGATAGTTGGTTATCAATAATGGAGATAGGTGGGAGGAGAATAGTAATGGGTAGTATGGTAGTAGGTCTTAGAGAACACATACGATGGACAAAAATGATACAACCAATGCTGGAGGATCCTTATATACACTTGACAGGAGTGACAGTACCCATGGATTTTGTTATAGCTCCAGTTCCTATAGACATCATCGTCATTACAATCATCATTGTAGGAGGCCCTGAGTATTTTCCAAAGGAGTTTAAGAAATACAAGAATCCTAATTTTGATGGAGAGATGAAGAAAATAGAAAATGTAGAACATGGTTACGTGGGATGAAGAAGATTTTCACAAAGTATGATTACTCACGGAATATGAAGCCATGATAGATACCTTCATTCTTAAGGGAAATGTAGATATATCATGGCATAATGTAAAGCAGGTAAGATGCATTAGAGAAGAGGAGTTCATTTGCGAAGAGTTTGAAAAACTCTTCAAAAGAAAGTAATTATCTGAAAGATACTATGATTAAAGGGATAAGAAGTTTAATGAGCTGAGAATGGGTTCCATGATAGATTATGATTACGTGAGCATATGTCTATACTTATTAATGTATGTGATTTATCTCAAAGATTATAAAGAAATTATCCAAGGGTTTATCGGTGGGTTGCCAACAACATTCAAAAACTGGATTGAGTTTGCTGAGCCTCGCTCATTGGACAAAGCCATCAAAACTCTTAAACATTATTATGAGTAGCCAAGGCCCACTCGCGAGCTAAATAATGACTAGAAAGGTAACGAGAAGATGAAAAGGAAATGGTGTAAGAAGTAAGGAAGACCTTAAGATAGGTGACAAGGAAAATGTGGCTTCTTACAAGAAGTTCAATGCTACTAAGAGAGGACATTGGTCTCAACATGAGGAGCATAAAGTAAAGTTGATGGAAGGAATCCTTTGAGGTGTTTCATTTGTTGTGGAGACAATTATATAATTAATTTTCAATCCTATTAGTGTAGTAAGCCTCGGATTTATAGTGATCAAGAAACGCAAGTTATAATCTCTTCAATTGATTCCATAAGCAACGTGTGGGAAAGAGTAACATAATTGTAAGTTTTATTTTTAGTATTACATTGATTCACCGATTGAAATGACAGTCCTAAGAATTAATGTTAAGTTATAGTTAAAGCCATGTGAGTGCTTGTTGTACATATCCAAAAATTTTGGACTTTGGTGCATAATATATATCGCGTTTACAACCATACAATAATTACTATGAATATGAATATTCGTTGGAGTAATTTTCACATTAATATTTCGTACTCCTCATAGAGTCGTTTTTTTCCCATTATTTTAGTTGAGACGAGGGGACTACCTCGATGCACTATACATATATTTCAAGGCGGGATGACTACGCACTAAATATGTTTGAAAAATTGGTTGTGTTTCTCGAGGTGATGATTCCATGAATCTAGGTGTTTAGGATAGATGTTAAAATAAAATTTATTAATAATAGATATAAAATTTATACATAATTGGAGAACCCCAATTACACTGATTTCAACACTACAAATACATAATAACTTTGGGACGATGTCACATCCACCTCAATCGTGCAAGTCTCAGACATCTCGATAAGTCGGGGTCAGTTCACGTACGTAGGTCATGGTTGAGCCTTCCATTACCTCCACGACAGACTTCAAACAATGCTCGATTGCCTCACACGGTGTGCCTCAGTCAGGCTTCGGGCATCTCCTCATGACCCTACGACATTTATATTTCTCCCGTTTTATTAGACCTCTCTCCTTCACTCACACATTAGCCACTATGTGCACTTTCTTTGACCATTTGTGGTGATTGTTAACACCGTTTATGGCTTTATTGGCTGAGATCTGGTCTCCATTGTGATGATCCTCGCAACCTCAACCTCAAAATGCAAAGGCATAATATCAGATACCTTCAAACTCAACATCAACCAATATGAGATTTTTATGTTGTTTTCTTTTAACTATGATCTATTAGATCAAACTTCTTTTCTCAGTGTAAATCTTGAAAAAATGGTTGCACTTAAAGAGATTCGATCCTTATAGAAACTTCATAAATCCATAGTTTAGATGGATTTATGCCTATTTAATTATGAATTTTATTTTTTGATTTTATTTTTAAGTTTATGTAATTTCACTAATTCAAAATGTTTGCTGGAAGAGGCGCTCTATAAGTTTAGGGTGGATGGGTGAGTGTTATGTGACGTGGAGTGTGTGCATTAACGTTAGATGGGGTATGTGAGATGTGGGTTGTGAGATATTTTTTAAGCTCAAAATTTTATATTGTGATTTTTTTTTTTATTTTTTTTTTTAAGATGTAAGTTTTGAGATATTTTTTAAATTCAAAATTTTATATTGTGATTTTTTTTCATTAATAAAATTAATGAACACTTTTTAAGATAAAAGAAATTATAATATACATATCAAATTAAAATATATAAGGCATAAATAGTACTTATAAATTGACATACATTTTACAATAGAAATTAAAATAATTATTGGATAAACATGCACAATATAAAAATATTTTTAATCATGCATATTTATCATGAAAGATATTAATTTCCAAATAGACTTTTTTACAATACCATGGGCCAATACTGAGAAGACAACGATAGAGAGAGGGAGGGAGGAGAGGGAGGGAGGTAGGGATGGAGGGAGATGAGCGAAAGAAATCATAATACCATGGTATATCAATAGGGGACATCTATGGTTTTCATTATTATGTTACGGATCTAGGCTTTTAATTATTATATTACAATACCATGGGCCAATACCATGGCCGTTGGCTTATGAGTACCACATACCCAAAAACAATAACCTATTTCAAAATAAAATTATTTTCCAAATACCTGAATTTAGTTAAATTTTATAACATTTTTTAATTAAATCTAAAACAAAATAGCTTGTAATTATTGTTGACGTATATCTATACCAACCATCCTGGCAGCTACTAAAATTCGAGGTTTTAAAAAATTAAAAATTAGAATACTTTTATATATACAAATGAGAAATTTATACCAGCTTAACTCTGGATCTATCAAGTGCCGAGAGGGATCAAATCTCCAGATGTGCAAACCTCTTTTCTGAGTGCAAAACTTCAGGAAGGGTTTTCATGTTGAGAGATTTGATCCCTCTCGGCGCTTGATAGATCCAGAGTTTACATGGATCTAGGTTGGTTTCAGTCATGTGCGGCCAAGGAAAATTTATCGATAATATGAGGAAGATATGATTAATTTTATCAATAATATATAAATACATCTAATATTAATATAACCATTTTAAATATGCTAAATATATCCAACATTTATCGAGTCATTTCAATTTTAAATTTTCTTATTTACCTTTGTTGAGATGATAAATATTTTAAAATAACTTTAATGATGAAAAATGATGAAATTTTTTTTGAATGCAAAGTGACAATGTAATAATATTGAATGTTAGAAAATGTGAATAATAATAATGTATTCAATTAAAAATAGTCTTGATTGTGATCAATCTCAAGCTACTATTCTTAATGTCACTTTTGTTAGTTTTGTCATTTGTTCATATCGATTATATGAAAACGATAGTTGGAATCATAAACCATTTAAATATTTTTCTCGAGCTATTGTAGTAAACATCATAATTTGTCTCTCTTTCTCTCCAATATAATAGGTTTAATTATTATAACACAAAAATCAATATACATTGTTAGTAATTTTTTGTGCTTACGCTGAAATCAATGGACACTATTAATCCAATTACTTTAAAATTAATGTACCATCATAAATCCAATTACATCAAATCATAAATCAACATATAAACATAAATCAATGCATCTAATGCAATAAATCAAATAAGATTAGAAAACAATATGTACACTGAAATCAATGCATCTAATGCAAGTAATCGTATAGGATTATCAATCAACATATACACTCAAATCAAGACATCTATTGCAAGTAGGAAAATAGGATTAAAAACCAACATCTACACTGAAATCAATGTGTCTATTTCAAGGAATCAAATAAGATTAGAAATCATCTACATTGAAATCAATGCATCTAGTGCAAGCAATCAAATAAAATTAATAATCGACATCTACAATATAATTAAATCATCTAGTGCAAGCAATAAAATAGAATTATAAATCACCACCTTTACTGAAATCAATGCATTTAGTGCAATAAATCAAATATAATTAGAAATCATTTACAATGAAATCAACGCATCTAGTGCAAGTAGTCAAATTTCATTAAAATAAACCATCTACATAGAAATAAATGCATCTAGTTCAAGTAATCAAATCTGATTAGAAATCAATATATGTACTAAAATGAATGCATCTAGTGCAAACAATCAAATAGGATTAGAAATCACCATCTACACTGAAAACAATGCATCTAGTGCAAGAAATTTTCTTCCCTCTCTCCCCCCTCCATATATATCTATATCACCCTCTGTCTCTCCTTCTTTATCTCTTTATCACATCCCATGAAACACACACACTCTCTCACTCCATATCTATCAATACTATTGTTCATACCCCCTTTTCTCCGTTTAGTTATTCTTTCTCTTCACCTTCCATATGTATCTCTATCTCCCTCTCTCTATCTATATCAACCCCAAAACATACACTCTCTTTCTGAAATCTATCTATCTATGAGCCCGTCCTCCTCTCCCTCTCCCTCCTATTATACTCTCTCCCCCTCTCTCCATATTCCTTATCACTCTCTCTCTCTCTCTCTCTCTCTCTCTCTCTCTCCACCTTTCAATCTCTATGTATTTATTCTCACCTACCTCTCTCTCTCCATCCATCTCTCCCTCTTTCTCTCCATCTCTCCTTCTTTTTCTCTTTATTTCACCGCCAAACATACACACTCTCTCTCAATCTCTCCCTTGTAACTCCCTCTCTCTTTCCACAACTCACTATGTATGTATTTCTTCTTCCATCCTTCTATCCTCATCTGGCTCCATTTCTCTATCCCTCCCTCTCTCCCCCATAAACTCAATCTCTTTATCCATCCCTCTCTCCTCGTCTCTTTAAACTCCCCTCTCTTTTCCTTCCTCTCTCTCCATTTTTCTTCTACCTCCCTCTATTTCCCCCCATCACTCTCTCTCTCTCTATCCCCCTACAATTCTCTCTCTTCCCCCATCACTCTATTCCTCTCTCCCTTTGCCTCATGTCTCCCTCTATGTGGCCCCATTATATCTCTCTCTCTCTCTGCCCTCCATTCCTCTCTCTTCCCCCACCACTCTATCTCTCTCTCCAACTATGTTACTATATCCTTCCCTCTCTCCTTCTCTCCCCCTTGTCTCCATCACTCCTATGCCTCTTTATCTCACCCCTAAATATACACACTCTATCTATCTCTCCCTTGTAATTCCATCTCTCTCGACTTCTCAGCCTCTATGCCTTTCTTCTTCCTTTCCTCTCCCCCCATCCAAACCCATATGTCCATCCCTCCTTCTCTTCTCCTCTTCTAACCCTTCCTCTCTCTACTTTTCTATCCTAACTCTCTCACCCTTCCCTCTCCTCTCTCTCTCTCTCTCTCTCTCTATCTTTGTACCCTTCGATCCTCTCCCCTTCTCCCTCCCTCACTCCTTCTCTCTCTCCCACCTCCAAATTTATGTCTCCATCCCTATATTACCCTTCTCTACCTCTCTAGTTCTCTCACTCCTCTCCCTCTCTCTATCTTCATTCCTCGTCTCCCCCCTCATTTAGTTTATCTCCATCTCTCCCTTGTCACTCCCCTTATTTCTCCACCTCTATCATATGTTTTTGTTCTTCCCTCCCATATATATATATATATATATATATATATATAGCATTAATAGAAAGTTATTAAATTTAATAATATTAATATATTAATATGAATATTAGATTTAACAATAATAATAATATTAATAATAAGAATTTAATATTAATGTTAGGGTTAATACTGGTTTTTCTATATGGTGTTAATATTAATTTGGTCCATGGTATTTGGGCCATATACTTCATATATAATTATATGTTGATTTAATCTTATTTGTTATATTTTTATTTATTTATTTACCATACCTATTTTATAAATACGGTATTTGGCCCATGGTATTTGTCCCATGGTATTAATAATAATTTTTTCCATGGTACTTGGCCCATAGGATTCACCGAAATAATCTTTTTTTTAGTTTTTGAAAATATAGATGTTTATAGAGTACATATCAAAAGTGGTTTTATTTATTTACCACGCCTCTAGTTTATTTATATTTATATTTATTTACCATACCTCCAGAGTAAGTATAAAAAGATGTTTTCTTGATTTACCATACCTATAGTTTATTTATATTTTTATTTATTTACCATATCTTTTCTTCATATTCTAAATTTATATTGCTTAACTTTATTTTAAATTTTAAATTTTTTATTTATATGATTATGTAATTTATTGTTTAAGTCAAAAATATTTATATTTTATTTTTAAAATTTTCTTTATTGTTTTTTTTTTTTGGCTTCGCACCTCTAGGCACAAAAAAATGAGCCTCTCGGGTGCAATAATGTTTTTTTGCATGCTATTAATAATAACTTAGTCCATGTTATTTGGGCCATAGACCTTATACCTCTTTTATATTTATTTATTTACCATAGCTCTTTATACTTTTTTATATTTATTTATTTACCATACCTTTTTTATAAATGCGGTATTTGGCCCATGGTATTTATCCCATGGTATTTTTCCCATAGGCCTTTAGTTCATTTACCATACCTCTAATTTGTTTATATTTTTAGTTATTTAACATATATTTTTTTGTTTGTTTGTAAACCTCTCCATATTTTGATAAATTTATTTTTTAATGAATTTTTATTTTTTTATTTATATCGTTTTGTAAATTATTGTTTAAGCCGACATTATTGAGATTTTATTTTTAAAATTTCTTTCAGTTTTTGTTATTTTGGCTTCCGAAATACTTGCACATTGGGGTCATACTGCGAGTGCACCTCTGCATAATAATATTAATAATATTATTAAAAAAAAAAAGATAGATTCATTTACACCAAAGAGACAAGCAAAGAGAGAAAGAAAAGTTACTAAAAATGGTAGACAAAATATAGTGCAACATATTTTTTTGGACATGAGTGATTCTAAATATAGGTTTAATATTTTAAAACCAATTATGTTTTTTTTTTTTTAGATTCTTTTTTTAAATAAATTACAATGGGATGATATTTGAGAGAGAGAGAGGGGGGGGGGAATAGAGCTGGGAAGAGAGACATAGAGGTGCGAAAGATATAGAGAGAGAGCAAGGCACAAAGAGAGAAGGGGGGAGAGAGGAGGATATATGGGTGGAGAGAGAAATGGATTTGGAAGGGGAAAGAGAGGGAGGGAAGAACAACACAATTGAGAGATAGAGGTGTAGAGAGAGACATGGATTGATAAGGGATAAATGAAGATGGAATGAGGGAGAGAGGATATGAGGGAAGGGAGTGAAAAGGATAGGATAAAGATAGTGAAATAAGGGGAAGAGAGAGACAGGGACACATAAATATGTAGGGATGATAGAGGGGGAGAGAAATAAGGAGAGAAAGAGGGAGATAGTTAAAGAGTTGGAAGGTGGAGAGAGAGAGAGAGTGTGTGTTTCATGAGGGGAGAGAGAGGAAGAAAAATAGAGGGGAATTGAGAGAGAGGAGAGAGAGAGTGGGAGAGATATATGGAGTTGGAAAGGGGAAAGAGAGGGATGGAAGAACAAAGACATTGAATGATAGACGTTGAGAGAGAGAGGGGGAATAATAAGGGAGAGATGAATATGGAATGAACATGAGAGGAGATGAGGGAAGGGAGAGAAAATGAGAGGATAGTGATAGGAAAATAAGGGAAAGATATATATAAAGACACATAGATGTGGAGGGGTGAGAGAAGGGGAGAGAAATAATGAGAGAGAGAGAGATTGATATAGATAAAGAGTTTGAGGGTGGAGAGAGAGAGTGCGTGTGATGGGGGAAAGAGAGATATGGAGGTGGGGGAGAAATGGAGAGAGAGTAAGGAAAAGAGGAGGGAATTCAGATATATGATAGAGAGAGGGGTAGAGAGTGATGGAGTTAGGAGTTGGAAAGAGAGGAAGGGGAGAACAAATATATTGAGAGATAGAGGTGGAGAGAGAGATAGGGATTGATAAGGGAGAGATGAGTATGGAATGAGGAGGAGAGAAGATGAGAGAAGGGAAATAAAAGGAAATAATAGATATAGGGAAAGACAAGGAAGAGATATACATTGATACATGGATATAGGGTGAAAGAGATGGAAAGAGAGAGAAGGAGAGAGTGAGAGAGATAGTGACATAGTTTGAGGGTGCAGAGAGAGAATATGTGTGTAATGCATGGGAGATAAAGGGAGGGAGGGAAAGAAATAAAGAGAGGAGAGAGAGGGGTGAGAGTGATGGAGTTGGAAGGGGAAGAAATACATAGAGAGAGAAAGGTGAAGAGGGGAGAGAGAGAGAGAGAGAGAGAGAGAGAGAGAGAGAGAGAGAGAGAGAGAGAGCATGACATGTGTTTAGAGGCTAAGATAGAGAGATAAATAAGGAGATATGGATGAAGGTATAGATATAAATCGGAAGCGGGAGAGAGAATTAAATAATGATAGAGAAAGGAAGGGAGAGCTGGAGAGATAGAGAGAAAGTATACAGGGATGGGGAGATAGATAAGGATAGAGGGAGGGAGATATACACATAACAGAAGGTTGAGAGAGATGGAAGAAGACACATGGAGACAAATACAAACATAGAAGTTATACCTACAAAGTCATGAGATTTTTTGTTTTCCAATAAAATATATCTATTGATTTTAGTATAGTTATTTATTTCTAATCCTATTTGATCTCTTGCAATATGTGCATTTTTTAGTGTACATTTTGATTTATAATCCTATTACACTAGATGCATTGATTTCAGTGTAGATGTAGATTTCTACTCCTACTTGATTGCTTGCAATAGATGCATTAGATTCAGTGTAGATAACAATTTCTAATCATATTTTATTGGTTATACTACATGCATTGATTTCAATTTAGATGTCAATTTCAAACTGTATTTAATAACTTACACTAGATGCACTCATTTTAGTGTAGATGTTGACTTATACTTCTATTTGATTGCTTACAATGGATGCATTGGTTTCATTGTATATATTTATTTCTAATCCCATATGATCGTTTGCACCAGATGCGTTAATTTTAGTGCAGTTGTCAATTTCTAATCATATTTAATACCTTACACTGGATGCACTGATTTTAGTGTATATTTTGATTTCTACTCCTATTTGATTACTTGCACTAGATGCATTGGTTTTATTGTAGATATTTATTTCCAATATTATTTTATTGCTTGTATTCAATGCATTGATTTTAGTGTAAGCACATATGTGCCCCCTCCATCTATATCTCCATCTGCTATTGTGTCACCTTATTTATCTCTCTATCTCACCACCTGCACATACACACTCTCTCTCCATATCTATCTATCTATATCTCCCTATATATATAGATATATATATATATATATATATATATATATATATATATATATATATATATATATATCTCCCTCCCTCCCTTTTCCACTCGCTATATCTCTCTTCCCATTATTTGTCTCTAGAAATTCTCTCTCTATTTCCACCTACCCTTATTAGCCTAAATTTCTACCACCATATATATATTTTGAATTTATTAGTCCATGCTCTAACATATTAGTAATACACATTTATAACTATGACCTACTGGTTGACATGTCTCACTGATGGGCTTACATATGGCACTTTCACATGCCCCTCACATGGCCCTCTTTCTCCATTACAGAAGCCACATGTACGATGGATATCACTCGATGAAGATCAAGAGTGGTGATCCGTTGAGGAAACCAAATGGATTTACCCTATGTTTATTTGCCTCATTTCACATTTTGGCAGCATGGGCTTAAAACCATCTGGGTCTCTATTTTTTTTTAGTTTCCATGGTCGACCTGAAACAATTCTCTAAGATCTTGGCTCTTCACTCTTCTCCATTTTCATAGTCTGCACTCTGCCTCATATTTTAGACTTGAAACTCCACATTGAGAATATTTTGTGCATGATTTTCACCATTGTTTATGTGTGACATGGATTTAAATTTTCACAATGAAGCGGTTTCTCTTCCATCCTCTGTATGGGAAGAGATTTAAATCCTTTTAATTTTTTTTATTCTTTAATCCTCTCTCTATTATATTTCTAATGGTTTGGGTGTGATATTTTGTTTTCTTGTGATAGGGAGGATGCGTATTGTACAGGGTTGCACAGGAATCCAACATTTTCCTCATTGCCCCTTCAAGTAATCACTTATCCCCTAACTATGTTTTATTTACCAATAAATTTTTGTTTAGCATTTTTCTCATGGCTTTGTGTGGGTTTAACAGAGATTTTCCTTTGTCCAAGGCATGAAATGTCGATTCCCCTTCTCCTTTTGACTTTTGCAATGAAGGAACCCTCTATTTCTGACTATCGGAAACCGCACAAAGAGATAAGCTATACCAAGCTCCTTCTTGAACTTTTAAACTTTGTTGCTCTGGCTCACTTTGGAGATTTATTGTTTTTACATTTTAGAATTTTATATGTCTCTAACATTACCCTTGTATTTTTTCTCTGCCTTTCAATGTATATCTAAAGTGTCTATTTTATATACATTTTGGGAACTATACTTGTATTCGCTTTCTGGGTTTTGATTTATATTTTAAAATGTCTATTTTATATACATTTTGAGCATTACCCTTGTATTCCCTTCTGGATTTCGAAAATATTGCTATTTCATTCTTAATTTTTTATTATTGAACCCTTGTTCCTTCATTATTTATGCTTTCCATTTTAATACCCCTAATTTACAACTTTTGTGTTGTGTAAATAAACCAAAGATGCAGCCGTACCTATGGAACAATTATGTATCGACTTTTTTTTTAATTAATAAATAATTATGAATTAAATATTGATGTGGTAAAGGAAAAGTAATGGGAAAGAGGAAATTCTTATCCATGAGGATGGTCTGGAATTCCAAACTCTCCCAAAACTCTCGGGAAAATCCTTGGAAAAAAATTAAATAAATAATTTTATTTGATCAGAGAAAAACTATCTAATAAAATCCTTAGTAATGTGGAAAGTTACTAAGAAGAGGTAAGAATAAAATTGTGCTAAGGAAAGGCAAGTTTTAAAGAAATATTTTGTGGAAAAAAAAAAAAAAAAACCCTAGGCTATGGGAAACAAAAACCCATAATAACGGGATGTCATTATGGAAATAGGCTAAGGGAAAGAAGTGTTACAAGATCCATCACAACTGTGATAAGGGGGTTGTCTACACTGGGAATTATTGGTCTCTAATCAGGGGAGAGCTGAGGAGAAGCTCGTGGTTGTGAGGAAAATTAGTCTTTACACATTAGTATGTGTTTACTGTGGTTTTATAATAAAGTTTTAATGTTATATACTTGCTATAAGTATTAGAATTTTTCTTAATTCAGAGACAAGATTTTGTCTCTAAGGCATGATTCGATATGTAGATATCTGTATATGTCATATTAGACAAGGAGTCAAGTTTCATTATGAACTGTTTGCATGTAAATGTTATTAAAATATTCAGTAAGCTTTTATGTTTATTTTACAGTGCCCTCTTTGTCATGTTTATTTTAAAATGTCCTCACTGTAATCAATTACAGTGAAGTCTTTGTTTATGTTACATAGACTCCAAGAAGTGATAATAGATAAATATCAAAATTTGACATAAGCCAAGGAAAGGTCCTATTCTGATTATTATTAATAAGTGTAAATGCATTGGAGATTCCCATAGATTTCTACTGTCAGTACATAATAAGGAGTACTAATGCATGAAAAAGTTAAAAATAGACTTACATATACACTAGGATGAGTGTCTATAAAGGTAAAATAAGTGCATAAGTGGGGAAATATTCAAAACTAGTATCAATTACATTATGCAGAAAATACATGCTAAACTAATATAAATCAAAGATTGAAATAAGTATATATCAAAGATAAATATATATTTCACAAACGCATAAAGATAAAATGGGACCTTATAGTCTGCAGTACAATGTATATAAAGGTAAAATAATTTTATAATTTTTGTGTGTGTATGTATGTAGAAGGAAAGAACTCATATATGCAAAATCTAATAAGAAAGAAATAATTGAGCAGATTTACATAAAAAAGAAAAAATTAGATAAATACTATGATTATATTCCATTGTGGAAGTCGAGAAGGGACAATACATGATAGAAAAATAAATTGAAATGTTAACTATTAAATAAATGGCGTCCAATTCTCTAAACCAGCTGAAAGTCTCATTATTTTCCACTCGGCTATGTGTATGAGATTACACCAAATAAATTATGGCCAACAATTGAGCATGGCCTTGGTTTATAAATCCTAAATATATGGGACTAGATCAATTTGTGGAATAAATTGGATGAAATAACAGGTAACCAACTTGTGCATCAAAAGAAAAACCCTCAAACAAAGCTTGAAGCGTGATAGCGAAAACATTCAACTCAATTCAAAGACCCAAGAGAAAAACTCCGACATGCAATTTTAGAGCTAGAAAGAAATTGACAAATTTATAAAAAGGAATTATATTGTCAAAGACATGAGTACATGTATTGAATGTATGTACCTGATTATTCTCTTCCATAACATTATTCTTCACCTGTAGTTACAGTTAGATAAGTTGTAAGTAAGGTTGAGCATACATATAAATTTAAGAAGTATAGTAGAGAATTAAATAGAAGTTAATTATGGATTTTAGATAAATCAAAATCAAATGGTGAATAAAAGGGTAATACCAGAAACATGTACAATTATAAAATGTGAATGAAATGAATCTCCATAGTGAGGCAGAGCAACAAAGTTTAAAAACTCGAGGAGGATATCAGTATATATTACATCTCTACACAGTTTCTAATAGTCAGAAATAGTGGGTTCTGTTGTTGCAGAAGTCCGAAGGATAAGGGTACTCCATATTTTGTGCCATGGAAAAAGGAAAATATATGTTAAACCCACATAAATCCATGAGAAAAATGATAAAAAAAAAGTATTGGTTAAGAAAACAAAGTTATAGGATAAGTGGTTATCTGAAGGGGAAATGAGGAAAATGTCGGATTCCTGTGAAAGTCTCCACATTATGCATCCTCTCTGCAAAAAGAAAACAAAATATCACACCCAAAACATTAGAAATATACCACATATACGTTTAAAAATTAAATAAAGCTTAAAAAGCTTCAAATTTATTACCAGACATAGGATGGTAGCAAAACCCCTTCAGTGTGAAAATTTAAAACCATTACACAAATAAACAGTGGTGAAAATCATGCAAAAAATCATGTCAATGAGGATTTTAAAGTCTAAACTGTCATGCAGAGTGCAAACCGTGATAATGACAAAGAGTGAAGGGCCAAGCTCTTAGATAACTATTGCAGGTCTACCATGGAAATCGAAAAATCTAGAGAACCAAACGACCATAAACCCACGCTACCCAAATGAAAATTGAGTCAAATGACCCTAGGGTAGATCCCTTTGGTTTCCTCAGTAGATCACCATTTTTGATCTCCATCGAGTGATCTCCATTGTACATGTGGTGGTGCGAAAGGGGTAATAGGTCCATGTAAGGGTCACATGAAAGTGCCACATGTAAGCCCATAAGTGAGACATGTAGACAAATGGGTCATAGATATAAATGTGTATGATTGATATAACATAGCATGGCCTCATAAGTTTGAAATATATATATGGTGGTAGACCTTTAGGGTAATAAGGGTAATTTAATTAGGAGGATAAGGTTTAAAGACTATCATAATTATTAACGAACCTATATTATTCATGAGTCGAGAAATGTAAATTAAACCATAGATTTAATGATATAGAAAGGGGTTATAATGCCTAATGTATACATGGGTAAGGGTTAGATTTCCTAATGTCAAAAATTGGGTATAATGCCACATAATTTTAAGGGCATACCTTATAATACAATATTGATGATTTAATAGAGAACAAGGGTGATACATGCATATGGGAAACTGTTTTAACTATGATCAATTAATTAAAGTTAGCAATAGAGATTTGATGAAGACTATGTTTTGAGAAGACCAGTAAGGGTTAAGCAAGGAAATAGTATTAAAAACAAAAAATGGAGTTCTTAAAAGTGGTATCAGAGCCCAAGTTAAAACACTAGACTTATGCGTCCAAAAACATGAAAACTCTATTGTCATAAAGTTTAAATTATGATTAGAAAAGTATGAATCAATTTTATGTTATGTTTTGTAAGTGCTAATTGTTTTCTGTGAATTGGTTTAAGTGCAGATAATTTGTAGTTGTTGTCATGTATGATAGAGAAGAGATATATGTGTAAATGGAGGATGAGGATGCCCTGCCAGATCCAAATGCTCAGATGTTGGAAATTATCAAGAATTTGCAACATAAAATGGTTGATCTAATAACTAGCAATGAACGCTTACTGCAAGCCAGGAAGGAGCATGGGAGGTTAATAAGAGAATTAACCTCTAGATCCAGTCATCAAGAGGGAGAAACAGAAAGGAAAAGGAATGAAATAGAACCCAACTAAGAAACTTCTGAGAGTGGGAAAGAGTTTGGTAAAATAGATTCCAAATCCAAAAGGAAAAAGGAGGTGCAGAGGGAATTACGCAAGATCAAGCCTCCAACCTTTGAAGGGGAGAAGGATAATGATGCAAAAACCTGGCTCGTGAATATGGTAAAATAATTTCAACTATATGAATATAGAATAATTTCAAAGTAAATTCAAATCTCAACACCTTAGTGAGATGTATTATGATGACACAACAAAGTAATTTCATGAGCTGAAGCTGGGACAACTCAACATTGATGAATTTGCAAAGAAGTTCACAAATTTACTTCGTTATGTGCCATACATAAGGGAAGAAAAATCTAAGGTACAACAATTTCTAAACTATTTTCCCACTATTTACGAGGAAAGGATTGAGTTTGACAATCCAAAGACTATCGATGAGGCTGTGTGGGAGGCATGACTGTGCTATGAAAAATTTAAAGGCAGGAATGAGTAGCTGAAATTTTTTTGCATGATTTTCACCTATGTTTATTTTTGTAATGGTTACAAATTTTCATAGTGAAGGGGTTTCACTTCAATCCTCTGAAACCATTACACAAGTAAAGAGTGGTGAAAAATATGCAGAAAATCTAATACCCTTACAAAAAATTAAAATTAAAAAGTCATAAATTGAAAAACTTACAAAATGGTAAGTAAGTTTTAAAATACACTTTTGTATTAATAGGTTAAAAAATTAAATAATGTTCTTCATAACCAAGAGTATGGATATTAAATATTATATACGATTTTTTTTCATTAAAATATTATTTGAAACATAACCATTTCTTTACCAAAGTAATTTTTTTCCCATCTCGCTATCATGGTTCACTAAAAAATAAACAAAACATAAAATTTTGTGTGTCAATGTCATAAATACCCAACATAAAAGAATTATAAATATAAATATTCAACTTGATAGATGCCTAGTAAAAAACTCCATGAGGCAATTGAAAAGATTACAAGGTAATAGCTCCTAGTTAGCATATATATCTATCTATTAAAATTATAGTAAATAATTATGAACAATCCTTATTTGTGAGAAGGAATTACTGAGGCTGAGTCATGTTCAATGGAAGGGAACAACAAGCGAGAAACTGCAGTGAAGACCAAAGAACCAATGAAATGCTCAGGATGGGGTGAGCCTCACATGTTGCGAAACTACCCACATAGCACTCATGCAATTCAAAACATTCAAGAAATGCGGGAAGCAACCATAATGAATGATGTTTCCCAAAACATTCCCTGAAGTAGTGTAGCATTAGTAGTAAAACAATCTCAACATCAATTAATTATGATTGAAAATGAAGGTATCATGTCATACCAACCCTTTTATAAGTTATATTAGTCCATACATAGTGGAAAAATGTAAACTAGAAAAAACAAAATTGGTACTCTTGTCTGGTGCATTTGGCTACAGGAACCAAATGGAAGGTCACCCATAAATAACCCAAATTTCCTGTCAATTTAAATGGGTACATTACAAATTTTAATTTGAATATCCTTCCCTTAGGATCGTATGACCTCATAGTTGGTATGGATTGGCTAGAACAACAGAAAGCAATAGCAAATTGTTTAGAAAAAAACAGTAAGTTGTATTGATGCTCTAGGAAAGTCTGTGGAAGTAAAAGAGAAACCGAAACTTGTGTCCGCTAGGAAAATTTCTGCATTACAGCTAAAGCAAACAAGGAAAGGTTTTCACGTGTATTTTGTTTGAATTGAATATTTGGGACACGATGAAGAAAATGAACATGTAGAAAGCTTAACAGAAGGATGTTACAATGGTAGTATTTATTTTCGGTTTTGAAAAACTTGGAAAAATGGGATTTTTGTAACCTCGTCTTCATAACAAAATTTGATTGATCAGTTAATTTCAAATGCATTTGGAAACGCAAGGGGGTTCAAGCAAGTGGGAGGTAGAATTACAGAATATGGACACTAAGTCAATAAGGTGCACAATGTTCCATACAAATACATACAAATGGTTAAATAAGAGTAGTTAATAGCACTATGATGCAAATCTTGATATGTTAAATTAGAAGCCTCCAAAAAAATAAAATAAATTAGACATTATCAAAACCCATTAGAAGAACATAAACATTCAATATGCATTCCCTGAAACAAATAAACCTCTCTACAAAAGGAAATAGAATATTTTAGATATTGAATGAAAAACATGAAACTATTATTATTTAATGAAATTATTATAAGTCTATTTAAATTTATAAATATTTGACTCCTATATAATAAATAAACCAAATGACACTAACTAAAATTAATTTTATTTTCAAATTAATGACATAACTTCTCTATTTAATTTTCAGAGGACATTTATTTAAAATTTACTAATTTTTACATAATAATTATGATGTTTGAAGATGACATAAAAAAGACATCAAATATCTTATACAAATAATATATTGAATAGAATTGAGATGAGATAATCAAGGAAAAATATATTAAAAGAAAAAAAATATTAAAAACAAAAAAAGAGATTTTACTTAAAAAATATATATATATTTTTATTGCATATTTCATAGTACGGCTAAAACTTTCAACATAGATACAGTTATTTAAATACCAATCAACTATCTTAAAGTCTATTTATTTTTATTGAATGATAATAATGTTCAAGTCATAGTCTAGTTACACATTAATTTAATGAAGTCCAAGTTAGTATTTTATGGGATGAAGGAAACCTTCAACCTATACATAGCATACATCTTTTTTTAGCGTATGAGTTGCTAAAAGGAAACGACTCAAAATTTAAATTCAGTTTTATTTATTTTAAAGTTTTTTATTTTGTTCTTTATTATAAATTAATGAAAAATTATATTTCAATCTATTATTTTATCTATAAGGCCATACCCTTATAAGAATTAAAAAGTCATAAATTTAAAAACTTACAAAATGATAAGTATATTTTAGAAGAGCTTAGAAGACATTTTTGTATTAATAGGTCAAAAAATTAAATAATGTTCCTCATAGCTAAGAATATGGATATTAAATACTATATATGATTTTTTGTTCATTAAAATATTATTTGAAGCATAAACATTTTTTTACAAAAGTCAATTTTTTTTTCCATATCAGTATCATGGTTTGGTAAAAAATAAACCAAACACACAATGTTGTGTGCCAATGTCATAAAGACCCAACATAAAAAAAACTTTATAAATATAAATATTCAACTTGCTAGATGCCTAGTAAAACACTCTATGAGACAATTGACAAGATTACAAGGTAGTATCTCCTAGTTAACATATATATCTATCTATTAAAAATCTAGTAAAGAATTATGAACAATCCTCATTTGTGAGAAGGCATCAGTGAGGCTGATTCATGTTTCATGGAAGGGAGCAACAAGTGAGAAACTGTGGTAAATACCAAAGAACCATCGAAATCCTCGGGATGCGGTGAGCCTCGCATGTTGCAGGACTGCCCACACAGAACTCGTGTAATTCAAAACATTCAAGCAGTGCAGGAAGCAACCACATTGAATGATGTTTCCCAAAACATTCCCTAAATCATTGCAACATTAGAAGACAAACAAGCTCAACATCAATCAATTATAATTGAAATTGAAGGTATCATATCAAACCAACCCATGTATTTTTTAATTGATCCATGAGCTAGCATAAGTTATATTAGTCCACACATCGTGGAAAAATGTAAACCGGAAAAAAAATGTTTTAGCACTCTTGGCTAGTGCAGTTGGCTACATGAACGAAATGGAAGGTCACTCGTAAACCACCCATATTTCCTGTCAATTTAAATTGTTAGATTACAAGTTTCAATTTGAATATCCTTCCCTTAGGATATTATGACCTCCTAGTAAGTATGGATTGGCCATAACAACAAAAAGCAATAGTCAACCTCTTAGAAAAAACAATAGGTTGTATTGATGCTTTAGGAAAGTGTGTGGTAGTGAAATGGAAACCGAGACATGTGTTCCTTAGGAAAATTTATGCATTACAGCTAAAGCGAACAACAAGGAAAGGATTCGAGTGTATGTTATCCAAATTGAATATTTGGGACACGAAGTAGAAAACGAACATGTAGAAAGTTTAACAGAAATATGTTATAATGGTAGTATTTAATTTAGGTTTTTAAAAACTTGGAAAAATGGGATTTTCGTAACAAAACTTGAGGGTTCAGCTAATTGTAAATTAATGCATTTGGAAACCCAAGTGAGTTCAAGCTAGTGGGAGGGATAATTACATAAGATGGACAATAGGTTAATGAGGTGCACAATGTTCCATCCAAATAAAAATGGGTAAATAAGAGTAGTTAATAACATTTTGATGCAAATTTGATGTGTGAAATTAGAAGCCTCTAGAAAAACTAGACTATATTAGACCAAAACCCATGGGAAAAACCCAAACCTTCAATATGCATTCCCTGAAAGAGATTAGCCTCTCTCCAAAAAAAAAAAGATTATTTTTTGATATTGAATGAAAAACACAAAACTATTATTATTTAATAAAATCATTATAATTCTATTTAAATTTATAAATATTTGACTCCTATAGAATAAATAAACCAAATGATACTAACTCAAATCAATTTTATTTTCAAATTGTCTATAACGATATAGCCTCTCTATTTAATTTTCATAAAACATTTGTTTGAAATTTCGTGCCTTTTACATCATAATGTGATGTTTGAATGTAATATCCTGTTTCGGAGATATCTCTAAAACACGACAAAATCCAACCAGAGATAGACTGGGAGGGCATTTACCGGATATTTCACATCTGAAAAGAGGACGAGATCCGAAGGCTACCTGGCCCTTTCCAGACTCTTTCTATGAGTGAAAGATAAAAGCACCATGTTGTATAGGACTAGAACGCTAAAAAACAATAATAGTGCAGTAGACATATAATATCATAGAAAGAGAATAGGGAAACTACAACAACTCATCCACAAAACATAGAGAGAAAATGCTGAGCCATTTTATTAATATAAGAAATATAATGAAGTACAATAGGTGATCTTACTCAAAGCAAGTGAAGAAACACTCTCAGAAAATACAGGAAATGGCCGCTCTATGAACTGCGTCCCAACTGCTGGAAAACTACCGTGTAGCTGCTACTGCTAGAATGGAATAAAGACTAGGGGTTGATCCCCTTGCTGGAATGAGCTGAAAATCGGCAAACCTCCTCTCCTCAACAACCCAAACAAAATCCAAAAACCATACCAAGAATGGCAAACCCCGAAAATCACCAGAAACTACCTCCCCAGTGAATTACGTTGGCCTCCAAGGCACTGTGTAGAGGCTAGATGGAAGTAGCTAGAATTCTACCTCAAACTCTACCAATAGCCTCCTATGGGAAAATGCTGACACTCTGCTCAAGATCCCAGCTAAATCACCTGCAGAAAACCCAATCCGAAGCTCCTCCACAATGGACTGCGTCCTCTCTCCAGTCGCTGTGTAGTCTTTATAAGCTCTAGCTTCGCAACAAACCCAAATAATAAAATGACTCACAAAATGCTGAAAAGCCAACCTTTCCCGAGCAGGCACTCGAAGTCCCCCAGGGCTAAGGGCGAGATCTCCAACTGGAGACACTCAATGCACTAAACAGTGTTAGATACAGGCTAAACAACTAGCATGCTTAAGAAGACAAATTTCCCACTGAAAAATCATCAACTCCAGAATGAATTAAATGAAGAGGCTCCCCCATCTTTTATAATGTTGGTTTCCTTCCAGAACCCAACGTAGCCTCTCTCTCCTCCACATACTCATCCTTATCTATACATAAGCTTACAGAAACTTCTAGAGTGTACGTAGGCTCCCCTCCTCTACCTGTTGTTAGGCCCCCCTTGACTCCCACTTAAGTCACAATGTTGTGCTACTAGGTGGAAGTCTTATTTCACTTAGGTGAGTTAGACCCTATTCACTCACTTTTTATTTATTTACAAACTATAGATGGAAAACTAAACAAAATCTAATATTCCAATTAGCTATCGCTAATTAGGAATATTACAGTCTCCCATGGAAAAATGTTGCTTGTCCTCAAGCAACTGAAGTGATGGATGCTGCAAAATATTCTCGCTCTCCCAAGTGGCATCCTCATCTGGAAAATTCTTCCACCTCACCAAGAATTCCCGAATTGTCCTGCTCCGTAACTGCCTCTCCCTGGTATCAATAATGGCCTCCCGCTGCAACACCAAGTGCCCCTCATCATGTGTAGGTGGTAGGTACTTTGTCACTATCACTTGCTGCCCCAGCGCCTTCTTCAGGCATGATACATGGAAAATTTTGTGGATCTTGTTGCCTTGGGGCAACCCCAACTCATATGCAACCTGCCCAATCCTGCGTATCACCCTATATGGCCCGTAAAGGCGAGGCTTGAGCTTCTCAGCTCCCTTCTACTTTAGCGATGACTGTCGGTATGGCTGTAACCATAGGTAGACCAAGTCCCCTACCTCAAACTCTCTCTCCACCTAACCTCTGTCGACATACAACTTCTGCTAGTTCTGCGTTGTAGCCATATTGTCCTTGAGAGCTTAGAGGATGTCCTGACTCTCTTGGATCCAAATCTTGGTTCTAGGAGCCTTGCTAGCACCGAAAATCACATCAGAAAAATAGAAAGGATGGTACCCATACAAAGCATAAAATGGTGACATACCAATAGACATGTGATGTGTCATGTTGTAGTAGTACTCCCCCAAATGCAACCATCACAACTATGCATGTTGCTGCTCGCTGACATAGTTACACAAGTAGCCCTCCAGCCACTTGTTAACTATCTCTGTCTATCCATCCGTTTGTGGGTGGTAACTGGTACTCGGTGTCAACTCCGTCCCCACTAGTCGGAAAATCTCCTACCAAAATCTTCCCATGAAACGACTGTCCCTGTCACTGATGATGGTCTTAGGAAGACCATGCAACCTGAAAACCTCTCTGAAGAACAGCTCGGCCACCTGTGCTGCTGTGTAATGTGCCGATATGGCGAAAAAGTGCATGTAATTTTCCAGTCGATCAATGACGACAAAGATACAATCCTTGCCCTACACCATGGGCAACCCTATGATGAAGTCCATCGAAATGCTCTCCCATTTCCCCTCCCGAATGGGAAGAGGCTGCAACAATACTGCGGGATGGATCATCTCCCCCTTATTCCTCTGATAAACATCGCACTCCCTGACGTGCTGGAGTACGTCCTCCTTCAGGCCCTTCCATGAGAACCTCTCTCTAACGGCCCTGTAGGTTTTGGTAAACCCCTGATGGCCTGCCAATGGAGAATCGTGTGATTCCTGGAGTATCTTCTTCTTCAGCTAAGATCCCTCAGTCAAGAATGTCCTATCCCTATAATAGATGATCTCATCGACCACCCTGTACTTGTCACCCGCCACCTGTCCATCCAACACCTCACATGCAAATATGTCCTTGGAGTACTCAACTAAAATTCGAGCCCTCTAATCTGCATCCAAGCTCATAAGGGATAACGTGGCTGGTCTAAGTGAAAGGGCATCTGCTACCACGTTATTCTTACCCTTTACATACTTGATGTCAAATTCATATGCTTGGATCTTACTGATCCACTTCTGCTTCCTCTCCTCTAGTTGGTTCTGCTCCAAAAAAAACCTGAGGATGTTGTGATCAGTCCTCACCCTGAATCTTTTCCTTACCAGATACTATCGAAATTTGGCCAAGGCATGCACGATGGCCAGCATCTCCTTGTCGTATATAGGATACAACCTTTCGTGCAGAAGGAGCTTCCGGCTCTCAAAGGCTATAGGGTGTCCCCCCTGCATCAATACTGTGCTGATCCCCTCTCTCGACACATCACACTGCAAGACAAATGGCTGTGTAAAATCTAGCAATGCAAGCACTGGGAAGCTACTCATCACCTCCTTAATCCTATCAAAGGCTCATTATGTTGTATCTAAGCAACTGAATGCCCCTTTCTTCGTCAAATCTGTAAGGGGTGCAGCAAGTTGTGAGAATCCTCTGACGAACTTCTTGTAATAGGTACATATCCCAATGAACCCTCGAAGTTCCATCACATTCTTCGGCTCCAGCCAATCTATGATGGCTCTAATCTTCTCCTTGTGGACCCTCACTCCATCCACTCCAATAATGTGACCCAAATATAACATCTCTGTCATCCCAAACTCACACTTGGAGAGCTTAGCATAGAACTGTTGCTCTTCCAATATGCATAGTACAACCTCTACATGCTGGAGATGCTCCTCCCAGGTCCTGCTATATATGAGTATGTCATCGAAGAAAACCAATACAAACTTCCTCAGATGACTGCGGAAGATGTGGTTCATGCAAGACTGAAAGGTGTCTGGTGCATTGGTCAGCCCAAAAGGCATAACCAAAAACTCAAAGTGCCCATAATGACACTTGAAGGCGGTCTTGGGAATATCATGTTCCCTCACGTGAATCTGGTGGTACCCTGATCTAAAATCAATCTTCGAGAAGAACTTAGCTCCTCTCAGCTCATCCATTAGCTCATCTATCTTGGGTATAGGGTACATGTTCTTCAGAGTCTTCTTGTTCAGGGCCCTATAGTCAATGCACATCCTTAAGGTTCCATCCTTTTTCTTCAATAGCACTACAGAAGAAGCAAACGGATGTGTGCTCGGTCTGATGTGTCCAAGAGCGACCAACTCCTAGATGGCCCGCTCAATCTCACCTCGATAGAGTTTGGAATGCCTATAGGGTGTAGTGATCACCGCCTGAATACCCTGCTCAAGCTCGATGGTATGCTCAAACCCTCTATCTGGTGGGCTACCTGGTGGTATATCCCCAAACACTACCTCATGCTGGTCAAGGATGGCCTGTATATCTGGATGAAATGCTCTACCAGTGGTCTCTGGCTCTGATGCTCGCAACTCAGCTGCCCACTCTATGTCTCCCTTCTGGAAGTCTGCCTCCATTCTGTTTGCTGAAACTATCTGAGGTGGGTAAGTATGCATCCCACGGATTTTCTCATGCGTTTTGGTCTTCTTATCATCCCACTCCATCTCTAAGGCCTCCCAATCTATGGTGACCTTCCCCAGAGTAATCAACCACTGAACACCCAGTACCACATTGGTATTTTCTATGTTGACCATGAAGAAGTGATCAGTTATGGTGTAAGTACCCATGATCACTGCTAACTCTGGAACATATCGGGCACACTGCATCGTCTAGGCTCTTGGTACCAAGACTAAAAACCCATCAAAAATCTCTGTCGGTATACCCCTCCGCTCGACCATCTATGCATCAATGAAGTTGTGGGTTGCCCCACTTTCAACCAAAAATGATACTCGCTGGCCATGTACTATCCCTCATACTCATAGCATCAAATACTCAGGAACTCCTTGCAAAGCTACAAGGGCCCTTCCTGTGGGTGCAATGGCTGCACCTCCGGTCCCTAGAGGTGGAGGCGACAATTGATCCTGGGCCGTATGACTATCTCCTACCTCCTCATCATCCTCCTCATCCTCTTCCCCGCTATCATCGGAGAAGACCTCAATGAAGTGTGCTTTGCCAGTAGCACACCTATGCCCTACTGCCGAGGGCTCGTAACACATGAAGCACAGTCGCTTCTTCCTCAACTCCCTCCTGGAATCATCATCTATTTGTGCCCGTCCTGGATTCCCCTTTAGAGGAGGAAGCCTCACATCCTTCCCCTTGGGATAGAAGCCCTGTCTCTGGGGGTATGGTGTCCGCGTCCTGGGCAATGCATCCTGTAAGTCCCCGGTCCTGCTGATAGCATATTGGAGTGTAGCTGGTCTAGTAGATCTGACTAGACCTCGAAGTGGCTCTGCCAATCCCTCCAAAAACATATAGATCATCTGTGTTGCAGATAGATCTGGCACCATCACCGAGACCCTCAAGAAATTTGCGATGTATGTCTCTAGGCTCCCTGTCTGCTTGAGCTTCATCAGTTCAACAAAATGTTGTTCCAGATCTCTCTGGTCAAAATGCTCCATCAACCTCCTGGTAAACTCGGCATATGTCGTCATTGCAGAGTGTCCAAGTGTAACCATCCCATGGAACCACTAGTACTGGGCCTCACCATCCAAATGTAGTGTCGCCACCTTGATGGCCTCCATCTCTGACATCTAGTTAAGCTAGAAATATATATCCAGCTTCTCCACCCAAGACTTTGCTGAACTGTTTGATGATCCATCAAACGTAGGCAAATGAAATCTACTAGAGACACAGTGGGAATCTCCATAATGATAATGTTGATGCCCTCTATGATGGTCATGGGGTCTACTGTCCCACTGGAGCTGTAAAAAACTTCTGAATGTGAGAGCATCCCTAAAATCCTACTCGTAGGACTGATACTCTGCAACATACTCATCTAAGTGTCCATGCTCTGCCTCCTGCTGGGCTCTTTCCCCTGTATCTGCTCCCAATAAAGTGGACATGGTAGAGCGGGTAGGTGCATGTGAGGCCATCGGTTGAGGAGTATCATGTTGAGCAGCACCCTGCTTCGACAAATGGTGGGATGTACCTAATCCCTCTCCGACCTGAAAAACACGTGGAGTCTCACGCTGCCTAGCCTCCACAGCTGTGAACCTCTGTCCCATCACCTCAATATGTCTAGCTAAATCCTCCACCGACTTGAGGAGTGCCTCTCCAAACTGTTTGGCCTCTGTGTCATCTTCCATTGGCTCTTCTTGACTTAAAACTACTACAAGCTCCACCTATTCTGTGTCCGTCACAGGCTCTCTCTCCTGATCTGCGTCCTCTACCCAGGCACCGTCTTCCTCTTTGTATGTGGTCTCCAACCTACGTTCACAGTCTCTATACTTCATGCCTCAGTATGGTCTCTTTCCTTATGTCATAGATTATAGGCTAAGCCAGAACTATGCTCTGATACCACTGTAATATTTCGTTTCGTAGATATCTCTAAAACACGACAAACTCCAACCAGAGATAGATTGGGAGGGAATTTACCGGATATTTTACCTCTGAAAAGAGGACTAGATTTGGAGGCTACCTAGCCTTTTCCAGACTCTATCTAAGAGTGAAAGATAAATGCATCAAGTGGTATATAACTAAAACGCTGAAAAATAATAATAGTGCAACAGACATATAATATCATAGAAAGAGAGTACAACAACTATGACAACTCATCCAAAAAAAATAGAGAGGAAATGTTGAACCATTTTATTAATCTAAGAAATATAATGAAGTAAAATAGGTGATCTTGCTGAAAGAAAGTGAAGAAACACTCTCAGAAAATACAGGAAATGGCTACTCTATGAACTGCGTCCCAACTGCTGGAAAACTGCCATGTAGCTGCTACTGCTGGAATGGACTAAAGACTAGGGGCTGATCCCCTTGCTGGAATGAGCTGAAAATCGGCAAACCTCCTCTCCTCAACAACCCAGACAAAATCCAAAAACCATACCAAGAATGGCCAACCCCAGAAATCACCAGAAACTGCCTCCCCAGTGAATTAAGTTGGCCTCCAAGGCACTGCACAGAGGCTAGACGGAAACAGCTGGAATTCTACCTCAAACTCCGCCAATAGCCTCCTATGGGAAAAGGTTGACCCTCTGCTCAAGATCCCGACTAAATCACTTGCAGAAACCCCAATCCGAAGCTCCTCCACAATGGACTACGTCCTCTCTCCAGTGACTGCGCAGTCTTTATAAGCTCTAGCTCCACAACAAACCCAAACAATAAAATGACTCACAAAATGCTGAAATAACAACCTTGCCCAAGTAGGCACTCGAAGTCCCCCGGGGCTAAGGGCGAGATGTTCGACTGGAGACACTCAATGCACTAAATAGTGCTACAGAGAGGCCAAACAACCAACGTGCTCAAGAAGACAAATATCTCACTAAAAAATAAACTCTAGAATGAATGAAATGAGAAGGCTCCTCCATCTTTTATAATGTTGGTTTCCCTCCAAAACCCAACGTAGCCTCTCTCTCATCCACATACTCATCCTTATCTATGCAGAAGCTTGCAGAAACTTCTAGAGTGTACGTAGGGCCCCCTCCTCTACGTGGTGTTAGGCCCCCCTTGACTCCCACTTAAGTCACAACGTTGTGCTACTAGGTGGATGTCTTATTTCACTTAAGTGAATTAGACCCTATTCACTCACTTTTTATTTATTTACAAACTATAGACGCCAAACTAAACAAAATCGAATATTCCAATTAGTTGTCGCTAATTAGGAATATTACATTGAAAATGACATACATATAAAAGTGACATCAAATATATTATACAAATAATAATATATTTGATAGAATTGAGATGAGATATTAATTTTTTTTTTTTTTACAATTTTTATTGTATATATAAAATGCTAGATTTAATAGTACAACTAAATCTTTCGAAATAGATATAATTATTTAAATACAAGTCAACTATCTTAAAGTATATTTATTTTTATTTAATGATAATAATGATTTAATGTTCCGGTAGTGTTGTTACACATATTTTATGAAATCCAAATTAGTATTTTATAGGATGAAGGAAACCTTCAACCTATACATCTCATACATCCTTTTTTTAGCGTACGAATTGCTAAAAGGAAACGTGTGTTCTTAAAAGTTAAACCAACTTAAATGTTAATTCAGTTTTATTTATCTTAAAGTTTTATATTCTTTTTCTTTATTATAAATTAATAGAAAACTATATTTAAATCAATTATTGGATTTATAAAGCCATATCGTTATAGAAAATTAAAATTAAAAAGTCCCAAGATGAAAAACTTAAAAAATGGTAATTAAGTTTTAAAATATCTTTTCGTATTAATAGGTTAAAAAATTAAATAATGTTCCTCATAACCAAGAATATAGATATTAAAATACTATATATGATTTTCTTTCATTAAAATATTATTTGAAACATAAACATTTCTTTACAAAAGTTAAAAATTTTCCATCTTACTATCATGGTTTGGTAAAAACGAAGGCAAGCATAGAATGTGTGTGCCAATGTCATAAAGGCCCAACATAAAAAAATTTATAAATATAAATATTCAACTTGATAGATGTCTAGTAAAACACTCCATGAGACAATTGACAAGATTACAAGGTACTATGTCCTATTTAACACACACAAACTTATATATATACCTATTAAAATTCTAGTAAAGAATTATGAACAATCCTCATTTGTGAGAATGCATCGCTCATGCTAAGTCATGTGCACTAGAAACTACTCGAGGTGTATGAAAACTTGGGAGGTGATATTGGATATGTCTTAGGTGACCATTAAGGCTAACAAAAAAAAGTGTTAGTGGTTTTAACAATGTTTGAATTTAATTGATGCATGCAATGATCTCATTGTGGTCCTCATCTTTCTCTTTCAACACATGAAGCCTAAGTTCTTTTATTTGGAATTGGAGGGAAATATCATTAAAATATCTATTCTTCCTTCAGATATGCCAACAAGGATAGCTACCCACCTAAACATTTCATTCTCAATTCATTTTTTGGAGTAGGCCTAATGATCATTGGTGATTAATGGTTCTACTTGAAAAATCTCTTCCTACATTTCACTGGTGTTAGAGGAGTGGAAAATGGTTGTAGTTAATTGGCCTTGTATTTGGGAATGCGGCTAGCATGTCACTCCATGACCTCTAAATCCCAATACGATATAATCCTATTGCACAACATGGCTTTAGAAAAAATACCAACTCCAAAAGCAAAGAACCTAGAGAGGAGGTGAAATCCAATAATATGAACAAGATACATCCATGGAAAATTCTATAGTACATTTCAAAATTTGACTCAAATAATTGGTGGTGGTCGGTGACATGTTAGTCTTAGAGAAAAAGGCTACCTGTAGGCATTGGGTTTGGATTATAAATTTAGAAAACCAAAATAGCCTCACAGAATTTATTTCTCCTAAGTAACTTAGAGAAGAAGCACTAGATAACACCATGAAAAGAGGGACAAAATGATAGTTTGTAAGATAGTGGAGATAGGAATAGTTACCCATTTTATTTATTCCTCCACACCTCGACCTTCTTCAATAGAGTCCCTTATTTTTCTTAGATGGTTTGAGTTCCTTCTCGAAATCCTTCCTCACACTCTTCCTTATTCCTAAAATCATTTTCTGTAGTCCTACAAGTAGTAATAAAATCCATGTCAGGGAGACCAGTGAGTTTGACCCTTCATAAAGGACCATGTTTGAACTTCCATAGAGGAGTTAACACCAAATGCTTCATTAAGCTCAGAAAAGTGTGCCATTTTCAAGAAGACAAGAAAAATAATAAGAGAGGGGAAGGATGATCATTAGAAGTCTATCTTGAAACAAGAACCTTTAAAGAAATAAAAATCCTACTACATGGAGAAGCTGGAGGAAAATATTTCTCTCCTGAATTAGTAAATATTTTGGGGAGAGATAGTTTCCCTAAATGAAAAGGTATTGTTCAGTTTGAATCATTATACAATTTGTCATCTACCTTATTACTTTTTGGGTAGATAAATACCTTGTTATTTTTTTGGTAGAAAAAATGAGAGGAATGCACTTGTATGGCCATCATAGAGGTAGGTCATACTTTGGAAAATTATTGTTAACAACTATTTGAAACATATCTGGATAATTTGAAAGCGTCAAATTCATTTTTTATTTGAATTTCATATATTGGATAATCGATGATATTATATGGAGAAGACTTTTATTTTTGTTATGAAATTCATATATTAGAAAATTGATGATATTATAGCAAGAAGACTTTTTGAACCATGAAAAAAATGTGCTTGAAGAGAGATTTTATCTAGATTTTATGTTTTGTATAAGTTTACTTACATAGTTAACACCATGGTACTAGTGAATATCGTGCCTTCCCATTTAAATAATCATGTAAATCTAACCATATGCGAATTTTTAAAAATATTATGAAGGACTCAAAACCAGAAATGTAACTGAAAATTCAATAAATAAATAAAAATACTATTAAATATCATTATTAAATACTAATTATTGTATATTAAAATAATTACAACCAATTGTTATGCTTCTAGCAAATAATTAACCACAACCTCATTTGAATGGTTTCAAGACTGAACATAATCAGGGCTCATAAATGGATTTTTTCTTATCTTAAATAGGCCCTTTCACAATGTTGCTCTATGATAGCAACAATTGATTCATTTGATTTTAGCAGGTTGAATTCCTTTAGGGTTTCTTCTATATAAAATCAGGGATGGTACCAACTGAACATGATGGTACACATGGCTCCTTTATGATAGGTTCCTGGTCAATGAACTGAGGACTTGCATTTTATACTCGCCGAGAGTAGGGAAACCTATAGAATAGTAGGCATTCAAGTGGTTCAATGGACTAATTACAACACACAACCAACTGGGAGAGAAATATATTTACCACATGCCTAAACCTAACGTAACTCACTATTATATTTCTAGTAAATAATTAAGATGTATGTTACATTCTATCTCCCATAATTTTAGATAGAATTTCACAATAACAACTGATTAGTGAACAAAGTGGTCCATAGAAATGTGTTCATCTCTATATATATTATTTTCTATTTTTTCATTTAAGCTTTAAACATTTTATATTATATAATTTTTACTTCTTACAAAATACATTGGCAATGAATGTTTTGTTCCCTGAAAGTATATTGAACATGGCTTTTCCATAGGATAAATAAATGAAACTATAAAGCCAACCTTTCATATTTTTCTTTTCATAACCGTTACTACCCATACGTACTATAAATTTGGTATGAATTAATTGGAGATATACTCACAAATCTTCGCCTCTATATCGATCCATAAATCTTTTCCTACGTATTGACACAATTGGCTTGTAAATATGGAAATTCAAAGAGCGTCATTTGGTTCATTGTGGAATGAATCGGTAGATCTGCAAACAGAGATATTAGCTCTGCTGCCAGTGGAGTTTGTGTATAGGTATCACATCGTCCAAAAGCAATGGAACCATTTCCTTTCTTCAAACTACTTTTTCACAAAGTTTTTGGAAATTAATTCCACTTGAAAGACTGAGCAGGAGGATGAAATTTAATTTCTGATGGAGATTTGTGAAGGACAGGTTCAGAGATTTTTTTTTTTGGTTTTACTTGCACTCCATTGTGTATTAAAGCCCTGCGCTCAAATCCTGCAAAACTAAAATTTTGGTTCATGGTAGTAGCCCTGTTTGACTCTGTAATTTTGTGGTCAAACCACACAACCCTGTTTTATGTATACGCCCTTATTCTCTACGTCCACCACTTTAAAAACATGCCATGTCACCTTTAAAACAAACACCAACCACCATTTGTATTTTCCCGCTCATTTGATTTTAATTCGAATGGCCCCACGTCATTTACGTGGAGCCCACCGATCCACATCACCATTTGCATAGTCAATCAATGCTCGTTCACATCGTTTTGATCCTTGTAATCATAGCCCACAACCCATGCGATAAGACGGAGGACCGACATGCCAACACAACAAACTATCAACCAATGTTGTGCATATCACAGAAACCGAGCTGACATCACAGGAGCCTAAAATGGATGTGATGAGTTTTATAAAATGTTTTTAATTTTATTTCGAATATTCCAGCGTGTCAAGCATGGACCAATCAAAGTGCTATCACACCGATTGCAGTTCATTCAGCATGTCCTTTCAATGGATGTGATAAGCCCATAAAACCATTTTGCATTCTAACATTTGAAATCCGCGAAAATAATTTTTACAAGGTTTCAACCTTGGGTTTAATGTTTCACATGTTTCGTTGTATGTCACGACAACTTTAAGTTTTCAAACTTTAGGTCAATATATAAATATATATATATATTGGAATAGAAAGAAAAAAAATTGGGTTGTGTGTACCATAATAGAAATAAGAGTGAAGTCTAAAGTGTAAACTCTCTGTGCATTCAAACAGAGTATAGAATACAGAAAAAGAAAATTTTGTGTATTAACATAGTAAGACAGAGAGCATATAGCACTACGTCTTATAGCAGTCTAACATAAGCATTTTGCATTGTAATCCCCCATAACGAAGGAATAATTTCATTTTGTAATATTTTTTTTTAATGAAATAGAATAGTATTGTCTCACATCTCTGTCCATTTTATTTGTGTTAAATATATTTGTTTGAAGAGAGATTTTTTTTTTCTCTCGATGTCTTTGAAATACTAATAAGTTTAAACAAGGTATCAGAGCTAGTCTAGGCCCTTTTCATTTGCCAAAGAAGCTGAAGGAAGAAGAAGTTTGTTGAAGTTTTCTCCAATAGTGTGAAGGCTTAACAAAATAAGGTATTTACCAAAATAGATTTTTGTGTCCTTTTTTAAAGAGTGCAGTCCAAAGAAGACTTTAAAAGATAGAGTTTGTCTCCTAAGCAGAGAGACAGTTTATTTAGAAAACACAGTCAAGTTTTAAGCATAGTTCAGTAAGCTAGCAATGGAAGGAGCTAGTACAAGCACGAGTATGGGAAATGCTCAACTCCCACAGTTTAATGGGAAGAACTATGACTATCGGGCAATCACAATGAGAGCCTTATTTGCCTCTCAATATTTATGGGAGCTAGTTGAAGATGGTTTAGAAGAACCAATAGATGAAAAATCATATAATTCCTTAACACAGACGGAGAAGGATTTTCTAAAGAGTAATAGGAAGAAGGACTCAAAAGCACTCTTATATCTCTATTAGGTAGTACATGAAATTATATTTCCAATAATTGTAGTAGAGAAGAGGTCCAAGGATGCACGGGATACCCTCCAGATAGCCTACCAAGGTATTGATAAGGTAAAGACAACAAAGCTTCAATTAATGAGAATATATTTTGAAGTCATTTCCATGAAAGAGTCTAATACACTAGACTCATTCTTCACAATGTTGATAGTGTTGGTCACCCAAACGAGATCTCATGGAGAGACCATAGAAGAAATAAAAATAGTGAAGAAGGTATTAAGGAGCTTACCCTCAAGGTTTGATGTGATAGTAACGACCATTGCAGAGAAAAAATATCTCTAGTTGTTTACTATTGATGAGATTCATGCATCATTAATGACACATGAAAAAATATTCAGTAGAACAAGAAACTCGTGTTTGGATCATGCCTTCAAGACCCAAATGTCATTCAGAAGAGGCAGAGGTCAAGAAAGAGGAAAATATAGAGGAAAAGGAAGAAGCAGAAGCCAAAAAAGAGGAAGAAACAACCCTGCAAATACTATTGGAAGGGGCAGCAATCAAAATCATAATCAAAGCCAAGGGAGCAACCAATAAGGTGGACAAAATTAAGCACATGGAAAAAAGTATGGTAAGTCCGAAGTCTAATGTCATTATTGTAAGAAGTATGGGCACTATGCCAATGAATGTAGGAAGAAACAGAGTGACATGGGTAATAGACCTAGCGCTAATTTTACTAAAGAAAATATTAGTCAAGAGAATTTGTTTTTAGCATGTAATATGGCTGAAGAGAAAAATGAAGATATATGGTTTCTAGAATCAGGATGTAGCAACCATATGACTGGAAAAATTTCTATGTTTTCAATGATTGATGAAAATTTAAAGTCTCAAGTAACATTGGGGACATACAGTAAGGTCTTTGTCATGGAAAAAGACAGAGTAAGTGTTTTGACAAAGAAAGGAGAAAGGAGATCCATATCACATGCTTAGTATGTGCTTGGTATGAAGTGTAACCTTTTCAACATTGGACAACTCATTCAGAAAGCATAGAATGCTTTCTTTGAGGATAATTTATGTACCATCATGGACATACCACCAAGTAAGCAAATAATTGCACAAGTGAAGATGACAAGACACATAATGTTTCCTCTCAAGATGAGAGCAGATTTGAAGAAAGGAGATGCAATGGCAGCAGTGACACAAGATACTTACCACAGAGAAGCAAACGATGAATAATGTTAAATACTATTAAAATTAAACCCCTCTAATACTACTAATTAAATAAACCCCCTTCTAATTATATTAACATTTATTACACTCTTAAATAAATTTATTAAAATATACCCTATTAGCTCCCTTAGTTTTAGTATACAACCTACTTAATTATTAACAAACCTCCTCCCCCTTTTTTAGCATTAATAAAGATAATTTTTTTTAATATAATCACTTTAATAAAATAATGGTAAAATAGACCCTTAAAATCAATAATTATAATCTATTATTCACCCATTATAATATATATTATCAAAAAATTTAGTATTAACATACAATTCTAATTTTATATAAATAACTTAAATAAACCATAATTATAAAAAGTTTAAATATGAGTGCTTAAAAATGAAATAATTTTAAATTAAAATATATATTATTATTAATAAAAAAATCACTTTATAATAGTGAATAGACCCTTATAATCAATCAATATAATTTATTATTCACCCATTATAATATATATTATCATTTTCCTCAAAATTTTAATATTAACATACAATTTTAATTTTATATAAGTAACTTAAATAAAACCATAATTATAAATATTTTAATTATCACTGCACACTAAAAATGTAATAAATATAAAATTAGAAATATGAAATAATACATTAATTAATTTACAATTATTAAGAGTTGGTCAACCCTTTCATTTTTCTTTGTCTCCACTATTTATTAACCCTGATTTTCTCTCTTCTTAGTAGGTTGTCATGATGATGAGTCTTGATTTAGACTTGAAATGTAGACTAAAAATGATTATTGTGGATATTCCGAGTTTTACATCTGGAAAAGATGAAAACTGCTTATGCCATTTGAGATTTGAACATCTCAACTTTGGAGGTCTGAATTTGTTGCATATGAAAGGAATGGTAAAGGGATTACCATTGATTGAGAAACCGGACAACCTATGTGAAGGTTGCATCTTGGGAAAACAATACAGAGAAATATTTCCATATGGAAAGAGCATAAGGGAAAAGGCACCCTTAGAAATAGTCCATTCAGATTTGTGTGGACCAATGCTAACACCATCATTAGCATGAAACCACTATATGTTGACCTTTATTGATGATTACATAAGAAAAACATGGGTTTATTTCTTGAAATTTAAAAGTGAAGTGTTTGATAAGCTTTGCCACTTTAAGTCTCTTGTAGAGAACCAAAGTGGTCAGCATATTAAATTTTTAAGAACAAACAGAGGAAGAGAATACATCTCCAAATAATTTATGTGTTTTTCAGCTAAAATGGAATACACAAGAAATTTATAGAAAGGTATACACCATAGTAAAATGGAGTTACTGAAAGGAAAAATAGAACCATCATGGATATGATAAGAAGTATGTTAAAGGAAAAACGTTTGCCAAATAAATATTGGGCTAAAGTTGTACATTGTGTAGCATATATATTGCATAGATGCCCAATGAAGAGTGTAATGAACAGAGTTCCTGAAGAAGCATGGAGTGGCATAAAACATTTTTTTCACCCACATGAGAGTTTTTAGTTGTGTGGCTTATGCACACATTCTAGATCAACTAAGGAAGAAGTTGGACAGTAAGGTGGAGAAGTGCATATTTGTTGGATACAGTGAAGAATCCAAAGGATACATATTGTATAACCCATCTACTAAGAAATAGATGGTAAATAGAGATGTATAATTTATTGAGGAAGAAGCTTGGGATGGAAGCATTGAGAAAACAGTGAATGTAAAAAGTTGTTTGTCTCATGATAATGATGAGGAAGAAATGGCTGAAATACATCCCTCATTAGTAGCACCACCTCCACCAATACAAGAATAGCAAGGGACACCACAAGTAGGAATGAGAACACCCTTGAGAAGTGAAGACCGTGCTTCTCCAAGCACATCACAAGGAGCAGATTTGAGTGCTTATACAAGCACAAGTTCAGCAAGTGAAAAAGGAACCAGAATCAGAATTTTGAATGAACTTTATGAGAAAGAGGTAGCCAATGATGGTATGAACTCTTTATTTGAATTATATTGTTATGTAGAAGACCCTATTTATTTTGAAGAAGTTGTAAAAGAGAAGAAATGGATATATGCTATGGATTAAGAGATAAAATCCATAGAAAAAATTAATGCATGGGAATTCGTTGATATCCCAAAAGGAAAAGAGGTGATTGGAGTAAAATGGGTTTATAAAGCCAAAAGCAATGTTGAAGGTAATATTGAAAAGCATAAGTCCAGAATTGTTGTCAAAGGCTACAAGTAGCAACAAGGAAGAGATTATGAGGAAAATTTAGCATCAGTTGCAATAATGGAATCAGTAAGAGCAGTGTTGTCCATAGCAACACAACACAAGTGGAAAATTTCCCAATTGGATGTGAAATCAGCATTCCTGAATGGAGTATTGATGGAAGAGGTATATGTTGAACAGTTTCTAGGGTATGAGAAAGAAGTCCAAGATCACAAGGTATGCATATTGAAGAAAGCTCTGTATGGTCTAGAACAAGCACTAAGAGCACGATACAGTAGGATAGATGCCTATCTACTGGAAAATGGGTTTGAAAAATGTGAAGGAGAACCCACATTATACATCAAAGAGAAATATGGTAAGATGCTCATTTTTGTTTTATATGTTGATTATGGTATATTTACAGGTAATTATGCTTGCCTCATTGAGAATTTTAAAACAATCATGAAGGATGAATTTAAGATGACTGATATGGGATTGCTGAGATACTTCTTAGGAATAGAAGTAGAGAAAAATGAAAATATAATTTTTATTTCTCAAGCTAAGTATGTTAAAGAAGTTTTGGAAATATTTAATATGGAGGATTGCAAGGCATCAATTACTCCTACAATGATGGGATTGAAACTGAGAAAGGAAGACATCAGCGAGGATTTTGATTCAAGTTTTTACAAGAGCATAATTGGCACCCTCATGTATTTGACTGCAGCTATGCCAGATATTATGCATGCTATAAGTTTATTTTGCATATTTATGAAAAGGCAAAAGAAGGCAAATTGGAAAACAACAAAAAGAATTATGAGGTATGTGAAAGGATTAAACAAGTATGGAATTTTATATACCACTTCAGAAAATTTTGAATTAATTGGATATACTGACAGTGATTGGGCTGGAAGTATAGATGATAGGAAAATCACCTATGATATGTTTTCCATATGGGATCAGGAGCCATTTCATGGACTTCTAAGAAAAAACCAATTGTGGCTTTATCAACAGCAGAGGTAGAGTATGTGGAAGTTACAACAACAACATGTCAAGCAGTATGGATGAGAAGAATGTTGAGAAGTTTGTGTCATGAATAGGTAAAAGACACAACAATTTATTGTGATAACAGCTCATCTATAGCTTTATACAATAATTCAGTGTTTCATAACAGAACGAATCACATTGATGCCAAGTATCACTACATCAGCGAGCTAGTGAACAATGGCGAAATTGTTTTGAAACATTACAAAATAGAAGAGAAATTTTCTGATATATTGACAAAACTATTGGGGCAGAAAAGCTTTAACTACTTAAGAAATTGTCTGGGTATGGAAGAGAATTTAGTAGTTGAAATTAAGAGGGAGTGTTGGAAATTAATTCCAACTACAAGACAGAGCAGGATGATGAAATTTATTTTGTGATGGAGATTTGTGAAGGACAAGTTCAGAGATTTTTTTTTTTTGGTCTTACTTGCACTCCATCGTCCATTAAAACCCTGCATTCAAATCCTGTAAAACTAAAATTTTGGTTCATGGTCGTAGCCCTGTTTCACTATGTAATTTCATGGTCAAACCATGAAACCCTATTTTATGTCTGCTCCCTTATCCTCTATGTCTACCACTTTAAAAACCTGCCATGTCGCCTTTCCAAGATACACCAACCACTGTTTGTATTTATTCGCACATTTGATTATTAATTCAAATGACCCCACATCATTTGCATGGAGCCCACTGCTCCACATCACCATCCACATAGCCAATCGATGCTCGTTCACATCATTATAAGCCTTGTCACCATAGCCCATAGCCCGTGTGATAAGACGGAGGACCCACATGCCAACGCAACAAGCTATCGACCAATCTTGTGCGTATCACATGAAACCGAGATGACGTCACTGGAGCCTAAAACGGATGCGATGATTTTTATAAAATGTTTTGAATTTTATTTGGAATCTGCCAGCGTGTCAAGCATGGACCAATTCCAATTCTATCGCACTGATTGGAGTCCAATCATCATGTCCTTTTAATGGATGCGATAAACCCATAAAACTGTTTTGCATTCTAACATTTGAAATCTGCGAAAATGATTTTTACAAGGTTTCAACCTTGGGTTTAATGTTTCACGTGTTTTGTTGGATGTCACGACAATTTTAAGTTTTCGAACTTTAGGTTAATATAAATATTATAAATATTCTATATTTACATTATATATATACACACACACACACACACACATTGTAATATATAGCAAAAAATAGAACACTATGTGTATTGTAATAGAAATATTCCTGAAGGCTAAAGTGTAAACTCTTTTTGCATTCAAACAGAGAGTAGAATATAGAAAAATAAAAGACTATGTATTAACACAATAAGATAGCAAGCATATAGCATAACGTCTTGTAGTAGTCTAACGTACGAATTTTGCATTATAATCCCTAAGAAGGAAGGAATAATTTCATTTTGTAACAATTTTCTTTAATGAAATAGAAGATTATTCTCTCACATCTATGTTCATATTATTTGTGTTAATTTTCTATTTTTGAAGAGATCTTTTGTTTTCTCTCCGTGTGTTTCGAATACTCAGAAATTTCAACAAAAGTGGGCTGAGAATTATTTCAATTGGCTGAGATTGATCTATGGCTGGTTCTGTGCAATGGAAATCCCAAAATGCAATCCATGGCTTCATTTTTCTACATACACACTTATATTAAATCCTTCACCCTTTTTTCCCTAGACGACTCAATCATGTGGACCAACCCTTTAGTGTGTGTGTTTTATGAATCATCTGCACCTAGAATGATCTTGGTGGACGGATTAATTTTTGAAAGGAAGTCGTTTCTCATTCTCTGCAATCCTTACAAAAGAGCCTTCATTGGTATTCCATAACAAAAAATTATTCCCTACGTTGCATGCATTCATTCTGGTGCAGAACTGTAATCAGAAATTTGACACTACATACAAAGTTGTAGTGGCTGGGTACTATCACGGGAATCAATTGTTTGTAACACATATGGTGGAAATTTACGAACCTTCACAAAAGACATGGAATATTATGGGATACATTCTGGAGGATTTGATAGTGGACACAACTTCTCAGCTTTCAATGGATCATTCTATAGTCACTATCGTATGGTGGTATATGGAAGGAAAGGCATCGTGTGTTTCACTATCACATTACACTGAAACAGCTCACTTGTAGAGCCCATGCCCATTCCTGTGCTTTTTGCACCATACCCTGAAATAATGTGAGACCGACACTATGTTTTGTCTCACTCTCGGATGATAACATGTGGGTCACCTCTATTATTAATCGCAACCAAATGGATTGTAAAACAAGGTGTTTGGGGAACGAATGACAAGATGGATATTATGGAATCAGTGATTATTATGTGGGAGTTCAAGAATGAGGAACATAACGTCGAGGATTTTTCAAACTCACCGCACATGGAATGCATGGAGATTGCAAGGATGCCTTCTTTTCTTTGCGATGAATGGATGAATAATATTTTTCCAAACAAAAATAGGGAATTTCTACGAGACTGTTGCATAGGAGTAGGAGATTACATGTGTTTCGTACCATCGTTAGATAGGGCGCGTTCAAAATAAATAGTATATGTGGTTTCTTACAATCTGATTGATTGCACATGAAATTGGCTTCCCAGCTGTCACAAAAGGGATAGCTTGATGGAATTGGGTTCCCAATGTTGTGCTCACTGGTGTGATTGTAGATGATTGACATTGGGTTCCGAGCGTTGTGATACGTTGTTTAAGTGTCAACTTTACCAAGCTATATCCATTCTCCAAAACCCACATGTGAAGGTCATAGAAGAGAAGCAGGTGGAAATGTTGAATGAATGAACTATGAGATTCCCAGTAAAAATGATACATTGTTTATAATAGCCCAATTTCCAGCCCTTTTTCAGTTATAACACAAATTATTTAGAGAGTAGTAGGGGAACATTTAGGTGCATAAATTAGTTACGAGAGTGGTAAAAGCAAGGGTTTTTTAATATTTCAGTAAAATGTAGGATTTTCGACATTTTGTAGTTTTAAAAATAATTAATAATTTCTTTTTAATGGTATTATATAATATTTTATCATATTATATGATTTTTTTTGCAATAATAGATATAAAATTTATTATTTTATTTATAAATCATAAAAATTTATATAAAATTATAAATATTTATTTTATTATAGAATATATGATTTTTAACTTTACATCATTTTGTTTTTACCTAAAAATTTAACAACTTCTCCCTATTTACATTTATTGTTAAGGATAGTTATTGAGATGGGGTACTTCTAATTGGAATTGACTACTTTAATTATTTTTCTATTTGATGTTTTTGATTGAATATTCTGAATTAAAATTAAATATGCATCTTATTATTAGAAAATTTGTTAATAAATAAAATTGAAAGTGGCAAATATTAACTTTCTTGCATATCTAAATCATGTGTTTAAACCATATTTAAAATATTTTTTAACCAAAATATTTTAAAATATTTTTTAACTATATTTATTTTTTAACATTAATTCAAAATACAATTAATAATAAAAGCCCTCTTGAAAAGTGGCATTGTGTGTTAACATATACAAGTTATATTTTAACATTTGTAAGTTAGAAGTGAAATAATGCCATGGACCTAAACTATTGCCTTTCCTACCAATACCAAATGGCTAGGACACTTAAAAATCTCAAGCTAGTTATATTTGGAGGGTTTAGTGTGAGGCTTCAATTTTTTTTTAATGATGCTATTTAGTTATGATGTTATTTTTCGAGTGAATGTGGTAAAAACCTTTCAAATATTTTTCTATCTGATGAATGTGTGCCAAAACAATAGAGATAAGGGACACCCCTTTGTTACTGCAACATTGCATTGGACTTCCTTTGCACACCTATGTCACAACACGTCTCAGGTGGAGAGGAAACCTTTATCTTTCCAAAGAACACTTGTAATATTCCTAATTAGCAACAACTAATTGGAATATTCGAATTTGTATAGTTTTGTCGTCTATGATTTGTAAATAAATAAAAAGTGAGTAAAGAGGGTCTAACTCACTTAAGTAGAATAAGACATCCGCCTAGTAGCACAACATTGTTACTCAAGGGGAGTCAAGGGGGCCAAACACCACGTAGAGGAGGGGGGTCTACATGCACTCTAGAAGCTTCTGCACAGATAAGGGTGAGGATGTGGAGGAGAGAGAGGGTACGACGGGTTTTGGAGGGAAACCAATGCTATAAAAGATGGAGGAGCCTCCTCATTTGGATTATTCTTGAGTTCTTGATTTTTGAGTGAGACTTCTGTCTTCTTGATAATGCTGGCTATTTAGTGCATTGAGTGTCTCCGTGCGGAGATCTCGCGCTTAGGCTCGGGGGACTTTGAGTGCCTTCTCGGGCAAGTTTTGTTTTTCAGTATTTTGTGAGTCGTTTCATTGTTTGGGTTTGTTGCAGAGCTGGAGCTTATGGAGACTGCGTAGTCACTGGGAGAGAGGACGCAATCCATTGTAGAGGAGCTTCAGATTGGGGTTTCTGCAGGTAATTTCACTCGGATTTTGAGCAAAGGGCTAGCCTTTTCCTGTCAAAGGTTTTTGGTGGCGTTTGTGGTAGTATTTCAGTTGTTTCTAACTAGCCACTGTGCAGTGCCTTGGAGGCCAACATAATTCACTAGGGAGGCAGTTTCTGGTGATTTCTGAGGTTGGCCATTCTTGGAATGGTTTGTGGATCTTGTCGGGGTTGTCGCGGAGAGGAGGTTTGTCGATTTTAAGCTTGTTTCAGCAAGGGGATCATCCCCTAATGTTTAGTCGATTCCAGCAGTAGAAGCTACACGAAATTTTTCCACCAGCTGGGATGCAGTTCATAGAGCAGCCATTTCCTGTCTTTTCTGAGAGTGTTTTCTCTCTTTCCTTGCGCAAGATCGCCTCTTGTACTTCATCACATTTCTCAAATTAATAAAATGGCTCAGCATTTTCTCTCTATGTTTTCTGGTGGAGTTGTTGTAGTTGTCGGTGTTGCCATACTTGCTGTATTCTCTTTCTATTATATGTCTGCTACATTATTTTATTAAGCGCTCTAGTTCTATACCACTTGGTGTGTTTATCTTTCGCTCCTAGACAAAGTCTGGAAAGGGCCAAGTAGCCTTCGGATCTCATCCTCTTTTAGAGGTGACATATCTGGTAAATGCCCTCCCAATCAATCTCTGGTTGGATTTTTTCATGTTTTAGAGATATCCCTGAAACAAGATATTACAGTGGTATCAGAGCATAGTTCTGGCTCAGCCTGTGGTCTATGACATCAGGAAAGAGACTGTATAGAGGCAGGAAGTATAGATACCGTGAGCGTAGGTTGGAGGCCACCTACAAAGAAGAAGACTGTGCCCAGGTAGAAAACGCAGATCAGGAGAGAGAGCCTGTGATAGACACAGATCAGGTGGAGCTTGTAGTAGATTTAAGAGAGAAAGATTCGATAGTAGATGACACAGAGGCAAAATAGTTTGGAGAGGCACTCCTCAAGTCGGTGGAGGATTTAGCTCGACAGATTGAGGTGATGGGATAGACGTTCATGGCTGTGGAGGCTAGGCAGCATGAGACTCCATGGATTTTCCAGGTCGGAGAGGGATCAGGTACATCCCATCATTTTCTGGAGCAGGATGCTGCTTAGTGTGATACTCCTCAGCTGATGGCTTCATGTGCACCTACCTGCTCTACCATGCCCACTTTCTTGGGAGCAGATGTAGGGGCAAGAGCCCAGCAGGAGGCAGAGTCTAGACACTTAGATGAGTATTTTGTAGAGTATCATTCCTATGGGTAGGAGTTCAAGGATGCTCTCACATTCAGAGATTTTGTGTAGCACCAGCGGGACAGTATACCCCACGAATATCATAGAGGGCACCGACATTACCATGATGGATATTCCCACCGTGCCTCTAGTATATTTCATTTTCCTACATTTGATGGATCGTCAAACAATTTGGCAAAGTCTTGGGTGGAGAAGTTGGACACCTATTTCCAGCTTAACCAGATGTCGGAGACAGAGGCCATCAAGGTGGAAACATTACATTTGGATGGTGAGGCCCAGGACTAGTGGTTCCATGGGATGGTGACACTCAGGCATTCCATAGTGACGACATATGCCGAGTTTACTAGGAGATTGATAGAGCGTTTTGACCGAAGGGATCCAAAATAGCATTGTTTTGAGCTGACGAATCTCAAACAGACAGGGAACCCAAAGACATACATTGCAAATTTCTTAAGGGTTTAGGTAATGGTGCCAGATCTATCCACGACACAGATGATCTATAATTTTTTGGAAGGATTAGCATAGCCACTTCAAGGTCTAGTCAGATCCAGTAGACCATCTACACTCCAGGATGTTATCAATAGGACTAGGGATTTGCAGGATGCATTTCCTAGGATGCAGACACCTCACCCCTAGAGACAGGGTTTCCAGCCCAAGGGGAAGGATGTGAGGGTTCCTCCTCCCAAAGGGAATCCAGGATGGGCACAGGTCGATGATGAGGCCAGGAGGGAGTTGAGGAAGAAGTCGTTGTGCTTCACTTGTCAGGAGTCCTGGGCATGAGGGCATAGGTGTGTTGCTGACAAAGCACACTTCATTGAGGTCTTCTCTGATGATAGTGGGGAAAATGATGGCGAGGATGATGAGGAGGCAGGAGATAGTCAGTTGGTCCAAGATTAGTTGTTTCCTCCACCTCCAGGGACAAGAGGTGCAGCTTTTGCACCCATACGAGGGGTCCTTGCAGCTTTGTGAGGAGTTCCTAAGTATTTGACACTATGCATACTTGGGACAGTACGTGGCTAGTGAGTATCAGTCTTGGTTGATAGTGGGGCAACCCAAAAATTCATTGATGCACATATGGTCGAGTGGAGGGGTATACCGACCGATATTTTTGACGGGTTTTCAGTCTTGGCCCTAGGAGCCCAGATGATGCATTATGCCTAGTATGTTCCGGAGTTAGCAGTGATGATGGGTACTTACACCATGACTGATCACTTTTTCGTGGTCAACATAGCATATACTAATGTGGTACGGGGTGTTCAGTGGCTGATTAATCTGGGGAAGGTCACTATGGATTGGGAGGCCTTAGAGATGGAGTGGGATGACAAGAAGACTGGGAAGCATGAGAAGATCCACGGGATGCATACTTACCCACCTCAGACAGTGTCGACACACCAGATGGAGGCAGACTTCCAGAAGGGAAACATAGAGTGGGCGGTTTAGTTGTGCGCATCAGAGGTAGAGACCACCGTTCGAGCAGTTCATCCAGAGATATAGGCCATCCTTGACAGGCATAAGGTAGTGTTTGGGGATATACCACTAGGTAAACCACTAGATAGAGGGTTTGAGCGTACCATTGAGCTGGAACAGGGTATCCAGGCAGTTATCACTACACCCTATAGGCATCGTAAATCCTATAGGGATGAGATTGAGCGGGTCATCCAGGATTTTTTGGCTCTTGGACACATCAGACCGAGCACGAGTCTGTTTGTTTCTTCTATAGTGCTAGTGAAGAAGAAGGACGACACCTTGAGGATGTGCATTTACTACAGGGCCCTAAACAAGAAGACTTTGAAGAATAGGTACCCTATACCCAGGATCGATGAGCTGAGAGGACCTAAGTTCTTCTAAAAAGTTGATTTGAGATCAAGGTACCATCAGATTCACGTGAGGGAACATGAAATTCCCAAGACCGCCTTTAGGTGTCAGTATGGGCACTTTGAGTTTCTGGTTATGCCTTTTGGGCTGACCAATGCACCAACCACCTTTCAGTCTTGCATGAACCATATCTTCCACAGTCATCTGAGGAAGTTTGTATTGGTTTTCTTTGATGACATACTCATATATAGCAGGATGAGGGAGGAGCATCTCCAGCATATATAGGTAGTACTACGCATCTTGGAAGAGCAACAGTTATATGCTAAACTCTCCAAGTGTGAGTTTGGGATGACAGAGATGCTGTATTTGGGTCACATCATTGGAGTGGACAGAGTGAGGGTCCACAAGGAGAAGATTAGAGCCATTAGAGATTAGTCGGAACATAATAATGTGATAGAAATTCGAGGGTTTATTGGGATATGTGCCTATTACAAGAAGTTCGTCGGAGGGTTCTCACAGCTTGCTGCTCCCCTTATAGATTTGACGAAGAAAGGGGCATTCAGTTGGATAGATATAGTGCAACAAGCCTTTGATAGGCTCAAGGAGGTGATGAGTAGCTGCCCTGTGCTTGTGTTGCCAAATTTTACGCAGCCATTTGTCTTGGAGTGTGATGCGTCGAGAGAGGGGATCGACGCAATATTGATGCAGGGGGGACACCCTATAGATTTTGAGAGCTGGAAGCTCCTTCTGCATGAGAGGTTATATTCCATATATTAAAAGGAGATGTTGGCCATCATGCATTCCTTGGCCAAATTCTGACATTATCTGGTGGGGAACAGATTCAGGGTGAGGACTGACCACAACAGCCTCAGGTTCTTTTTGGAGCAGAAGCAACTACAGGAGAGGCAGCAGAAGTGGATCAATAAGATCCAAGAATATGACTTTGACATTGAGTATGTCAAGGGTAAGAATAACGTGGTAGTATATTCCCTTTCACGTAGACCAGCCACGTTATCTCTTATGAGCTTGGATGTGGATTGGAGGGCTCGACTTTTAGTTGACTACTCCAAGGACAGGTTTGCATGTGAGGTGCTGGGTGGACAGGTGGCAGATGATCGGTACAGGGTGGTCGACGAGATCATCTATTACAGGGATAGGATCTTATTGACTAAGGGATCTCAGCTTAAGAAGAATATACTCCAGGCATCACATGATTCTCCATTGGCAGGCCATCGAGGTTTTACCAAAACCTACAGGGCCATTAGAGAGAGTTTCTCATGGAAGGGCCTTAAGGAGGACGTACTCCAGCACATCATAGAGTGCGATGTTTCTCAGAGGAAAAAGGGCGAGATGAGCCATCCCGTAGGGTTGTTAGAGCCTCTTCCCATTCCGGAGGGGAAATGGGAGGGCATATCGTTGGATTTCATCACAGGGTTGCCCGTGGTGGAGGTCAAGGTTTGTATCTTTGTCATCATTGATCGACTGACAAAGTATGCACACTTTTTCACCATATCCACATGTTACACAACAGCACAGGTGGCCGAGCTATTCTTTCGAGCGATTTTCAGGTTGCATGGTCTTCCGAAGACCATCATCAGTGACAGGGACAACTGCTTCATGGGCAGATTTTGGCAGGAGCTTTTCCGGCTAGTGGGGACGGAGTTGACACCAAGTACCAGTTACCACCCACAAACAGATGGACATACAGAGATATTTAACAAGTGGCTGGAGGGCTACTTGCATAACTATGTCAGTGGGCAGCAGCGAGCATGGTTGAGATGGTTGCATTTGGGGGAGTACTGCTACAACTCGACACATCACATGTCTATTGGTATGTCACCATTTTACACTTTGTACGGGTACCATCCTTTATCATCTGCTAATCTGATGTTCGGTGCGAGTAAGGCTCCAAGAGCTAAGATGTGGATCCAAGAGAGTTAGGATATCCTCCGAGCTCTCAAGGACAACATGGCTACAACACAGAACCAACAGAAGCTGTATGCTGACAAAGGTTGGGTGGAGCGGTAGTTTGAAGTAGGGGACTTGGTCTACCTATGCTTACAGCCATATTGACAGTCATCGCTGAAGAAGAAGAGAGCTGAGAAGCTCAAGCCGCATTTCTACAGGCCATACAAGGTGATACGCAGGATTGGTCAGGTTGCATATGAGTTGGAGCTACCCCAAGGTAGCAAGATCCACAACATTTTCCATGTATCATGCCTGAAGAAGGCATTGGGACAACAGGTGATAGTGACCGAGGAGCTACCGCCTAGAGATGATGAGGGGCACTTGGTGTTGCAGCCGAATGCCATTATTGATACCAGGGAGAGGCGGTTACGGAGCAGAATGTTCTAGCAATTCTTGTTGAGGTGGAATAATTTTTCAGATGAGGATGCCACTCAGGAGAGCGAGAAGATTTTGCAGCATCCATCACTCCAGTTGCTTGAGGGCAAGCAACATTTTGTTGGGGTGGGGGGGGGGGGCTGTAATATTCCTAATTAGCGACAGCTAATTGGCATATTCGAATTTATATATTTTTTCCGTCTATGGTTTGTAAATAAATAAAAAGTGAGTACAGAGGGTCTAACTCAGTAAAGTAGAATAAGACATCCACCTAGTACCACAACATTGTGACCCAAGGGGAGTCAAGGGGGCCAAACACCACGTAGAGGAGGGGGGTCTACGTGCACTCTAGAAGCTTTTGCGTAGATAAGGATGAGGATGTTGAGGAGAGAGAGGCTACGATGGGTTTTGGAGGGAAACCAATGCTATAAAAGATGGAGGAGCCTCCTCATTTGGATTATTCTTGAGTTGTTGATTTTGGAGTGAGACTTTTGTCTTCTTGAGCACGCTGACTGTTTAGCCTGTATGCAACACTGTTTAGTGCATTGAGTGTCTCTGTGCAGAGATCTTGACCTTAGCCCCAAGGGACTTCGAGTGCCTGCTCAGGAAAGGTTTTTTTTTCATTATTTTGTGAGTCATTTCATTGTTTGGGTTTGCTGGGGAGCTGGAGCTTATAAAGACTGTGCAGTCACTGGGAGAGAGGACGTAGTCCCTTCGGACTGGGGTTTCTGCAGGTGATTTCATCGGGATTTTGAGCAAAGGGCCAGTCTTTTCTTTTCAGAGGTTTTTGGTGGAGTTTGTGGTAGTATTTTAGCTATTTCTATCTAGCCACTACGTAGTGCCTTGGAGGCCAGCGTAATTCACTCGGGAGGTAGTTTCTAGTGATTTCTGGGGTTGGCCATTCTTGGAATGGTTTGTGGATCTTGTCGGGGTTATTGAGGAGAGGAGGTTTGTTGATTTTTAGCTTGTTTCGGCAAGGGGATCAGCCCCTAATCTTCAGTCGATTCTAGCAGTAGAAACTACATGAAAGTTTTACAGTAGCTAGGATGCATTTCATAGAGCAGCCATTTTCTGTCTCTTTTGAGATTGTTTTCTCACTTGCCTTGCGCAAGATCACCTCTTGTACTTCATTACATCTCTCAGATTAATACAATGGCTCAACATTTTCTCTCTATGTTTTCTGGTTAAGTTGTCGTAGTTGCTGTTGTTGCCGTATTTTTTGTATTCTCTTTCTATTATATATCTGCTGCATTATTTTATTGAGTGCTCTAGCTCTATACTCCTTGGTGTGTTTATCTTTCCCTCCTAGACAGAGTCTGGAAAGGGCCAGGTAGCCTCCGGATCTCGTCCTCTTTTAGAGGTGACATATCTGGTAAATTCCCTCCCAGTCAATCTCTGGTTGGAGTTTGCCATGTTTTAGAGATATCCCTGAAACCAGATAGTACATCACTATAAAAATACTTTATATATTCGATGAAATAACAAAAAATATGTTATATTATTTTTGTGATATTCCACCCCAATGATTATGAGAGTATCATAGTTGTTCAATTTTGAGAGATATCTCCTAAATTTATCGTTGAAATTTGATCTTTTACCATGAAATTATATCTAGTGGAAAAACTTCTTTTTGAAAATGCTTTTGTATATACTAGCTAAAGTGTGGCTAATCATAATTCTCTAACAATCACAACAAATATATTTAGCTCCAATTTTAAACATAGGTATAATGGTGTTTTTCATCGGAGGCTTATAGTTATTGAATCCTGAATTAACCAACAGATTAAAGAGCTTTTGTATGTGAGTGGTGATGATACATTCTCTCATTCTAAAATTTTTACCTAAGAAATAGCAATTTCTATAGAGATATTTAACATGGTTAACATGGAATTAGAGAACCTTCATAGAATTATTTTGAGGTACGAATTGTACTTCTTTAAGGGAATGAACTTCCAAGGATCATATTTAGATATCCAAAAGAATTCTTATGGTTGTATATTTATATATCGTTTTATTCTTCTTCCATAATAGCTTCATGGAAGTTGATAATTGTTATCCTTTTTATATGGGACCTTTATAGGGAATCTACTAATGGAAATAGAGAGGGTTCCACTAAAATTATTGTTAGGTTTATAATAGAGGTTCTCAATATTATCCTTACAAACTAAGAGGCGTACATGCTCATAATATTTTGAAAATGATAAAGCTCCACTAAGTACAAGCAAATAAAATATTGGTTAGGTATTCAGAGTTTTGTTTTTATCTACTAAGTAAAACAAGTACTTCATCTAGAAAAATAGGGTTATGTTTTGAACAATAGCTTAGAATAATAATTTCCTAATTTAGAATTATAGCGTTAAGGTCATCTAAAAGGAGGACACTAGTTTAGTTTTCCATGCTATGAATATATTATTCAAAGTTATTATAAAAGAAATTTTTGTTTACATATTTTTTTTAATAAAAGATAAAAATAGTAAATATAGAATAAAAATATGCAATATATATCTTCCTAGCCTTATTAGCATAAATTTACAATCTAAATATCATGATTGAAAGAGTTTTTATATACCTCTAATTAATTTGTATATATTTACGTATATAATTTTATTTGATGTGGGTAAAGTGATTATTAATATAGAACATAACATAAATATATAAATATTTTAATTTTGGGACAATTAAATATTATTTTATAGCATTTCCAATTTACTAAGTAATATTAACTTTTAATTAAATATTTAGAATATTTTTTATTAATTTGAATAAAAATGGATGATAATTTCAATTTATCTATTTAACTTTAAAATTTATATGCATATAATTTCAAGTATTAAATTTGATGATGGATAATGGTTGAAAAAATAAAATATATACATATTCATAAAGATAAAATTATGGTATTATTTCTTATATAAAATTATTTTAAACATTAGTTATTTTAAACCTGAGTGATTACAGAAGAAAGAAAATAATATTTATAAATTCTAATGTGATGATATAATATTATAAGAAATATTAATATGAGAAGGTAATTAAATATGAATCTATATTAGGTTAAAAATAATTTCTAATCATTCATTTATAACCATTACAAATAAATATATTATAAATTATTATAAATTAAACATATTTCAAATATGTTATATTGAAAAGGTGAGTAATATTAATATCAAAGAAGGATACCAATAGTATAAAGTTATTAATACTAATATTAAAATAATATAATTATAGTACTTTCACAATTATATTTATTAAAAGTGGTTGATATACTCAAATAGGTTTATATTAATGATATAAGAAATGACATTGATATATATGGAGAGGGAAGTCTTAGAGAGAGAAGGGGAAGAGAGAGATAGGGAGTGAAAAATGGAGGGAGAGAGAGATATAGATAAGCACATAAAAGCTTAACATGTACAATATTCTATTTTTTTTAATGGATATTCACCCTAGTTTAAAATGGATTTTATTAACCATACATAACATGGCTCAATACAATATCTCATCAATACCACATGTAACAAAACCATTTATTATCTCACAATCAATACAATACCATGGATACTCACCCCACTTTAACATGGATATTATCAACCATACCATACCATTAGCCAATACGATGGATCATCAATAAACAATGCCAAAAAACCACCTCATTTCATAATCAAAATATTTTATAAATTTATATCTTTTAATTGTGTTTCTATTACATTTTTGGGCCATATCTCCATCCTGGTATGCAAGAGATATATTAATGTGCTATTATAGTATATTATCTAAACTTTTTTAACTTGAAAAATTACGTAAAAATAAAATTGAAAATGAAAAGTAAAATTATTAATTAAAGGAGCCTAGATTCATCTTAACCCCAGACCTCGAAATGGATTTGCACCTTGAGATATTTTATCCCTCTCCATACTTGATAGATATCTAGTTTAGATGTATTAGTCTTGTATCACGGGGTCATAAAAAATGTGGCATCATAAAAAATTTGTTGAATATATAATTATTCTGATCATTTTAAATATGCTAAATATGTCTAATATTAATTTGGTCAGTTTAATTTTAAAAATCATGAAATACAAATTTGACAATGTAACAATATTGAATGCTATAAAATGTTAATAATCTGAATATAGTCAATTACAAGTAGTATTCATTGCAATCAATCTCAAACTATTTTCTTCTACACTATTTTCTACATTTGTTATTGTCACACATATTACTTATTTTCTAGTATCGATTTTGAATGAAAAGTGATTAAAAAAGTTGAATGATGGAAAATGAGAATAAATGAAAAGTGATTAAAAAATTTGAATTATGGAAAATGAGAATAATGAAAACATACATTATTACAAATAGTTTACAGTTTCAATTTCAAGAGGATGACATTTTGAGTTAGTGAAAATTTTATTTAGGATGAAAATTCAAGTATTGTGTCAATGGTTAAATTGTTGTAACATAGAATTTAATTCAATTCAATAAGAATGTGTATGTTCTTACACCAATAGAGTGTGAAATGGAGATATAAATGGAGTGAATAAGATAATGTAATTTCTTCAAATGAAAATTAACATCTATACTAAAATCAATATCTACTGCAAGCAATGAAATAGGATTAGAAATAATTATCTACACTAAAACCAATGCATCCAATCCAAGCAATCAAATAGGAGAAGAAATAAACATATAAATTGAAATCAAAGAATCTAGTTTAAGGTATTAAATAGGATTATAAATTGACATCTACATTGAAATCAGTGCATCTGGTGCAAACGATCATATAGGATAAGAAATGAATATATACATTGAAACCAATGCATCCATTGCAAGCAGTCTAATAGGAGTAAAAATCAACATCTACACTGAAATGAGCTCATCTAGTGCAAGTTATTAAATAAGTTTAGAAATATACATATACACTAAAATCAATGCATGTAGTGGAAACGATCAAATATGATTAGAAATCATTATCTACATTGAAACCGATGCATCTATTGTAAGCAATCAAGTAGGAGTAAAAATCAATATCAACAATAAAATCAATGCATCTAGTGTAAGGTATCTAGTATGATTATAAATCAAAATCTACACATAGTGCAAGAGATAAAATATAATTAGAAATAGATAACTATAGTCAAATAAACACACCTACTTTAGTGGAAAACTAAAATATTGATTACTTTCTAGATCGAAATTATATGTTTGTATTTGTCTCTATGTCTCTTCTTCCATCTCTCTAAACCTTCCATTCTGAATCTATCTCCCTCCCTCTATCCTTATCTCTCTCCCCCTCCCTCAATCCTTTGTCTCTCTCTCTCTCTCAACCTCTTCCTCCCTTTCATATATCTATAACTTCTTCCATCTCTCCTTGTTTATCTCTCTATTTCTGCCCTAAACACATTTCATGATCTCTCTCTCTCTCTCTCTCTCTCTCTCTCTCTCTCTCTCTGTTGCCCCAACTATCTATATCTATATATCCCTATATATCTCTCTCTCTCCTTCCCTCTTCATCTCTCTATGTCTATCTTCCCATTATCTCTCCATCTCTATATATCTTCATCCATCCCTCTCTTTGACTCCCTCTTCTTCCCTCTCTCCTGCCTCCATAGATATCTCTATCTCCCCATGTCTCTCCTTCTCACCATAAAAAGAAAACTCTCTCTCTCTCTCTCTCTCTTGCCCCAACTATATATATCTATATATCCCTATGTATCTCTCTCTCTCCTTCCCTCTTCATCTCTCTTTGTCTATCTTCCCATTACCTCTCCATATCTATCTATCTTCATCCATCCCTATCTTTGACTCCCTCTTCTTCCCTCTCTCCTGCCTCCATAGATATCTCTATCTCCCCATGTCTCTGCTTCTCACCATAAAAACTCTCTCTCTCTCTCTCTCTCTCTCTCTCTCTCACACACACACACACACACACACACACACACACACACACACACTATATTTCTATGTGTCCCTTATCCCTCCCTCTCCAACTTTCTCTCTCTATCTCTTTCTTCCCCCTCCAACTTCATCACTGTCCCCCCCCCCCTCTATCCTCTCTATCTATCTCCTCCTCTTTACACACACACTCTCTCTCTTTCTCCACCCTCCAACTATGTCATTATCTCCCTCTCTCTCTCATTATCTCTCTTTCCCTCTTCCCCCACCCCCTATATCTATGTATCCATGTGTCTCTCTTCCCCATATTTCCCTATCTCTATTATCTCCTTTTCTCTCCCTTATCTCATCTCCTCTGCCCCTCATTTCATATTAATATCTCCCTTATCACTCCCTTTTTCTCTGCACATGTGTCTTTGAATGCATTTTTTCTCCACTTCTTCTATTTCCCACTTCTAACTCCATTTCTCTCTCCCCTTCTCTTTATCATATATCTCAAGTCCCTCCTATTTTCCTTCCTCTATCTCCCTCCTCCCTCTCCCTCTACCCCTCATCACACACACTCTCTCTCTCTCCAACCTCCAAATCTTTCACTATATCCATATCTCTTTCCTCCTTTCTCTCCCACTATGTCCCCCCTCCATATCTATGCCTCCCTATATCTCTCTTTCCCTTCTTACCTTATCGCAATCCTCTCATTTTTTGTCCCTTTCCTCATCTCCGCTTTGTTGATTCCATATTCATCTCTCCCTTATCACTCCCTATCTCTCTCCACCTCTATTTCTCAATGTCTTTGTTTTTTCTGCCCTCTCTTTCCCCCTTCCAAATCCATATCTCTCTCCCGCTCTCTCTATCCTCTCTCCCAAGTACCCTTTATATTACTTCCTCTCCATCTCTTTCTCTCACACTTCCCTTTCTCTCTCCCCCCATCACACACACTCTCTCTCTCCACCTTCCAACTCTTTCACTATATCCCCCTTTATCTCATTCTTTCTCTTCCCCTCTCTCCACCCTCCATATTTATGTCTCCCTACCTCTCTCTTCCCCTTATTTCCCTATCTCTATCCTATATTTTTCTCTCCCTTCCCTCATCTCCTCTCTCTTTCATTCCATATCCATCTATCCCTTATCAATCCCTATCTCTCTACACCTCTATCTCACAATTTATTTTTTCATACCTCCGTCTATTTCCTCCTCCAAATCCATCACTCCCTCCACCCCTATATCATCTTCTCTCTCTCTCTCTCTCTCTCTCTATGTCCCTCACACCTCTATGTCTCTCTCTCCAACTCTATTCCCCCTCCATATCACTCTATCTCTCTCTTAAATTTAATCCCATTGTATTTTATTTAAAAAACTATCTAAATTAAAAAGAAAAATAATAAGCATAATTGGTTGTAAAATATTAAACCTATATTTTTTATTAATCATTTCAATGAAAATAAAATAATAAAAAACATAAAAGAATATTGCACTATCTTTCGTCAATTAGTAACATTTATTTCTCTATTTCCTTGGCTCTTTGGTTTAAATGAATCTATCATAGCTTTTATAATATTCTTTATATTATATAAATTTCACATTTGTATATATAAAAGTATTCTCACTTTTTATTTATTAAAACCTTCAATTTTAGTAGTTGAGGATAGTGGGTTTAGATATACCTAAAAAGTAATTATAACCTTTTTCTCTTTTAGATTTAATTAAAAAATATTATAAGATTAAATTAGATTAAAGTATTTGTAAAAAAAAAATATTTTGAAATAAGTTATTGTTTTTGGGCATGTTAGACTCATAAGCGAATTCCCATGGTATTTTAACATAGTCATTAAAATCCAAGATCCATAAAATAATAATCAAAATCCTAGATGGCCCATGGTGTTGATCAACCATGGTATAAGCTCATGGTATTATGATTTTTTCCCTCCTATCCCTCCCTCCCTCGCTCCCTCTCTCTATCTTTCTCTTCTACATTATTGTAAAAAGGTCTATTTAGAATTTAATAATATTCATGGTAAGTATGCATGATTAAAAATCTTGTTATATTGTGAGTATAAATTTTTTATTGACTTATTAGTTAAATTTATAGATGGTTATGCAATAATTATTTTAATTTATATTGTAAAATGGATGTTAATTTATAAGTACTATTTATGTGTTATATATTTTAATTTGATATGTATATTATACTTTCTTTTAACTTAAAAATTCTTCTTAATTTTATTAATAAATAAAAAAAACCATACCAATATAAAATTTTGAAATTAAAAAATATCTCACAACTCAGATCTCAAAATTAACATATTAAATCTCACAACTCCCATCTAACGTTAATGCTCAAACTCACCGTCACATAATTCTCACCCATCCACCCTAAATTGGGCTATAGAGTGCCTCTTGGAGAAAACATTTTGACTTAGTGAAGTTAAATAAAAATAAAAATTAACTGAAAAAAAAGTCATAATTAAACTGCCCTATATCCATCTAAATATCTTGAGGTGCAAACCTTTCTTCAACATTTTCACTTAGAAAAGACGTTTGCACCTAGATGTGATCCGTGTTGGTGCTTCATAGATCCATAGATAAGATGGATCAATATTATGTTAAACATTTTATGCCTTTTAAAATTTTTCTAAAGGTTTTTATTTAAATATGAGTCATGGCCTCTAGGGAAAACAAGAAGGATATCCCCTATTGGTTGAGGTTGAGGTTGTGGGGACCATGAAAATGGATATCACACCTCAGCCAATAGAGACCTAAATGGTGTTAAAAATCACCAAAAATAGTAAAATAAAGTGCACATAGTGGATCATGTCGGAGTGGACGAGTCAGGTCTAATAAAAAATAAGAAATAGAAGTGTTTGAGGGTGATGAGGAGAGCATGAAGCTGGACTGAGCCATGCTAAGTGAGTCAGTCGAGCATTGCTTGAAGTATGTCATGTGGGAAATGAAAGGGTCAACGATAACCTACATATGTGAACTGAACCTGACTTATCGGGATGTCTTTAAATTGCACCATCAAGGTGGATGTGACATCGTCCGAAAGTTATTATGTATTTTCACTATTCAAATTAGGGGAATTAGGGTTCTCCATTTATGTAGAAATTTTATATCTATTATCAATAAATTTTATTTTAAAATTTGTCCTAAACACCTGGATTCATGGCATCATCAACATGAGAAACATAACCAAGTTTTCAAATATATTTGATTCGCAGTCATCCTGCCTTGAAATATATATATGCTACATTGAGGTAGTCTCCCTATTTCAACTAAAATAATGAGAACAAAACCACTCTATAAGGAATATGAAATATTAACGTGCAAATTAATCCAACCAATATTCATATTCATAGTAATTATCATATGGTTTTAATGGTGATATATATTATGCACCAAAGTCTAAAAATTTACGATATGAAGAACATCCACTCAAATGGATTCTATGAAAAGTTCAGAATATACTATGCAAAAGCCCTACTCTTAAGTCTTGATTTACTTCTCCTACTTAAAAAAGTTATTATTTTGAAATATTCAACATTAACATAAAGGTAAATACATCAACAACCTACACATACAAATCTAAAATGAATGCATGCACAATCACAAAGTGACACACAAGGGTTTTCAGGTCAATTGTCCATGAAAAAACCCAATGCAGGAAAATCGGTCTTCTGACTCTTTTAGGGTTTTATTATTATGCAGAGTCTAAGTAAACACATTTTGGGCACCAAAATTTTTTGGTGCTTCTGAGAAAAACATGAGAAGAAATACCTTTATCTTCAGAGACAGAAAATATGGCTCATTCAACCCTCGAGGGAGAATTATTAATTTGAGCCCTTTCTGGCCCATCAGAAACCACAACACTGCTATGAAGCCCTATCCGTGTCAACCTTTATGGCATGCATTAGCCCCTGCACTACTCAATAAGGACATGCATCACCAAAGACTAGGTTATGCAGCCCTTGTGCTGCCTTGGCTGGCCCTGCTTCAGCCCTATGTGACCCCTACTACCTCTGTTTTGCCTCTACATGGCCTCTATTATACATTGTAGCTCCTCAATTCCTATCTTCTTCTCTGGTATGCTACCTGTCTACATTGATTAGACCGTTGTGCAGGGATCAAACCATCCATTTCCCCAATACTGCCCCTCACTACAGCTCAAAATCTTCTGAAATTCTTATCAAAACACGCCCTAAAATTCAAGCTTAGTCTCAGTGTTCTTCCATTGTGTGTGTCCTCCAACTGAGCCCAAGTATTTCATTTATAATTTTCTCCTTGGGAAATGAAAATCGTGATCTAATATTGAATCGACAGCTAAGATTAAAATAAATCTTTATCTCTGTGACTTAAGACACTTTCATGGCACGTTTAATTTAATTAACTTTAATATTTTAATTCAACTAAGTTAGACTTAGGGTCCTTAATTAAAAATATTATTAATTAAATATCTCTTAAACACGATGGAATTTCTCGAATCCCTTTCTGGGTCTTGGACATCTCATGTATTCTAGTGCCTCCACAAATTTTGGGAGCTATATCACATATGATGGTACCCTAACACTCCAAAAATCTCAACACCCTTTTTTAGTGAGGAATGTGCTCTAGCACAACACTTCACCCTGAAGTTCTACACAAACCTCTGGTGTGGGTCTCTACGCTAATGTTTGCCATGTTTCCCTTCATCCCTGCACTACTGCTTCTCTCCTGTAATGTTTCCCATGATGCTACCACCACCACTGCCACATCTGTATTGCAGCTCCTTCTCATAGTGTTTCATCATGTTTCCAATTGTTGCACTGCAACTCAGTTGGTAAGAGCAGAAACTGAAAAATCCTTCCCAGTATTTGACAGATAAGTTAGTTGCGTTGCATCATCAATAAAACTCCATAAGTTGTTTCTCTGTGCTACCATATAGAGCTTGTTGTGCTTTTGCATCTTTCCACTATGTAAGAATACCACCTATATGTTTCCTATGTGCTGAAGTCACATACTCTTCTGTTAAGCTACATTGTCATCCTGAAGCCTCTACGCTATGTTGTCCTCCCAAAGCCTCCACACTACATAAGAAAGCCTACTTTGCACTGCTGAAGTCACATCTACCCCTCTGGGCTACTGGTGCTACATCTCCATTGTGCTACTTCGTCTAAACATCCATCTCTGCCTCTACTCCACATGCGCTACTACCGTCTTAAGGCTCCCATAGCTTATATGTGATCCAAGAGTTAGGCTACTCAAGGATCCTGCCATCATCTCTATAGCTCCTCTACAGATACATGTCACCCCACATTCATGGTTCATGGGTTCTCATGGCTACATCATATTCGAAGCCACTGTCTTCCACAACAGCCTTGGAGCTAGAAGCTTCATTGTCCTTTTTCTTCTGAGGAAAATTTCTCATGAAATGTCTTAATTCACCACACTAGAAACCCTTGATGTGTGACAGGTCACACTTCTTTCTCCCCTGCTTTATATTTTATGACAAGGCTCCATCTTCCTCTTATTCCTTATTCACTTTGCTTTAAATTGTGGTGTACTATATCTTGGTGATCCAGCAGATTTCTACTTATTGAAGGATAGCCCACATATTGTCCGAGTTGGGAAGTTCCGCTCTATCAAAGAGACTTTGGACAAAATTTTCCTAGTCCTCTATGACAGCATTTAGATCGATCCTCACCATAACATTGTCCTCCACCTTTATCCCCATGCCAGTCAGCTGATCCTAGATCACTTGTAGTCTCGACAGAAAAGGATCAACATCCTCCCACTTGGCCATCGTGAATAACCTCAGCTGGTTCTCCAAAAGCACCTTCCTTTGGATAGATATTCCTTCATATAGTGTGGTTAGAACTACCTGAGTCATTTCCTTCTCGGCTATTTATGGAACCACATGATATTTGACCTCATCCATAATGAAGCACTTAAAGTTTGTCGCTACTTCGTCATGCTTCTCTAGGAGCTTCACATCGATTGACGTGGCCATGAATTTCTCTCCATGCTCCATCAAATTGCATGCCTCAATGAATACTAGGATTATGGCCTTCCAGATTGAAAAGTTGTACAAGGCGTCCAGCCTATCCTAATCATGTATTATGTGAGGTGGAATATTCTCAGAAAATATTTGGAAACAAATCCCTCGCTCTATGCTAGAGACTTGGATCTAGGGTCCTTGGTCAAAAAAGTACCCTCTGCTCCTTATGAAAACTGACTCCCCCTCTTGGAAGTCTACCAAATAAAATAAAATCATCTCTCTTCAACCCTCTAATCGATCTTCATACTTCTCTGGCTGGAAATATTCTAAGAACTTGTTCTCCTCCTGCTCTTTGTCAAATTAGCTTAGGATAAATTATGCACCGACAAAATTTTAACCCCACCAGCAACTACTGAAGGTCTTCACCATGGATTGTGACACCCTGAATCAACAAAGAGGATTAGGATTGTGTTACCCTAGTTGGCCTCTACATCAGAAAATAGTCTCAGCACAACTTCTGCACTATATTTTTGTAGAATGTGCATGGGTCTACCTCGAGACTACGTGGAGACTACATCACCCTGGCCCTGCTTGTCTCTGCTTCCTTCTGCTGCTGCACTTCCTTCTCTAGTTTGGTTTTCTATTGTTGTTGCTCCTTTATTAGCTTCTTTCTGTGGCACATATTCTTAAATCTTCTTGCTAGTGATGCAGGCTAGATCTGTAATTTCTCTAATACCATGTGAAAAATTATGAATATACTTATGCAGAAACCCTTCTGTTAAATGTTCATTTACTTCTCCTACTTAGAAAAGTTATTAATCTGATATATTCAGCATTAACATTGAATTAAATACATTAAAAAACTAAGCACACAAATATAAATTGAATATATGCACTATGACAAAGTGACACACAATGATATTCTGGACAATTTTCCACAGAAAAACCCAATGCAGGAAAATCCGTCTTCTCACTGCTGGAGGGTTTTATTATTATGTAGAGTTTGACTACAACATTTCTGGGCACCAAACTTGGTTGGCCCTAGAGAAAAAAAAACAGCAAGAAATACCTATTATATTGCAGAAAAAAAATATGGTTGATTCAATGATTAGTGGGGAATAATGAATCCGAGCCATTTATGGCCCACTCAAAACTAGAGTGTTGCTTTGAAGCCCTATCTGTGTTAGGCCTAATGGCATGTGTCAGCCCTGCATGGCCCCTTCTGCCTCTTCATTAACTAGGTGTAGCCTCTGCTAGACAACATAGCTCCTAGATGCCTTTGTGCTGCTCTAATATGCTTCCTCTCTTCCTTGGTTATACTCTTGGCCTAGGATCAAACAATCCCTTTCACTAATACCACCCCTGAATGCACCTGAAACACTTACGAAATTATTATCAAACCACGCCCTAAAATTCCAACTTAGGCTTAATGCTATGTCACTGTGTGTGTCCTCCAACTAACCCCAAGCCTTTCCTTTATAATTTTCTTGTTGGGAAACCAATGATCATGATCTAATTTTGAATCGATAAATAATAGTAAAATAAATCTTTATTTTTGTGACTTAATCCATTTTCATCACATTTTTAATTTAACTAGATTTAATCTTTTAATTTTCCTAAGTTAGAATTAGGGTCCTTAATTAAAATATTAATTAATTAAATATCTCTTAAACAGGATGGAATTTATCAAATCCCTTTCTCAAACTTCGAGATCTCATGTACTCTAGTCCCTCCACAAAGTTTGGGAGCTATACCACATCCGTTGTTACCACAACACTTCAAATATCTCAACAACTACAACTATCTCTTAAAATTAATTCTTATGACTTGTGAAACATTTCAATTGGTGAATCAATGGAATATTATACATATAACATACAATTATCTTACTCTTGCAACACGTTCTTATGGAAACAATTGAAGAGTACATATATTGAAGGTAAGTATACTTTGTGCCTCCTGATCAGTGTAAATATGAGGCCTATTAGACTAATGGGATTGAAAATTACTCCTGTAATTATCTCTACCAGACATTAAAAACCTCAAAGGATTCCTTCCATTGCCTTTAATTTTCTTCTCGTCATGTTGAGACCAATGCCCTCTATCAGTAGCATTAAACTTCTTATAAGAAGCCACATTTTTATTTTCACCTACATCCTAAGGTCTTCCTTAATCCTTATGACATTTAATTTTCATATTCTCGTTACCTTTCTTGTCATTATTGAACTCATGATTGGACTTGGACTACTCATAGTAATGCTTATGATTTTTTATGGCTTTTCCGAATGACCAAGGCTCATCAAACTCAATCCAGTTTTTGAATGTTGTTGGAAACCCATTGATAAACCTTCAGATATATTTTTTATTGTTCTTCAGATAAGGCACATACATAAATAAATATATACATATGCTCATGTAATCATCATCTGTCATGGAACCCATTCCGAGATCATAGAACTTCTTATCCCTTTCATCATAGTATCTTTCAGAAAATTACTTTATTTTGAAGAATTTTTCAAACTCTTCCAAAATACGTTTCTCTCCTCTAATGCCTCTTACATGCTTTACATTATTCCATGATTTATCTATTTTTCCCTTAATACTAAAGGTATATATCTTGGCTTCATATTCTCTGAGTAATCATACAATGTGAAAAAATTCTACATCCCCAGCAACCATTCTTTCGCATTTTTTGGTTTCTTAATCTCTCCATCAAAAGTAGGATGCTTGGATTTCGTAAACTCCTTTAGAAAATATTTACTTGTCATATGATGATGATAGTGGTGGAAATGACGTCTATAGGAACTAGATCTATAATAAAATCCATGACTAATGTCCCTCCTCTTAGGTGTATCCAGGAATCCTCCAGTGTTGGTTGTATCATCTTTGTCCATCCTATGTGTTCTATGAGGCCTACTACCATATTACCCATTAGCATTCTCCCCCCACCAATCTCCCTGATTGATCCCCAACAATCCCTCCTTTAGTAAATCTGAAAGGCTCTAAAGAATCATTGCATTGAATTCTTCTTTATTTTCTTAATCCCTTACAAGTCTCTCATGCACCTCAATCATTGTATTATTATCTATTATGAAACTTATAATCAATGCCTTTACACTCCTCAGTGTATCTACTAGATTAGGAGAATAATTGTCTGCTTTCTTCTGAACTGACTTTCTCACATACGAGTCCTTGAGATTTTTTTATTTTTTTAAACATATAATGTCTATACTGTTACCTCTATATTCATATATTAGGCTATCATTTTCCTTATTTTTTTTAACATTATTTGATAAAGTAAGGATATACCACATTTTATTAACTATGGGTTGACGCCATTTTTGGCTACCCTACCCATTCCACCTGATGCTATATATATGTTGATATAATTCATTTCCATGGGTTATACAAACAGTTTCATGCCAACCATTTAAAATAAGGTTCTTTATATTTTGGTTACCACTATGGTTTAAAGGATAATGTGTCTTGGCTACCCATGCAATTTCTATTTTCTGTTGGCAAGTAATTATCTCTAGGATGGTCATACATATTCATGGATAACCTAACTCAATCAATTAATATCATGTCAAAATGTTAATAACCCTTTTGTTGAGGACTTATTTAAAGATGTGTCATGAATGAACAAAAGCCACACACCCCACGTCGATGTAAATACCATGTCCCTTCCATACGCCTATCCATGTGAACGATGTAGATATGGAAAATTGTGGGTTTGTATACTTTTTTTATTCCCTGCCCATTCCACATGATGCTATATATATTTTGATTTAATACATTTCCATGGTTTATAAAATTAGTTTCACAGTAACCATTTAATACAAGGTTGTTTTATATTTTGGTTGCCCCTATGTTTTAAACGACAAAGTCCTTTGGAAAATACACACTCCTCCTATCATGATGATGGTGATGACAATCATGTCTATACGAACTAGAGATACAATAAAATCCATGGGTATTGTCGCTTCTCTTTGGTGTATCTAATTATCCTCCAACATCGGTTGTAACATATTTACCCTAATAAACCTATTATTATCTTCCTTGAAACTTATGATATATACCCTGAGACTCCTCAGTGTATCTAGTAGATCAGGAGAATAATTGTCTCCTTACTGCTCAACTGAATTTCTCACATACCCGTCCTTGGGATTTGTTTATTTATTTTCAACATATAAATGTATATACTATACTTCTATAGTCATATATTGGGCTATCATTTTCGTTCTTATTTTTAACATTCTTTGATAAATTAAGGATATACCCCCTTCAGTTAACTATGGATTGACACCCTTTTTTTCTACCCCACCCATTCCATATGATGCTACATATATGTTGATTTAAGTCATTTTCATGGTTTATACAAATAGTTCAACACCACCAATTTAATACAAGGTTATTTTATAGTGTGGTTACCCCTATGGTTTAAATGATAATGTGGCTTGGCTATCCAAGGGAACTTCTATTTTTGGTTGGTAAGTAATTAGTTGTAGGATGGTTATACATATTCATGTATGACCTAACGCGATTTTAAATGAATATCGTGTCCAAATGTTAATAACCCTTTCGTTGAGGATTTATTTAAAGATGTGTCATGAATGAGCATAATCCTTACACCCCATGTCCATGATAATGCCATGTCCCTGCCATGGGCATATTCATGTGAACGATGTAGATCTGGCCTAGATGATCCAAGAGTCGAGAATGAGTTCTTATTCAAACAATAATCCTCTATTTGTAGTTATCACACATTCACTTTTGTTTTCTTGGTTTTTGGAATGGTTTCTCATGCTCCAAGCATTTCTTTCAATATGGTAGGGAGGCTTCGCACATATATCATTTTTATAGATCTTAGTGCCATGGAAATCATCCTTTATTTGGATTCTTGATAATAGTATAACAACTATGGTAAGTCAGGGAACAATTTTTTTTATTCATTTTTTATATGGTTGCATGGTGATCAAAATTTGGCTTATTCAAATTCATCTTTGTTTTTTAAATGTCCTCCATAGAAATTTTCATGTGCATATATGGATGCATGGCCTCCTGGATCGGTTTCAGTAAGAAACCCCTCTAACTAAGTGTTCACGGCAAGTCTCTATTTTTTCCTTTAGTTACTTATACTATATTTAACTATTGTGAATTTCTCACATATTTTCCCCTCGCCATTGTACCCATTTTTTTGAGGTTTCTCATCACCACATGAGATATTGGTTACAGGGTTTCCTTCTTCCCTACTAGCCCAACAATGGCATATTTTATTTTCCTATTTATTCTGTGATTTTACCTATCTAGAATGGTGTCATTGAGCTATGAATATTTAGTGTTTAACATCTTGTTTTACCATATCATTCCTAAATATACATATATGACTATATAAATTTTATTTTGTATGCATAATTTTTTTAGGAAATTCTTATCGATTTTACTCCTCGTAGGTAAATATCGCCATCTCGATGGGTGTGTAAATGCCTTTAGATCCTGAAATGATTTATGACAATATAACATTTTATTTTATTTTGGTTACCCTGTGACAATGAAGACCCCTTTCTGTCTCACTCGAGCTTCCCCACAAAGAGTTTGGAGCATTAATTATTCTTCTACAATCATGACGAACATCGTTATGTCACAACTTGGTGGTCATCACATCTCCCAATGGTTTCTTGTCATTACAATTGCAATTAGTCATGGAGGCTCTATTTTGTTCTGAAGTGGGGTTAGATTTCGAGGATTATTTCACTATGGTGTTCCCATTTTTATTAAGCTCTTGGATTGTTCTTTGTTCTACATATGTGGACTCACATGTATAATTTTTAATTAAACACTTAAATTGTGTCTTTTACTCTTTTACTGGAACCCTGTAAACTTTAGTTTCTTTCTTTTTTGACAATTTGCATTGTAAGATGTGTTTTGGAAGTTCAACGTGATAATTCCATCGAAAATATTGTTATTTAATTCTTAATTTTTTGCTATTTAACCCTTCTTCCTTCATTATTTATGGTTGGTGTTGTAATACCCTTGATTTACAACTTTTAGGTTGGGTAAATAAACCGAAGATCCAGGTGGACCTATGGAATAATTTTTTATGGACATATTTATTTTTAAATTAATAAATAATTATGAATTAAATTTTAATATGGTAAAGACAGTGTAATGGAGACCAAAAAATTGTTATGCATTAGGATGGACTAGAATTCCAATATTTCCCAAAACTGTCCATAAAATCCTTGGTGCAAAATTAAATAAATAATTTTATTAGATGGGAGAAAAAGATCTAATAAAATCCTTAGTAAATAGGAAATTTATTGAGAAGGGGTAAGAATGAAACTATGTTGAGAAAAATCAAGTTTTAAAGAAAGCTTTTGTGGATAAAACTAAAGAAAATCCTAGGTTATAGGAAACAACATCCCATAATAACAGGATGTCATTATGTAAATAGGCTGAGTGAAAGAAGGCTTACAAGGGCCATAACTAGTGTGAGAAGGGGATTGTATACACTGGGAATTATTGGTCTCTGCTTGGGGGGGGGGAGCTAACGATAATTTATATAGAATTGATGTGGTTTTCTACGAATGTTTTAATGTTATATAATTTCTATCAGTATTAGAATTTTTCTTAATTCATAGACAAGACTCTCTCTGTAAGACATGATTCGATATGTAGATATACATATATGTCCTATTAGACGAGGAGTCAAGTTAATTATGAATTGTTATCATGTAAATGTTATGAAAATATTCAGTAAGTTTTTTTGTGTAGTATACATTGTCCTCTTTATCATGTGTATTTTATAGTGTCCTCACTATAATCAATTACAATGAAGTCTTTTTTTATGTTACACAGACTCCAAGAACTTATAATAGATAAATATCAGAATTTGATATAAGCCAAGGAGGGGTCGTATTCTGATAAATATTAATAACTGTAAATGCATTGTATATTTCCATAAAGTCCTATCGTTAGTAAATAATGAGGAGTACTAGGGCATGTATAAGTTAAAAATAGACTTACATATACACTAGGACGAGTGTCTATAAAGGTAAAATAAGTGCATAAGTTGGGAACTCTGCAAAAACAGATATCAATTACATTTTTGTAGGAAATACATGCTAAACTAATATAAATCATAGTTCGAAAGTAGTATATATCAAAAAAATATATATATTTCACAAAAACATAATGAGAAAAAGGGACCTTATAGTCTGCAATACAATGTTTATAAAGGTAAAAGAATTTTGTAACTTTGTTGTGTGTATGTATGTACAAAGAAAGAACTGATATCTACAAAATGTGCTAAGAATTTAATAATTGAACCAATTTACATAAGAAAGAAAACAATAGATAAATACTAAAATTATATTCCATTGCGGAAGTATAGAAGGGACAATAGAGGATAGAGAAATAAATTGGAATGTTAACTATTAAATAAATATTGTCCAATTCTCTAAACCAACTGAAAGTCTGATTATTATCCACATAGCCGTGTGAATAATATTACATAAAATAAATTATGGCCAACGACCAAGCATGGCATTCGCCCATAAATCCTAAATGTATGAGACTAGATCAATTGATGGTAGAATCAGGATGAAATAGTAGGTAAGTGACCTATGACATAAAATAAAAAATATCAGCCTGAGCTTGAAGCGTGATAGTTGAAAATTTAAACTCAATTCAAAGACCTGAGAGAAAACTCGACAGTCAATTTTAGAGTTAGAAAGAGAATTGACAAATTTATAAAAAGGAATTATACTCTCAAAGACATGAGTACATGTAGTGAGTGTATGAACTTGAGAATTCTCTTGAATAAAATTATTCTTCACCTGTAGTTATAGTTTGAGAAGTTGTAAGTAAGGTTGAGGATATGTATAAATTGAATAAGTATAACAAAGAATGAAATAGAAATTAATTATGGATGGACTAACCTGAAATATGTAAGTAACATTGCAGAGTGGTCCAATTCTGAAGAGAGGAACAATCTGGGTAGAGGTTGCCCATATTAGATCACAAAACTAAGGAAAACAATAATTGAACATGAAATTAACATACTAATATTTTATGATCAACATAAATAAAAGTATTGGGCTAAACCTTACATAGGAATAAGTTTGTGTGAACAAATGTCATAATCCCAATATAGTAATGCGTTCCTTCTAAGCAACACAATGATCAAAATAAAATGCAGAAATACCAATGCATGTAGCTACGCAGAACTCATGCATGCCAAATGAAACTCTTCTTAAAGAAATATAAGAATGATAGTTCATAATAGATCTAAACCAACGTTATTAACATATTCATAAATAAAACAACTACATAACTAATGTATGTAATTCAATATTTGAAGACTGTAACTATAACATCAACAACTCAAAGTATTACAATTAGAAATAGAGGATAAGCCTCATACAACTCAGTGATAATTCAAATCAATTGTATAAATCTACGAGATGAATAATTCTGACGAGAAACAAGCAGAGCCCATCGTGGAATCCACATATCGTAATTATGAAAAATACCGTCAAGAATCAAATGTTGGGAAAAAATTCATTTAAATCCATAAATGAATCTAAACCGTGTCAAACTAAGAAATCACTTAAGTAGACCATAAACGTAAGCTGAGTAAACATATATAATAGAATGAAGAGTAGTTAAAAAATTATGGAAATTATGGTCATAACCTGAGTAAGAAAGAATTATGAGAAGAAACGTAGTACTTACACCCTAATGTAATGTGACCAAAAATAAAAAGAATGGTGAATTAAGCATTAATCGATTTCGAATCCCATATCGGTACAAAATTTATCCCTACATTGACCCTATCCATAATGAGAATGAGAGGTCACAGGGTCACGCTGGAATAGGTGTAATATTGAAAATTAAAGTAACAAATCCTGTAAGGAACCAAAAATTAGGAACTAAAATGGAATTCAATTCAATAACCAAATATCTACAAAAATACAAAGTTAATGTACTAGACAAATTAGACTGAAACCATACTAGTGCTAAAGTAGAACATGAAGCTACGAAAATGAATTGCGTTTATGAATTGATTATAGTCAAGTGGACTCAAAGAGTGATGTGGACTAGTTTCCCCAAGCCAACGAAAGGTTCAAGTTCACACCATAACCAAATATAGACTTCATAACCAAATAAATACTAGGTTATATTGTAGAGGGAAGAAATCAGATACAAAACCTATATACGGACGGGGGGAAAAGAAAACCAAAAAGTGGTACTAATTATTTAGAGAAACCACAAGCTAGGAACGCAAATAATTCGAAACCCAGAAAGTGAATGCAAGGGTGATTCCCTGAATGTATATAAAATAGACATTTTAAGATATAAATCTAAACCCAGTAAGCGAATACAAGGGTAATGTCCAAAATGTATATAAGATTTAAATTTTATATATAAATCGAAACCCATAGAATGAATACAAGGGTAATACTAGAGACATATAAAATTCTAAAATGTAAACGCAGTAAATCTCCACAGTGAGGCAAGGCAACAGAGTTTAGAAATCCAAGGAGGAGCTCAGTATAGCTTACCTCTATATGCGGTTTCAGGTAACCGAAAATAGTGGGTTTTATTGTTGCAGAAGTTGAAAGGAGAAGGGTGCTCAAAAAATTTTTCCATGGGCAAAGGAAAATATCTATGAAACCCACACAAAGTTGTGAGAAAAATGCTAAAAAAAAATTTATTGGTAAAGAAAACAAAGTTAGGCGTAAGTGGTTACCTGAAGGGGCAATGAGGAAAATGTTGGATTCTTGTGAAACCCTCCACAATATGCATCCTCCCTGCAAAATGAAAACAAAATATCACACCCAAATATTTATAAATATATGACATAGCGGATTAAAGAATAAAGAAAACTTAAAAATATTTAAATTTCTTACCAGACATAGGATGGAAGCGAAACCCCTTCACTGTAGAAATTTAGAACAATTTCACAAATAAACAGTGGTTGAAATCATGCACAAAATCTTATCAATTTGGAGTTTCAAGTCTAAAATTTTATAGAGAGTGCATACCGCGACAATGGCGAACAGTGAAGGGCCAAGCCCATAGAGAACTATTGCAGGTCGGCCATTGAAACCAAAAAAACCAAAGAGCTAGACGATCGTAAGCCCACACTACCAAAATGTGAAATGAGGCAAATGACTTTAGGGTAAATCCCTTTGGTTTCCTCATCAGATTACCACCATTGATATCCATTGAGTTATCTCCATCGTACACATGGATTCTCGAAATGAGCAAGAGGGCCATGTGAGTGCCACATGTAAGTCCATAAGCGAGACATGTCAACCAGCGGGTCATATTTATAAATGTGTATGACTAATATGACAAATAATGGACTAATACATTCAAAATATATTGATTCAAGAACATGATGGTTCAAAATTTTCTATATTTAGTAGAATCTAGGGAGTTCTATGTGTTTCAAGGGACTTGGTTTCCTAAGTATTTAATTAACGTAATGTTCAATGTTTTGAGTGATTTTATGTGAGACATTTAAAATAGGATTTAATTAAATATTGTGAGGAATATTTTTAAATGTTATCGAATGTAAGAGAACATGAGATATTTATGTTGGTTGAGACTTCAAAGGGATTGTGAATACTAGAATTAGGAATTAGTTGGTGATTTTGTGGATTTAGAGGATTATTAGGATTTAGTTGATAAGATTAATGATCTGTACCAGAATTGGTTGCAGAACCTTTTGTATATATTTGTAAGCCTCAAAGGCATGAAGGGATATGATTATTAGATAATAATAGAGGATATTTTATTTTAAGCCTACGGGCATAGAGATAGAGGAAGAGAAAAGGGCCATATAAAGGCACATGAGGCCAGATCGAGAATGTAAATGAGTTTTATTTGTATCTATACAATTTATTTGATTAATGAGAATTTGAGTTCATTATGGCTGTGTTTTTGTCTCTCTTACAAGCTAAGTGATCTGTAATTGAGTGAATCTAATTTCTGTGTAATAAATTACTGTTACATGAATTCTGATGAATATATAAGTATTTTATGATACGAAAAGGACTTATTGTAGAAGAAGTTGGGTAGAATCATTGCATTATTCGAGTTCTATAGAAATTTGTTGAGAGTGAAGCTAATGGGAGTGAATGAGTGAAAATAAACTTTGTGCAGTTCGGAAGTGAAACAAATAAGATATTTGAAGTCACAGGCATCAATTCGAAGTGATCATGTGAAGGATTGGCTTGGAAACAGTGTGTTGTAGGTTTTAACCTTGTACAGAAATTAATTACAAACTAATCTTAAAAACATAAATTAAATAATAGCGAGAGAATAAAACATAAAATATATATACAAGGAGATTTTCCCTTGGATCCAAAATCGAGACTACTAGCTTGATTTTTAATTATATTCATTTTAGTGTTACAACACATATATATACATGTTGAAGCATTCATAAAACCTAATCCATTAAACCTAGATTAAAAAATAACCATAGTTCCCTTGACTGGATCTAAAAAATACCAGGGGCTGGAGACCATCATGCCCCAAAACCATGTGCAAACCCATGCACAAAACCATGGGCAGGTCCACCCACCGAAAAATACGGTCCAATTTTTTTTTTTTCTCGGGGCACTGCCCTAGACCCCAAAAAGGAGGGGTTGTTGCCCCCCTATGACCCCCTTGTTGTAACCAACACAACGTACAAGGGGGCCTATCTCCCCCTTATAACACCCCCGCACGTGTGAACAAAACTGGAAAGAATATAACACCTACCCAACATTCTCCCATTTGTTGTCTTCTTTCCATAGGGGGCCATAGGAGAGTTTATTCTGTAATCCAAATCTGCAACACCCATTGTTTCTCTACACCAAGAGAACTTCTGAGTGCTCATGGAATTTTTCAATGCATCTACAATATTATTCAAAGTGTCCATCTTTACCAAAAACACCCTTTTATCCTCAACCATATCTCTCACAAAGTGATATTGACCATCAATATGCTTTGTCTTTGAATGATAAGAAGGGTTCTTAGCCAAGAAAATTACACTTTTCCTATCAGAGTCTATCCTTATAGCTCGTTGTACCAACCTTATACTTGAAGACAATCTCTGCAACCAAACTACTTCCTTGCTTTCATGAGTGGTTTCCATATATTCTGCCTATGTATTTGAAAGAGCCACTACAAGCTGTCTTTTTCTCATCCAACTGACTGCACTCGAAATAGGCTAAACACATACCCAGTTGTATATTTTCTTTTTTCTAGATATCCAGCCTAGTATGCATCAAAAAAACCATGGATGTCCAAAACTCTATTCAATCCTGGTCTTCCCTGGTAGCAAAAAACATAATCACTAGTGCCATGCAAATATCTGAAAACCCACTTCATTGTTGTCCAATGCTACTTCCCTAGTTTTGACATAAACTTGCTCAATACTCCCACTGCATGTGCAATGTCAGGTTTAGTACAGGCCATTGCGTACATCAGGCTACCCACTGCACTTGCATATGTAACACGGGACACATTCTCCTCTTCTTCTTGTGTCTTGGGACATTGTTTAGCAGATAGATTTACACCTACAGGAATAGGAACCTTCACTACTTTACCATATTGTATATTGAACCTTTGCAATATTGCCTGAATATACTTCCTCTAATTTAAACTAAGCTTCCTCTTTTCCCAATCTCTCTTCATTTCCATTCCCATGATATAGTTTGCAACACCAAGGTCCTTCATGTCAAATTTGGAGAATAATTGGGTCTTCAAATCCTAGATAATTTCTTTGTTATTTCCAATCAGCAACATATCATCCACATACAACACCAAATAAATAACATGGTCACCAATTAATTTAAAATACACACAGTGATCCTCTTTTCTTCTGGTGAAGCTAACTCCGCATATATAGGTATAAATTTCTGATACCACATCCTTGGTGACAGTTTTAACCCATACAGAGACTTTTTTAACTTGCATACCAATTATTTCTTACCCTTCACCATAAAGCCTTCAGATTTCTTCATGTACATCTCCTCTTCCAAATCCTCGTGAATAAATGTTGTCTTCACATCCATCTGTTCTACCTCAAAATCAAAGGCATCAACAACATATAAAAGTAATCTAATAGAAGTAACCTTGGCATCAAGAGAAAAAGTATCACCAAAATCAATTCCCAACACCTGGGAATAACCTTTTTCTACAAATCAAGATTTGTATTTCTCCACCTTTCCTTCTACATTAATCTTCTTCTTAAACACCCAATTGCTTCTGATCAGCTTCCTTCCTGACAACAACTCCACCAGATCCCATGACTCATATTTGTGCAAGGATGCCATTTCATTAACCATGGCCTCCTTCCAGAGTTTTCTATCCTCTGAATCTACTGCCTTCCTGAAAATTCTAGGATCATCATCAGTTATAATTAAAGAAAAATTTTAACAAAAAATAGATTGACTATACCTTTTTGGTTTCCTTCTTTCCCGAATTTATCTTCTCATATCTAGAGTTTATGGCCCTTCCTCTTCTGAATCTTCTTTTGTTGTAGAGTTTGATGCATCCTCCTTTAGCTCAAACTCTATCTTCTCAGGTTCCTTTGGTATGACTTCATTTTTAACAAAATCTTTCACCTCTCTAAAATCCACATATCAGTTGTACAAAACCTTCCTTGTTTCTAGGTTGCAAAGCTTGTAACCTTTAAACCATTCATATATAAAATAAATATGCACCTTTTGGATTTATTATCTAACTTGGTCCTTTTCTCATTTGGAACATGTACATATGCATCACATCCAAATACCCCGAGATGTGAAAGATAGGGTTTCTTACTAGTCCATACCTCATGTGGAGTCACTAAAAAAATAGATATGGTAAATAAATAAAAATATAAATAAACGAGAGGTATGGTAGATAAATAAAACCTCTTTTTCTAATTACTTGGGAGGTATGATAAATAAATAAAAATATATAAAAAAAAAACTAGAGGTATGGTAATAAATAAAACCTCTTTTTATATTTATTCCATAAACCTCTTTGTATTTACAAGAACTCAAAAAAGAGGTTTTATTTATGTGAATCGGATGGGCCAAATACCATGGGAAAAATTATTATTAATACCATGGGCCAAATACCATGGGTAAAATACTATATTTATAAAAGAGATATAAAAGGATAAGGTAAATAAATAAAAATATATCAAATAGGAGTAGAAACCAACATCTAATTATATATGAAGCCCATGGATCAAAATAATAATAACAGCATGCAAATAAACATTATTAACCCTAAAATTAATATTAAACTATTATTATTATTATTATTATTAAATCTAACATTCATATTAATATTATTAAATTTAATAACTTTATATTAATACTATACACACACACACACACACACACACACACACATAAATATATATATAGATATATATATATTAACTCTAGATATATATGGGAGGGAAGAAGAAAGACATATGATAGAGGTGGAGAAATAGTAAGAGTGACAAAGGATGGATGGAGATAAACTAAAGGAGAGGGGAGAGAGAGGTATGTAGGAGAGAAAGGGAGAAAGAGGAAGGATAAGAGGAGGAGAGAGGGAGAGAAGAACAAATACATAGGAAGTGAGAAGTGGAGAGAGAGGAAGTGACAAGGGAGAGATGGAGAGAGAGTATGAATGTTTAGGGGTGATATAAAGAGACATAGAAGGAGTGATGGAGATAAGGGGGAGATAAGGAGAGAGAACAAGAAAGGGAGGGATATAATAAAATAGTTGGAGAGAGAGATAGAGTGATGGTGGAAGGGAGAGGATTTTTGAGAGATAGAGAGAGGGGTGAAGGTAGGGGAAGGCGAGAGAGAAAGGGAGAGAGATTAAGGATGAGAGAGAGGAAGAGAGTGAGGGGGATGTGAGAGCATCGTATGGGAACAAGAGAGAGAGAAATATAATGTGTGATGGGGGAAGAGAGAGTGAGGTAGGACAGAAAGGGAGAGAGAGGAAGGAAAATAAATGGGACTTGAGAGAGGAGAGGAGAGCGGGATGGAGATAGGAGGATAGAGGGAGGGAAGAAGAAATATGTCGAGAGTGAAAAGTGGAGAGAAAGAGGTACTGACAAGGGAGATATGGAGAGAGAGTGTGTATGTTTGGGGTGAGATAAAGAGATAAATAATGAGATATGGAGAGAAGGGAGGAGAGAGAGAGAGAGAGAGAGAGAGAGGCATATATTAACAATGTTGGAAGTTGAAGATAGAGAAAGAGAGAGGTGGGAGAGAGAGTGGAGAGAGGTAGGGAAAGAGAGATGGAGATGGATGGGGAGAGATAGTGGGTAAGAAGAAACACATATAGAGTGAAAGTTGCAGAGAGAGAGAGAGAGAGAGGGAGTGATAAGGAATATGGAGAGAGAGCAAGAGACGATAGTAGGATGGAAGAGAGATATAAGCGGAGGAGAGGGAGGGAAGGGGAAGAGAGAGAGAGGGAGGGAGAGGAGGAGGGTGTGATAGATAAATATATTGGAGAAAGAGAGTGTATGTTTTGGGGTTGATATGGAGATACAAATGGAGATAGAGATATAGATGGAATGTGAAGAGAAAGAAGAGATATATGGAAACAGGGAGGGACAGACAAAAATATTGATAAATATGGAGTGAGAGAGTGTGTGTGTTTGTGGGGGTGAGAACAAGAGAAAAAGAAGGATATATGGAGGGAAATATATGTATGTATGGAGGGGGGATAGAGGTAATAATATTTATTGCAATAGATGCATTGATTTCAGTGTATATGATGATTTCTAATCCTATTTGATTTCTTGAACTAGATGCATTGATTTTAGTGTAGATTTGGATTTCCTATTATATTTGATTACTTGGAGTAGATGCATTGATTTCATCGTAGATGGTGATTTCTAATATTATTTGATTGCTTGCACTAGTTGCATTAACTTCAATGTGGATGTTGATTTCTAATTATATTTGATTTCTTATACTAGATGAATTTATTTCAATATATATAATTTCTAATCCTATTTGATTGCTTGCACTAAATGCATTGATTTCAGTGTACACGGTGGTTTATAACCCTATTTGATTGCTTCCACTAGATGCTTTGATTTTAGTGCATATGTTGGTTTCTAATCCTATTTGATTACTTCCGCTTGATGCAATGATTTGAGTGTAGATGTTGATTTCTAATACTATTTGATTACGTGCATTAGATGCATTGATTTTAGTGTAGATGTTGTTTTCTAAATTTATTTGGTTTTTTGCACTAATGTGTTTATTTTAGTGTATATGTTGATTTATGATTTGATGTAATAGGATGTATGATGGTACATTAATTTTAAAGTAATTGGACTAATAGTGTGCATTGATTTAAGTGTAAGCACGATAAATTATTGAAAATGTAGATTTATTTTTGTGTTATAGTAGCTAAACCTAATAATATTGGAGAGTAAGAGAGACAAGGTATGATTTTTACTACAACAACTCGAGCTAAATATTTAAATGGTTTATGATTTTAACTATCTTTTTGATATAATCAATATGAAAATATGACAAAACTAAGAAGAGTGACAATAAGAATAGTAGAAGAAAATAGTATGTTATTGATCACAATGAAGGCTATTTGTAATTTACTACATTCTTTTTATTCACATTTCATATCATTCAATATTATTACATTGTCACTTTGCATTAAAAAAAATTATTTCATCATTGTTCATCGTTAAAGTTATTTTATACTGTTTATCATCTCAACAAGTGAGGTAACTAAGAAAATTTAAAATTAAAATGAATCGATAAATATCAAACAAATTTAGCATATTTAAAAGGGTTATATTAATATTAGATGTATTGTTGATAAAATTAATCATATGTTCCTCATATTATCGATATATTTTTGTTGGTTGCACACGACTGAAACCAGACTAGATCCATCCTAACTCCGGATCTATCAAGCACCAAGAGGTATCAAATCTCTTGAGGTGCAAACATTTCCTCATTTTTTTCACTCAAAAATAGGTTTCCACCTCGAGATATTTGATCCGTCTCAGCGCTTGATAGATCCGGAGTTAAGATGGATCTAGACTAGTATTTAAGAACACTCAAGAAAGAATTTTTATTGAGGTGAAGCCTATGGGCCAAGCCAAATTTTATTAATACCATGAGAAAAACATTATTAACCCTAACATTAATATTATTATTATTATTATTATTATTATTATTATTAAATATAATATTCATATTAATATATTGTAACAATTTTTTATTTATTTTGGTAGTACCTTTTATTTTTTTTCTTTTTCCACTCACCCCGATCGGGGAAGCGAATTGAGCCTATGATGAGTGCTATAGGGAATTGAACTTATGATGAATTCTATAGCAGCAAGCCTCATCAATGTTTAACCAAAACCCCACGGACTTAATATATTCTAATATGAATAGTATTAAATTTAATAACTTTGGATTAATACAATATTAAATATATTATCTTATAATATATATTAATATATCATGATATATATTAATTCCAGATATATTTAAATTCCACTAGAACTCCAACTCTAATGTGGTTTAGTAGATAGTTAAACATCCCTCCTAGGTTTTCATAGGTCGAAATTGATTCATTTGGGGACCTTCAGAGTTAAAGTTTTATCCAATCAATACCAATGCAAAATTTTCATGAGGGTGTGGATTGCAAAACCATGGTTTGAGATATTATGGGTAGTCTGGTCACATCGTATTCTACAACCTAGTATAGGCTAGATGTGTAGGAGTTAGATGTAATGTAAGATTGTATGTAAATAATTTTAATGTCGACTCAGTTGTAATAAATATATTTAAAATAATTAATTAATAATGATCCATGCCTCTTTACATGGACTTATATAAACTCACCATGGATCATGTTGTTCATTATTTAAGTGTTACATTGGTTGGTCGCTCAGGTCGATTGGGTCACCTGGGTCAGCTCGGCCGCCCATGCATGACGCACCCATCAAGCCTACCTCATACACCATCGCGCTCTCGAATGCACAACTTGCCTAACCCCCACATGACTCACCTGCCCGCTATGGGCACGCGTCTAGCCGATGCCCATGCTCACTGCATTCACCAAATTAGACGACTCTACTCACCACTACATGACTCACCAACATGGCATGTCTATCACACATTTCCATCGCATATGCCCAAGTTGGCTAGTATGAACTCTTGTGGCACATGGGTGCACCCGCTACAACTTGGTCGCATGTGTCTCCGACTCTAGAGCATGACATCCTCCTGCACTCAAAATACGGTTTCCATCCTTGAAACCTCCATCATATCATTGCAAAGTATCTGCTAGCTCCAACATCCAAAAAAATGTCCATGTTTCCCATTCGTTCTCCAACATCGCACAAACCACCAAGGCCAACGACTCCATAAACATGTCTTAGACAGTATTTTGTCGCATTCCCCAGTTGTTATCCCAAGTGTTGTCTTTTGTTCTGTTCATGTCACAAACATAAAAAAAACAACATAAGTTGTATAAACTTTTTCATTATAGACAACATGCTTAAGATATCCCCGAACCCCTAAAAGTGAAACGCCTTGAATATTTTCTACAAAGTTTGTAATAACCCTTATTTTGAAATTCTAGTGTGGTTCTTCTCTTAGTAATATTGTTCCTATCAACCTATCCCTATCCTGTGAAAAACACTGCGAGCATGTGAATTCAACAATAAATTTGTGTTGGTCCTCTTCAGGCAAGTTCTAAAAAATGGAGCAGAAGCTTCTCCTTGTATAATTCTCGAGAACAAATTTCTGGTACCTTTTTCTTGACGATATGTTCAAATACTCCCATGTTTGGCCCTTGATCTTATCTCAAAATATTTTTCCCTTAGAGATAAATCCCTTCCCCCTCATTAGTGGATCCTTAATCTCCTCAATTGTGCTTTAAGAGAGTTCCATGCTGGTGAGTCTTGGTTGGTCATTGCTAGTTGTCGCACTTTGGCATTATTGTGCCCATATGGTCTCAATTTGAAGAGGAAGGAGAAGAGATTGAAGGGTGTGGCTTGGACTTGGATTACCACTCTGAAGGAGGCCTTCAAAATCAAGGCACCAATTTTAAAGCTTTCATTTTTTCACTTTATAATAAAAATTACACTTTGCATCCCATAAATATGTTAATTGGTTTAGAATGATACTCCTTCATATGTCATCTTGTTTTCTTTGAAGCAAATATACCATGTATCTTTCATATTTTTTCATGTTTTCTCCTTTACAGGTATTCAGATATAAAATCCATAGCAATGAACGAACTTGAAAATGAAAGGATTTGCATCAACATCGAGCAAACGACTACATAAGGAGTGAGGTAGGCCATCTCCCTCCCTCAATTTACTTTTAAATTTTAAACTAGGAAATTTCGTATCATTTGTCACGATTATTAATAGACCCGATCATTAGATAAACAGATCACTCCTTTATGAAAAAGCTTACACCCTGTTCACCCTCTTCTTGTTTTTTTCTTCATGTTGATTTTGGCCAACCATTGAGCGACCACTTATTTGGCTTCTTTTTTAGCCTGTAATATTGCTTATTAGTGTTTTAAAGTATCAAGTATAAGTTTTTCATTTAGATATTTCTTGTTTATCTCCTTTTTCCTAGCATAACATGTCCTTTTATAGACAAAATCACATTTCCAACACTAGTTTTTTGCTAGAAAAGATTTGTTGCAGACCACTAGTGTGAATTAGTGGGCGGAATTGGTCTTAGAAAATAGAAAATTTTCAATGTATTTTTGAAAATATTTGATGTGTATTGATATTTGAAAGGTCTTCTTTTCTTTGACTACGTTATTTTTGGCTTTGAGTATTTTCAGTCTCTTTGAGAAGCACAAATTGGTCTTGCGATTTAAGTAGTAAAATTTTTGTTTTGGTTGAGTACTGTTGTTGCATGTCAATAAAAATCTTTGTTTACTACTTGTGTCGACCAAAAAATTTTGATTCTTTGTTATAGGGCAGTAGTGGACTTTGTGCTTGTCCATGGAAATTGGTTTTTGCATCCGTTTAGTGTTAATTTCAATAATTACTTTTCATTGAATGTATAATATTACTTTCATTGAAAGGATATTTTTTGAAATTTACTATTGAAAAATAGATTACAAATTGTCAATGACTGACGTCTTTTAAGTACATTTATTGCATATGTTTTGTTTTTATCATTCAAAGAAGAAATAAATAAAAATTTATGTTGATTCAAGTGCATATTGGTGAAAGTAGAAGTTATTTTACTTTTGAATGAGTTGCATTTGGGATAGTGAAAGTGAAATTGGTTTACTTTGTAGAATTTGCATTTTTGAAAAGTGAATAATGGAAGTTAGTTAGGTGGGAATTTTTCTTTTTGAATTTTTTTGGTGCATTACTCCTTCTGATATATTCCCTTGTTAGTTTAGCTTTCATTGAAAAAAAAAGAATATTTTTTCTCATTTAGCTGCATCCTCGGAATTTGGGTGACATCGTTTTGAGCCAAAAATCAAAACTTAATTAGAGATCAACATCAAATAAACCTTAATTAACCTAAGGCGAATTTGGAATTAACGAAAGAATATAGAGGTATAGGCTAGAGACGTGTTATGACGTCATTAAGTGTATAACATGTCACTAACAACTTGTGTTGCATCCTGGCGGTTATATTCGATCTCATGTGTGGAAGTATATAGGACTATGTTCTATGTATGATAAGTATAAATTGACGCCCTCATCGAACGATTACACATTAGAGAGTGCTACCACAGACTAAGCTCCCATGTATCGTTGAATATATTTTGGGAGACCCCACTAGGGTGTAACCCTACAATAGGTACCTGATTCAGCCGCCTTGTAGAGGTGATACACCAAACATAATATTCAGGGAGATTGCCTGTCAGTAATTCTTGGTTCACCATGAGCTATTCTACAATTAATGGATACGTGGTAATCCTTTTTTACTAGATTACCCTTTCTGGCTTATTTTGTTTAATTCTAAAATTTATTGTACAACAAAACAACTTACCCTTGCAGTACTTATTTGAATCAATCATGACTGGTTAAATGAAAATTTTTAATTACTCAAAATCAATTCATCCATCATTTGATTGATCTTGAAAAACGTCATTGTGGCTAATTTTCCTAATTCACCTCACTCATCCCATGAAGGAACTAGAGGAGCTCATCCTAATATCCTGCTATTTTCACCTAGGCCTCTTGAATCCCAAGGTTTTGAACTTGGAATTGTCCCAAGCATCCAGCCACAATATTCACGACCACCACCTAACGATTGGCCTAAACATTTTGAGGATCTTAAGCTGGAAAGTCCTCAACCCGCTGCATAGTTCGTGGTATTTCATCCAAATCTTCTCTATGATTTGTCCATGATATATCTTGAGCATATGTGCAGTCCTTTGGATGATCCCAATGTTCCATTTGGTTCTTCTCCTGTAGCATCTTCAAATATTGTTCCGAAGTTGTTTCTACAACACATGGAATCAAATATGGACGATACTCCATTTATGAGTACTCCTCAAAGAATTCCTGTGGAAACCTCTATGACTCATCTCCTAGAATTTGACATCAAGTCTATGTTCCCTCCATAAGTTTTTCCTTATTTTTTCACTCCTCATGATTTAGGAAGTTGAACGAGTGTTACCTCTAGTTAATTTTCACCTTCGATCCACCCAGATACACTTCTCTTGGGAACCTTTTTTCAGGAGTTTCTGGGGTTACATCCCTATTTCAGTATCCTATTTGGTAAATGAGTTTTTCCCCTTATTTTTGCCCACTTTCTTCAAATGTAGTTGTCGTTTCACAACCTGCTACTCAACTTGTGGTTTATGTACGTCAAATGACCACTTCACTAGGATCATCTTCTCCTTTATCGTTATCCACAATTACTACATTACCACTTTTGAGAGGAAAATATATGGTTTCATTTGTTCCTGGGGGAAATCACATCCTTTATATCTACCTCCCCTCTTGCGTGTGGGTAATCCAAATAGTTGAATTGTATCGAGGGTGGGACAACCGATATCTAGTCTTGGTGGAACATTGGTTTCATTCACAACAATTTTTATCATAAGAACCTCTCTATCAGAATATCACACTACATTGGTTCATCTTGTTTAAATCACCCTTATGTTCAACAACCCCATATTCAAAACATGTATATAAAAAATTCTTGTGTTCTACAATCGAATATATGATATCAGTATGTTGAGAGACAAAACATATCACAATAGTATGTCTAGCATACCCAAAATCCATTGGAAGTTGTTAAGAATAATCCTCATTTTAGTGCTCAAACCAAATTTTGTCAAAACTTTTGTTTGGGTAAAACTAAAAATTACCCCAGTCTTCCCGATGCTCAATACCAGCAAATTCCACTGGGTGAGTACCAACAATTCTAGCAAGGGACCTATGTCCATCAAGGGCCTTATGTACAAGAAGAATATATCCCTCAACGGACATTGCAGTAGCAACCATATCAAAAACTCGGTAGCAAATCTATCAACTCATTAACGTAATTCGCTACGAACTCATGTTTTTCTGCAAGTGGTAAGGGGATCGATGAGTTGTGCATACCTATTATGAGTCATTATTCGATTTATTTCATGCTTGACCATAATTTCATCACCATCATTATATTTTCCTCTCCCACTTTCGTTTCCTAATTTAGCATTCATCCATTCGAGCTACATCAATTACGTTTTAATCCTTGTGATATTCTTGATCCATTGTCACCATTTTTCTCGTTTAGATTTGGTGTAGCTATTGTCTTGGGTTAGTTTCCACCTCTGTCAATAAGTAGCTTACTATCATAAACATTTTTAGTAGGTGTCAAAATTTAAAGCACATAAGAAGACCAATAAAGGAGGTTCAATAGTTTGATATTAGCCTATGGACCTGAAACTAGTTATGGAGGATCCAAGTTTTGCACAGGCCTTCACCAATGCTGGTGGTATGAGATTTTTTCAAAAGCTCTAGGGGTACCATGCTCAAGTCTCCAAATATTTTTGTCTAAATTTTGTTGGCACAACTTCAAAGGTTTTCATACTGAGTTTTACAGTTTCCGCTAAGACTATTGCTCAACCACAGAAATTCCTAGGTCAGGGGAAGATTGGTTCAAGGACACCAAGTTTAAACTACATAATTGTGATGAATTTATGAAGAAAGAGCATGTAAGATTGGATATGAATTCAGGTATACCTAGGAGCTACCTTAAGGATAATTACTCAAAGATATTATTGGTAATCTAGAAATATTTCACATGTGAGGGAAGATTCCGCATGATCTAGTAGTATCATTTCAAGCTCTTACTCCACTTCATAGATAAACAACTCCTATATATTCCATTTTTCCTTCTGAGAAGCTTAGATAAGATTTCTGATAAAGTGCAAGCCAGAACTAAGAGTAGTGATACATCTATATTTCATCATGGTTTAATTAAGTTGCTTGTAATGGAGGACATGAAGAAATTAAATAGGGACTGGGATACCTTTTTTGTTTTTAAGTGCTTATGATGTGGATGTTCTTACTCCAAAGAAAACACCAAAGCCAAAGAAAATCACTCCCAAAAAAGATAAATATCCCATACCTGAAGCAAAGGTTGGACTTCAAGAAGAAATACAACCTATAGCAAAACCCATGGATATTGAAATAAAATTTTTACAGGAAACTATGGCACCTCAATCACCATAACCGAGCAACAAACAAAAATATGACAGGAGGACTAATAGGAGAATTACAAGGACTTATACAGAAGGAAAGGGTAAACTTGAAGACATTCTACAGGCTATTGACATTGAAGAAACCCTTGTGGTTAAACCTATGGAGATAAAAGGAACCAAAATCAAGAAGAAGGGTCTCGCTGAAAAAAACATGATTTCTCCAGTGAGGATTAAGGTTTTGTCTTCAATCTTATAAAACCTTTTACCAGGTCACGACTCTCAAAGGATGTTAATTCTTATAATAAGCATAAGGAGACAAAAAAGAGGAAGCAACCCATGGTGGAAGATATTATTGACTTGTCCCCAACTGAAGTAGAAATCACTAAGTCACATAAAGGAAAAGAGAATATCCAAGAGAAATCCAAAGTGGACATTCTTAAAGAGGAAGTTAAAGAAGAAAGAGATGAGGTATTAGAAACGAAGCTAGATTTGGAGGATTTCAAACAAGAAATAAATGAGCTATCAAATTTTAAGAAAGAAGTTAGAAATCAAATCAATTTTTTTAATGATGTGGCATAAATGTCTAATAAAATGCTTAAAAGAACACTACTCTAGCATAGAATGGTGAAGCAAACCATGAGGAGAAACAGAGGGTTTCAGTCAGAGAGGAGAAAGCTGCAAAATAAAGATAAAGAGCTAGAAATTCAAATGCAAATGGTGTAGACAAAGCTAAATAAGAAAGGCTTGAAAATGATAGTGGTAGATGAACCCACTGAGGAAGGTCCTGCTGCCTCTTGAGGAGGGTAAGACATTTTTTAAACCAATTTTTCCTTATCATGTTTCCTTTCATCATTTCACACAGCTATGGATAGTTTTTGGAGGTGAGAAATGAAAATTTCGAAATATGGAAAAATATGAGGCAAGTTTGCAGCGTTCTTGAGGCTTAAATCTGATTTTATGCTACGAACTCACTAAAGATTAATTTATGTCATAATTTCCAAAATTTTTTGTAAAAGGAGTAATGAAAGGCATGTATTTAAGTATTTTGGCTTACTGAAGACCCTCCAATGAGCAGAGATGTCAAAATATTTTCAGAAGTTTCCATGTGAAGAATGCTACAAACTCTTTGCTACAGACTTGCCTAAAGAGCTCTATTTTTGTAGCGATGGATAGTTTTGATGTTTTTGAAGCATTAATTTTTTTTGGAGCACATCAATCATCTAGATATGTTAAAGTATATGAGTGGAGAATCTAGTTGGTGAGAACACTCAACAAGGAAGGTGATTGGACTACTAGCTCATCATTCTTAACACATCATCAAGCACAACACCACATCCTCAAAATCTGAGAAGCAGACCCTCAACTTTTAGTGTGGTTGTTTATTACTTAGTCATGGTCATTTCCACCTCAGCAAAAGATGTCTTGTTGATAAACGCCATCATGTATGGATCATTTAAAATTTGTTAGTGAAGTAAATGGTGTTAGATTCCTATTAGGTTTTAAAATGTTCAAAAGAGAAATATCTCTATATTCTCTCCTTGTAATCTGTTCCTTTTTGGATAAGGTGTCTTTGGGAGTATTCAAAGGTCTAGCCCAGGTGGCAGACTACATGTAAAGGTGTCTAATTCTATAAATGGGGAGATGAGAGGATTAGAGAGGGTTGATCAATGTTATGCCATATGCTACTTTTGCAATATTTTTCAGTTAGTAATATACAGTTGCAGAAACCTTCTCTGAGACCTGAGATTCATCATGTACTCTTATGTGTGTTTATGTTATCTACTTTTTTAATGTTCATTGATTTTTCTTTTTATGTAATCACTTGGAATTCATGCTTAAACATGCTCCAACTTCCTTTATGCATATATGTTATTGTTCAAGTTATCTTTTTTATGAGAGTACACATGCCTCAGCTTCCATCAAACATGTTTTCCATGTAATTGAGTTTCACTCTGACTCCATGCCCAATGGTAGCCATTAATTCACATCTTTCACCTGCATAAAAATCATTCAAAACACACTAAAAAGTTAGCCATCTTTGTTCCAAGAATTGCCTACAAAATATGATACATTTTCTTGAGATATCCCTCTTCGGTTGGAAAGCTTATGTTCCAACCAAAAGTGGTTTGAAACAGTTACACTAAATTGACTATTGAGCAACCCATCAAATTCAGTTTGGTGATAATAGAAGTTATTGATGCTAACCTCACCAATAATCTTCTACTAAGTCATAGTTGGACCCATGGAATGGTTTGCGTGGCCTCCACCCTTTTCTATGTCCTTTGTTTTTCCCATGAGGAAAAAGTCATTACGGTTGATCAACTTGCCTTCTTTTCACCTCATTCTTCAAATGGTAATGTACCATATGTTAGAAATACCATTATTCCTTATGAGAGTGTCAGAGTTGGTCTCTTCAAATAATCAGGATTGATGGGACTTTTATCCCTTTCGCCTCCCAACGTTGCTTCCGTAAACATGATTTCATTTGGTCACTGCCCCTAGATTCATTCCCGACCCTGACCAGGTTAATAATTTTGGTGATGTTATGTTGCTTAACCCTGTTGAGCATATGTACCATATCATTCTTGTAGATTCTACGGTTACATGCGATTGCAAAATAACTTGGTTTCATCTCTAAACACTTATAATCCCCTTACATTTGTTCATAGAAATTTTGATGATCCTTTGAATGAAAAATCTTCAACTCATGAGAGTATATTAGAATTTATGTCTCTCGAAGAAACCGCTTGGAATGATTGTCATCATTGTTCCTCATTTCTCTTGAGCCTTGGCGAAATTTATACTTGTTTGGAAGCCCGTGTTTCCCCTTAATCGACTGCCCCACTTCAAAATCCCATTTTGGTTCATGAAGTCCTGTCTGAAGAAATCTTGGGAAATATTTCAACTAGCATTCCAATCAACATCTCTGTTAAACTAGGGATTGTCGAGAATATCCATATTGGGGCTTCTTCTTCTCTCGATGAGATTGATATTTACACTACCTTGTTTAAACAAATTCGTGATGTCTTTGCTCGGTTGTATGAAGAAATTCCAAGCATCGATCTTAGTATTGTGCTGCACAATATTCCTACCTATCTAGACTCAAAAGTTGTTCATCAACGTCTCCATCCGGTGTACCTAAGAAAGGCAGTGGCCATAAAGGGGGATGTTGAAAAACTTCTCAAAGCTGACTTCATTTATCCTATACCTTTAACAAAATGGGTTTATAATATTGTTTGTGTTACCAAAAAAATATGGAATTATTTGTGTTTGTGTTGATTATTGTGATATTAATCGGGCTTGTCCTAAATATAACTAGCCCGACCCTCTTATCGATAAGATAATTAATGAATGTGTCAGGAATGAAATTTCTTCTTTTACGGATGGTTTTTATGGTTATAAACATATTAACATTATCCCTGTTGATCAACATAAAACCACCTTTACCTCTCGTTCAGGGTCATTTGTAGACAAAAATCTCCATTATGGATTGAATAATGCCAATGGCATCTTCCAACGAACTATGTCCTATGCATTTCACGATATTAAAGATGTCATCCACCTGTATCTTGATGATCTTCCTACCCATTCTATGAAACATCAAGATCACCCCGCTCACCTTCGAGCATTATTTCTTCATTGTTGACACTATAACATTCATTTGAATCCTCATAAATGTGTCTTCCACATCGAATATGGTCATCTCTTAGGATTTCTGGTTCCTAAGGAATGCGTATATATTTATCCCCTAAAGGTCGAGGCTATCATTAATTTTCCTCCTCCCTCTTTTATCCTTCAACTGCATAGCTTCCAGGGGAAAGCGAACTTTCGCCATCGTTTTGTCTTGAATTATGCAGAGCTTACTAAATGATTTCCTCATTTGTTGAAAAAAGGGATCCCATTAATCCAACATAAAGTTTCTCAATATCTTTTCGATGCTTTAAAGACAACTCTTGTTAGTAAATCTTTGTGGCATCCCCCTAATTATCGACATGATTATTTCCTATATTTAGTCACAACCGACGACACCATCATCATGGTGTTAACTTAGGATGACAACGATGAGAATAAGAATACTGTATACTACTTGAGTTGCAATCTATTTGATGTTGAGACGTGTTACGCTCATGTAGCGAAGCTCTCTTTCGTAGTTGTTCATGTTGTTCAACGCTTTCACCATTACGTTCTCTTGCAAAAAACTATTGTGATTTCTTATTGTAGACCCATGACGTACATCATAAGTCATTCTTTACTTGGGGGAAAATATTCCAAAGGGATTGTCATCCTGTAGTAGTTTGATTTAAAATTTTCTAAAGCTAAATTGAAGAAATCACTAGTTTTTGCTGACTTAATTTGCGCTATTCCATCTTGAGTTCCACTCACTCCTTTTACTGAGGTGATTCTAAATGAATCACTCTTTCTCATGGGTACTCTTGATCCATCGCATGGTGATATCGTTATCTATCTCCAGGCCCAAAATTTTCGATCAGAGTTATTTCACTCTAAGCAATGTTGAATACGTTACCAGTGCCAACCTTATTGCATTATTGGGGATACTCTTTATCATACTGGTGTCGATTATGTCCTTCATCGATGTCTGACAATTGAGGAAGCTGAGAATGTTTTGAAGCTCAGAAACTTTTCAATGTCCTAAATAACATTAGAAAGATTATTCATCCTTTAAACTCTTTAATTTATAATAATTTAATAAAATTCCGTGCACCAACTATTTAATTAAGAATTCTCTTCCCCTTTGATTTCCCCTTTTTAATTACGATCTTTATCATTTATTATTAATTAAAATATATTAATTAGAAATTGTTAAAATAACTAATAAACTAATTCATTAAAGGCTAGTTTTAACATCTAATTTTTAATATGCAAATTTTCCACGACTAAGTCCGGGCAACGACGCACCACACTATTTATTCAATGAGATCCATATAAGCTGTAATTTTTTACCGACTAATTTATTCAATGAGATCCATATACCTTTTTACCTTTTGGTGACGATGAACCGCATTAATTAGAAAAGTCCCAATAATGTGATTAATCTGAAAAGCAATTATATATTTAAACTCATCATCTATCCAATCCTAAAAAATCAAAACCTTTCAGATACAATTTATCAAATCCTAAAAGATCAAACTATTTGAAATACAAATTTCATTTTCAATAAAAAGGATATTTTACCGCATAAATCCACAGACAATGGACCTATACTGACTTATAAATAAAGAAATCTCTTTTATTTTATTGTAAGAGATATTTGACCACGATAAATCCGGAGATCGTGGACATATACTGACTTATAAATAGAAGCCATCTAACGTTGTTATCGATACATGCTATAAATTGGTACGTAACCATTCAACAAATATTCATTTTATCATTTATGCATTCACAAATCTTCACGTACCCTATGTGTTGATTATATTGAGTTTCATAAATCCTCCCCTCTGTGTTGATTACATTCAGGTTCACAAATATTCAGCTGTGTTCATTATATTGAGTTACAAGTATGGAAATGCAAAAAGCGGGTTCATAGTGGGGCGAATCGTTGGACTTACAAAGTGAGATATTTGCTCGGCTGCCTGTTGAATTTGTCTATCGTTATCGCATCATCTCCAAGGAATGGAATGACTTGCTTTCCTCTAACCACTTCCTAAGAACATGGGCTGAGACGCCTCCTAACGGGAGGCAGCGGCTGGTTCTGTGTAGGAAAGATCCCAAAATGACGTTTATGGCTTTCTGTTTTTACAGTCGGACTTGGATTAAGTCTTGTTTTCCCCTTTCTTTTCCAAAGAACTGGATGCAGCCCAGTAAGAGATAGAGGGGCATCTGTCGCGTACAGTCTGCGGCGGGACTAATGTTGGTCGCTGGAATGGATAAGCGGTACAGAGTCAATTACAGCGTCTTCAATCCTTACAATCGAGAGTTCGTTCATATTCCTGCGCTACAGGCATCGATGTACGTTGCGTGCATGGTTGTCGATGTGAAATGTGACACCCGTTATAAAGTTGTCGTGGTTGCGATTGATGATGCAGACGTAGTGGGCTAAAGAATGACAGTGGAAATTTACTATTGGACTAAGAGATGGAGTATCGTCGGATACATTCCTGGGGATCTATTATTGGACGAAGATAGAGAGCTTGTTTTCTGTAACGGATCATTCTACACTCGCTGTCTGTCAATTGGGGACGAAACTGATGGCATCCTGTGTTTCACCATCCCTTTAGAGGCGAACACTTCAGATGTGGCGCCGAAGCCCATTCCCGTGATTTTTGCACCATACCCTGAAATAGTGCGGAATTGGAACCGAGTCCGCGATGGCTCTGTTCGATCTCCACCTCGGACGATTATCTGCGGATCGCGTGTGTTGTTAGTCGCAGCCAGATGGATGCTCCGCCCGGTGGAAGGCAAGTGCTAGGGCGAGGAGGATTTGGAGATAGAATGGGAAGCTTTCGAAGAAGAGGAGCTGGAGGTGGAGTTAGTGATTACTATGTGGGAGTTTAAGAATGAGGAGAACCATGAGGCACTTGTGTTAAATTCACAGTCGTGTAAATGGGTGGAGATTGCACGGATGCCTTATTCGCTGTGCAACCAATGGAAAATACCCAATTCGAGTTTGCAAGGGATTCCTGAAAAGGAGTGGGTAATCACGTGTGTTTCGTACCATCAGCGTACCGGGCTCCATCAAGAAACGTGGTACACGTCGTTGCGTACAATCTAATAGACAACAAATGGGGTTGGCTTCCCGTGAGCCATCGCTGCGTGTTAGAGCGATCTCCGAACAAGCTTTTGGTGTTGTTATCAAGTTAGGTCGAGTAAGCTTTTTAGGGGTGTCGAAATAAATTAGGTTCAAAAGTTGAAATTATGCGTCGAAAAGAATAATAAAAAAGAATAAATGTTATTGGGTTTTAGAATTTCATAATCAAAATGATTGTTCGGTATGATATATATATATATATATATATATATATATATGATTTTAATAGTTTTTTTTGTCATTTTATTGCTGATTATGACATTAAGAATTTGTTTTATAGGTAAATTTTATAAATAATTAGAATATTTGTTTTAAAATAGCTTATATATAATGAGCTTGGTATAAATTTAAATGTTAATTAGGTTTTATATTTTTATTACAAATGGTAGTTTTAGATTATAGCTTTAACTTAACTCTTACAATTAAAAAAAAGGTTTGTCATACACAACCTTAGTTATCAATTAGACTTTGGATAAGTAACTAAGTCTTACACTTCTATATGTATTGATAGAGATCAGCAACTTGAGATGCTAATTCATCATTTTCTCAAATTTGAATTATTTATGTTTGAGTCCTTGAACTTAACTCTTAGCATTCTACATTTTATTCTCTTCATATCTTCAATTTTACTCTTATACATTTTTCATAAAAAGAGATATAAAAATCTTTTCAACTTTAGAGATTTGTTAATGGAAGGTAGAAGCTCCTTACATATTTTTGGATATATTACCTTTACTATGTACATTTCTTAACTCACATGATGTGTGTTTCTTATAGTGCGTCAATAATTTTGTGTTACATACGAGAACTAATTATAGGTCACTTACATATGTTGATGTTACATCATTTCTGTGTGACACCTAATATGGTGTATTATGGGGTGTCGATATTGGTTTAGTGCAATGATGCATAAATATGACACCTATGTGCATTGATGATCATTTGTTACTCTTAAGTGCATCATGCATGTACATTGATTATCGAACATCACTCAAAATAGCTAACTTGTGTGTGTATTTTAAGTGAGTCACTTATGAGATATTGTTGTGCTGCATTGACTCTAAATTCTCACGTTGGTCTAAGAATAATTTTATTCATATAAGATTTCATTGGCTCATACAGATCATAAAGGTGACCAAAAAAATATAATATCCAAAGGAAGTTGCATCAAGAGAGCTTTTCTTCGCCTCTTAAGACGAATCAAAACTACATACATATAATGTTTTGGTTTCAATAGTTTAGTTTCTCTTTTATATCCTTTTAATCCAAGAAATATAGTTAAAATATAAATAAAGAATAAAAACCATTAGTTGAAAATCAAATAAACATGAAATGTTTGGAGAGAAATGAGCATATCGGTTTATATTGGTGAACATTGTTTAGATAATCATTTTTTACCCTTAAGTGCATCATGCATGTACATTGATTATGGAACATTTTGTTGCATTGACTGTAAATAGTCACAATTGTCTAAGCAATAATTCTATCCATATAAGATTTGATTGGCTCATAAATATCTCAAGGAAGATGAATCAAGAAAGCATGTTTTCACCTATTACCACAAAATGAGGTTTTCAGAGAGCATCTTACAATTCATATGAAAATTACATTTTCCACCTTTATGAAAAATTCCCTCATTTTATTTTTTATGCCAAAAATTATCCTATGCAATGTACAATTCATAACTTCATATATATAATGTATTCCATTGGTTTAGATTTTCTTTTATATCTTTTCAAACCAATAAATATATGTTAAAATCCAAATAAAGATTAAAAACTGTTTGTTGAACCTAAATTCGTGTCTTTATAGAATCATAATTGTGTGTTTATATTACATTTATTATCTTTTAAGAAATATTTTTGGTCTTGATAAAAGCAAACAAAATTCACAATATGTCGTTGAAATTCACAATAAGTTCATAAAAAATTAGTATTTTCAATATCACAAAAATTTTAATGAATATTTACAATGGATATTATTAACTTCTAAATATATTTTTTTACAATACCATGGGTCAATACAGTATACAGTAAAGAGAAAGAGAGAGGAAAGGAGGGAGGGAAACGAGCAAAAAAAATCATATTACCATGGGCTAATAACATGGCTTATCAATACCCTCGGCCATCTAGGCTTTCATTATTATGTTATGGATCTAAGATTCTAATTATTCAGTCACAATACCATGTCCATTGACTTATGAATAAAACATGCCCAAAACCCATAACCTATTTCAAAATGAAAATATTCCGACAATAATTTTTTTTCGCCTATTGACACAAAATTGCGATCCCCCTAGATTGGTTCATGGTATTTTGATGATCCGTTGAATGCAACATTTTCAACTTTTGAGAGTATATTAGAAGTTATGTCTCTCGAAGAAACCCCCTGGAATGATTGTCATCATCGTTCCTCATTTCTCTTGAGCCTTGGTGAAATTTCACTTGTTTGGAAAATCGTGTTTCCCCTGAATCAACTATCCCACTTCAGAATCCCATTTTGGTTCATGAAGTCCTGTATGAAGGACACATGGGAAATATTTCAGCTACTATTATGATCAACATCTCTCTTAAACCAGGGATTGTCGAGAATATCCATATTGGGGCTTCTTCTTATCTCGATGAGATCGAGTTTTAAAGAATTTTGTGATGTATTTTCCCAGTTGTATGAAGAAATGCTAGGCATAGATCCTATTACCGTGGTGCACGATATTCCTACTGATCCAAACTCGAATGTTTTTCATCGACGTCTCCATCTGGTGCACCCGAGAAAGGAAGTGGCCATAAAGGGAGAAGTTGAAAAACTTCTCAAATCTAGATTCTTTTGTCCTATACCTTTGGAAAAATGGGTCTCTAATATTGTTCCTATTACCAAAAAATAAGAAAATATTTGTGTTTATGTTGATTTTCGTGATACCAATTGGGTCTGTCCTAAATATAACTAGCATGATCCTTTTATTAATCAGATAATTGATGAATGTGTCGGGAATGAAAATTTTCTTTTATGAACGGTTTTTCTGGTTATAACCATATTAACATTCTCCCTGCTGATCAACATAAAACCACCTTTATCTATCGTTGGGGGACATTTGCATACAAAAACCTCCATTATGGCCTAAATAATGCCTATGGCACCTTCCATCGAGCTATGTGCTATGCATTTCATGATATTAAACACATGATCAAGTTGTATCTTGGCAATCTTCCTTCTTATTCCATGAAACGTCAAGGTCACCCTGCTCACCTTCGAGCAATATTTCTTCATTGTCCACACTATAACATTCCTTTGAATACTCATAAATGTGTCTTTTGCATCGAATATGGTGATCTCTTAGGATTTTTGGTTTCTAAGGAGGACATATATATTGATCACATGAAGGTCGAGGCTATTATTAATTTTCCTCTTTCGTCTTTTATCCATCGACTGCAGAGCTTGCAAGGGAAAGTGAACTTTCTCCATCATTTTGTCTTGAATTATGGAGAGTTTACTAAAGGATTTCCTCATCTGTTGAAAAAAATGATCACGTTCATATGGGATGAAGATACTCAATCTTTTTGCGATGCTATAAAGACAACTCTTGTTAGTGCACCTTTGTTGCATCCCCTTCATTATCAATGCGATTATTTCTAATATTTAGCCGCTGCCGATGGCGCCATTGGCATGGTGTTAGCTTAGGATGACGACGGCGGGAATGAGCATATTATATACTACTTGAGTCGCGCACTCTATGATGCTGAGACATGTTATGCTCATGTAGAGAAGTTCTCTTTGGTAGTTGTTCTTTTTTTTCAGTGCTTTCGCCATTACATTCTCCTGCATAAAACTACCATGATTTCTTATTGTAGCCCGATGACTTACATCCTGAATCGCTACTTGCTTTGGGGAAAGTATTCCAAAGGGATTGTTATCATGTAGGAGTTCGATCTAGAATTTTCTTAAGCTAAATCAAAGAATCACTAGTTTTTTCTCAGTTAATTAGTTCTCTTCCATCCATAGTTACATCCACTCCTTTTACTGAGGTGATTCTAAATGAATCAGTCTTTCTCATCAGTAATCTCGATCCATGTTACAATGATATCATTATCTATCTCCAGACCCAAACATTTTGACCAGAGTTATCTCACTCTGAGAGACAATCACTACGTTACCAGTCCCAACCATATCACATTATTGGGGATACTCTTTATCATACTCATGTCAATTATGTCCTTCATCAATGTTTGACTCTTAAGGAGGCTGAGAAATTTTTGAATGACTATCACTCACGGGCATGTGGCAGTCATATTTTCAGTTATGCTACTATAGAAAATATTATGAGCGTGGGTTATTTCTGACCATTTGGACGCGTGCTCTCTCGAGTTGATTTCCCCTTGAGCTAGGTCTTTATTTTTTAGTTTACTTTCTTTTCTTGTTTGTAGGGTTTTATTCCCCTTCTTTCCTCCTTTTTCATTCTTGTCATTTATTTTTTCCTTTATCCCCACCTCTTCCCCCTATTTTCTTGTTTTTCCCAGGTCTTTTCTCTTCCGCTTGTTGTTATCTTTTTTCCCTATGTTTTATATTATAATTATTATATTATATTATTTTTCTATATCAGAAATATTATTTATCCTTTAAACTCTTTAATTTATTATAATTTAATAAAAATCCCCCCCCTAATTTAATTAAGAGTTTTCTTTGTTATAAATTGATTTTCCCCCTTTTTAATTATAATCTTTATCATTTATTATTAATTAAAAGTTGTTAAAATGAATAATAAACTAATTCATTAATGGCTAGTTTTAATGGCTAGTTTCTATTTTTCGACTAATTATGGGAAATGATGCATCCACACTGTTTATTCAATGAGATCCATAGACTTTTTCACCTTGTCCTAAGTATGAAATAGTTGGTTTAAAAAATCGACCAAATCCTAATGATTTGATTAATCCAAAAGAAATTTATTGTGCCAGTATATATAGATGTGAATATGTAATGTGTGTAGATGCCATGTGAATAATGCAAAATTTTGATATGTCGAAGTATATAGATATATGTAGATGTAATGTAAACTTTAGGGGGATAATGAAATATATTTTGATTTATTTATGGGGCATAATGAAATATATTTTTATTTATTTACACGGTATGGTAAGTAAATAAATGTAGTGTAAGTAAACATTTGAAATGTACACCGGGTATATTTTTATTTATTTAATGGGGACATTTATTTACTTCATAAACCTTAAAAAAATGTTTTATTTAGTTGAAGCCTATGGGAAAAATACCATTTTAATACCATGGGCTAGACACCATGGGCGAAATACAAAAGTGGTTCTATTTTGGTGAATCATGACCTAAATACCATGGGCCAAATTATTATTAATACCATGCCAAACAAATTTATTAACCCTAATATTAATATTATTATCATTATTAAATCTAATATTCACATTAATATATTATAATATTAATATTATTAAATTTCGATCAAGTAGGTTGGTATTTGAGTACACTATATGCATTGTTTATCTCAAGTAACAGTAAACATGTAAACATAAATGTAAAAATAATGTTTAATATTTAACATTTAAAATTTAATCTAATTTATCTAATGTCCACCGTAATGAGAAATCACTTCTCTCCCTACATATATAAATTTAACACAAAAAAATTCTCTAATTTTATTTGTGAGGAAGCATATCTGTGATTATGCATGAAATAATATTTGTAAGAAAGAATTTCAGGAGTTGTTCTAAAGTGGAATATTTGTGGGAAAGCATTTATTGTCAACGAACTGATTTGGATTGATTTGGAAAATAATATTTATTGGAAGGATTGATTTGGAAAATAATATTTATTGGAAGGATTTCAATGTTAACGAGTTGCAATTAATTTTCAGGTTTGATTTCTGAGGTTTTCTACCTTTTACTTTATGTAATGTAAACTTTTGATATTTCAGAGTATAAGGCACATGTGTAGATTTAATGTAAGAAATGTAATGTAATTAAATATTTGAAATGTACTGGGGTATATTTTTATTTATTTATCGGGAGTATGGTAAATAAATTAAATCTCTTTTTATACTTACCCTAGAGGTATGGTAAATTATTTAGGGGGTATGGTATGTAAATAAATGTAATGTAAGTAAACATTTGAAATGTACACAGGGTATATTTTATTTAGTTACCAGGTATAGCACGTAAATAGAACCTTTTTTTTATATATTTACTCCATAAACCTCTTTATATTTAAAGAAAACCTAAAAAAAAAAATTATTTAGGTGAAGCTTATGCGAAAAATAACATTTTAAATACCCTTGGTTAAATACCATGGGCCAAATACCATATTTTTCTATTGCTCTTGCATTTTATATTGGATGAAAAAGAGAGAGAGAGGGAGAGATAGAGAGATGGGGAAAGAGAGAGGGAGGTAGGAGAGGAAGGAAGAGAGAGAGGAGGAGAGGGAGTGGGAGATAGGAGGAGAGAGGGAGGGATAGAGATATGGAGTTGAAGGGTGAGAGAAGTAGGGAAGAAGAAATACATAGAGAGGGAGAAGTGGAGAGAGAGAGAGAGTAACAAGGGAGAAATATAGAGAGTATGTGCATTTTTTTTGGGTGAGATAAAGAGAAAAGTAAGGAGAGATGGAGGGAATGGGGGGAGAAGGAGAGAGGGAGGGATATAATAACATATTTGGAGAGGGAAGATAGGGAGAGAGAGAGAGAGAGAAAGAGGCATGGGAGAGAAAGCGTTAGAGGGGGAGGAAGAGAGAGAGGATGTGAGAGAGTGAAGAGAGGGAGGGAATGAGAAATGGAGTTGGAGGGGGGAGAGAGGGAAGATGATTTCTTGCACTTGATGCATTGATTTCAGTGTGGATGGTGATTCCTAATCCTATTTTATTTCTTGCACTGTATGAATTTATTTTAGTGTATATTTTGAGATACAAAGAGAGAGAAGATTAGATGGAAATGAGAGAGAGGGGAAAATATAGAGGAAGGTAGGAGAGAAAGTGAGAGAGAGGAAGAACAAGAGAGAGGACATGAGAGAGAGGAAGAGAGTGATGGGGGAATAGAGAAAATTGGAGGAGAAAGAAAAAGAGGGAGAGAGAAAGGGAGAGAAAGGAAGGACGAGAGAGAGGAGGAGAGAGGGAGGGAGATAGAAGGAGAGATGGAAGGATAGAGAGATGGATTTGGAGGGGGGGTGTGGTAGGGAAGAAGTAATACATAGAGAGTGAGAAGTAGAGAGAGACATGAAGTGACAAGGGATACATGGAGAGAGTGTGTGTATGTTTTGGGTTGAGATAAAGAGACAAAGAAGGAGATATGGAGAGAAGGAGAGAGGGAGGGATATAGTAACATAGTTGGAGGGTGAAGAGAGGGAGATATAGATGTGGGAGATAAATGGAGAGAGAGGAAGGAAGATGGAGGATGTGAGTGAGTGGAGAGATGGAGGGAAAGATTTTTTATTGTACTGTATGAATTGATTTTAGTGTAAATGGTGATTTATAATCCATTTTGATTGTTTGCACTAGATGCATTTATTTTAGTGTAGATGTTGATTTCTAATTATAGCGAATTTCTTACACTAGATGCATCGATTTCAATGTAGATGATCTGTAATCCTATATGATTTCTCACATTAAATGCATTGATTTCAATGTAGATGCTGATTTCGTATGCTATTTGATTTCTTGCACTAGATGCATTAATTTCAGTGTTTATGTTGATTTATAATTATATTTGACTTCTTGCACTAGATGCATTGATTTCAATGTAGATGATTTATAATCCTATTTGATTGCTTGAACTAAATGAGTTGATTTCAATATAGGTGGTGATTTCTAATCCTATTTGATTTCTTGAAATAGATGCATTGATATCAATGTAGATGTTGGTTTCTAATCTTATTTTCTTACTTGCACTAGATGCATTGATTTCAGTGTAAATGTTAATTTATAATCCTATTTTATTACTTGCATTAATTTCAGTGTATAGGTTGATTTCTAATTATGTTTGAATACTTGCACTAGATGCATTGATTTCAATATAGATGATTTATAATCCTATTTGATTGCTTGGACTAAATGAGTTGATTTCAATATAGATGGTGATTTCTAATCCTATTTGATTTCTTGAAATAGATGCATTGATATCAGTGTAGCTGTTGGTTTCTAATCTTATTTTCTTAATTGCACTAGATGCATTTATTTCAGTGTAAATGTTCATTTATAATCCTATTTGATTACTTGTATTAGAAGCATTGATTTCAGTGTAGATGCTTTTTTCTAATGTTATTTGATGGTTTGCATTAGGTGCATTAATTTCAGTGTAAATGTTGATTTCTGATTTGATGTAATTGGATGTACATTGATGGTACATTAATTTTTAAAGTGATTGGATTAACATTGTGAATTGATTTCAATGTAAGCAAACACATTTATTGACAATGTACATTAATATTTTTGTTATAGTAAATCAACCTATAAATATTGAAGAGAAAGAGAGACAATGTATGATGTTTAGTACAATAGTTCAAGCTAAATATTTAATTGTTAATTATTTCAACTATCCTTTTCATATAATCGATATGAAAAGATGAAAAAACTAACAAGAGTGACAATAAGAATAGTAAAAGAAAATAACTTGAGATTGATCACAATGAATACTTTTTTTAATTGACTACATTCTTATTATTTTCATTTTCTACTATTCAACACCATTACATTGTCACTTTGTATTCAAAAAATTTATTAACAATATTTATCATCTAAAAAAACTAAAGTAACTAAGCAAATTTTTGAAATTAGAAGTACTAGATAAATATCAAACATATTTAGCATATATAAAATGATTATATTTATATTATCTATATTTACATATTATGATAAAATTAATCATATGTTCGATAGATTTTCCTTGGCTGCACATGACTAAAACCAGCCTAGATCCATCTTAACTCTAGATCTATCAAGCACCGAGAGGGATCAAATCTCTTGAGGTGCAAACATTTCCTCAAGTTTTGCACTCAAAAAAGAGGTTTTCACCTCGAGAGATTTGGTCCATCTCGACGCTTGATAGATACAGAGTTAAGATGAATCTAGGCTGATATATTTTAACTCATCATTTATCCAATCTTAAAAGATCAAACTATTTGAGATACAAATTTCTTTTTCAATAAAAATATATTTTACCCCAGATATACATAGACAATGGACCTACTATGACTTATAAATAAATAAATCTCTTTTATTTTATTGTAAAAGAGATTTGACCATGATAAATCTGGAGATCAAAATAATCGAACATTGTTATCGATATATGCTATAAATTGGTATCTATCCATTCAAAAAGTATTTATTTTATCATTTATGCATTCACAAATCTTCAGCTATGTTCATTATATTGAGTTAAAAGTATGGAAATGTAAGAAGCGGGCTCATACTGCAGCGAATCGTTGGACTTACAAATTGAGATATTTGCTCGGCTGCCTGTGGAGTTTGTGTATCATTATCGCATCATCTGCAAGTAATGGAATGACTTTATTTCTTCTAACCACTTCCTAAGAACATGGGTTGAGACGCCTCCTAACAGGAGGCACGTGTTGGAATATTGCAAATTCCAGAATTAAAAATGGAGAAATGAAAACTTCCCCTCCACAACACAGAGAAATAAATTCAATCTCAGAAAACAGAGTTTTCAACTCTAAAAAAAATAAAAAATTATTCCATAAAAATCTGTTACACGTTCTTCCTCTACACAGAGGGAATTTCAAACTGTTGGACTGCTTCTAAGCACAGTTCCAAAAAAAACTTTCTCTGTCTCCTTTTTTTTTAAAAACTGCTGTGTGAATTTTTTATTCACTGTCATTGTTTTTACAAAAAAAAAGCAACTCACTGTGTTTTTAATAAAACTTACACTGTTGTGTAAAATTTTAATTCTTCTCTCTCTGTCATTTACAAACGCACTGTTGTGCTTTCAACAACAACTAAAAAAATTACAATTCTGTTATATATATATATATATATAACAATCAACAAAAAATATCTAAAGGAATTTAATGTCATTCGTTGACAAAAATCCCAAAATATCACCGCTTAAATTTTTTTTCATAAATGGCATTAAAAATCTGTCAGCACCGCATAAAATTCATTAATAGCAAATTTGAATTGGTGGCATCGGTGAATTTTCCACGGTGGTGGCGGAACGGTGGCGCAATGGTGGAGCGTGGGTGGAGCCACCTCTCCTGGTGGTTACGGGGGGGTATAAGTCTGCCCGTACAGACCAAATGGGTGAGGCCCCGTAGTAAATTAGAGCCGTTGATTTGTGGTCAACCCGCGATCAGTCGGTCAACTACAGGGGGTGCCTTCCCGTTAACCTCCGTGTTGTTTGACCCCCCCGCACTCCATTGATCTCTTCCAAACTATGCGTTGTTTAAACCTCTGTGCTGATCGACGATGTTACCGCCTGCAACATGTTCCGGCAGTTGGAAATTACTCCAACACTCCCCCTTCATTTCAACTGCTAGGTTTTCCTGCATACCCAAGCATTTTCTGAAATGTTCAAAGCTTTTTTGCGCAAGTGGCTTTCTGAGGATATCAGCAAATTGATCCTTCGTTCTATAATGTTGTAAAATGATCTTGCCATTGTTAACCAATTCACGTATGAAGTGAAACTTGGTGTCAATGTGTTTAGTCCTCTTATGAAAAACATAATTTTTAGACAATGCAATAGCTGAGCTATTGTCACAAAAGATCACTGTCCCTTTTACCTGTTCTTGACATAAGCTTCTCAACATTTTCCGCATCCAAACTGCTTGACACGCTGCTGCTGTAGCTGCCACATATTCTGCTTCTGCTGTAGATAACGCTACAATGGGTTGTTTCTTAGAAGCCCATGAAATGGCTCCTGAACCCATATGAAAAACATAACCAGAAGTACTCTTCCGATCATCTACACTTCCAACCCAATCACTGTCCGTGTATCCAACTAAATCTGAACATTCTGAAGTAGTATAAAAAATACCAAACCTTTTAGTACCTTTAACATACCTCAAAATTCTTTTTGCTGCTTGCCAATGTGCATCCTTTGGCTTTTCCATGAATCTGGAAATCAAACTAACAGCATGCATTATGTCCGGCCTAGTTGCAGTCAAATACATAAGGCTGCCAACTATGCTTTTGTATAAACTAGGATCAAAATCCTTGTTGTTGTCCTCTCTGCTGAGCTTTAATCCCATCACTGTGGGAATGATTGCTGCTTTGCTCTCTTGCATGTTAAATATTTCAAGTACCTCATTAACATACTTTTCCTGTGAGATAAAAATCCCATTTTTATCTTGTTCTACTTCTATTCCCAAGAAGTATCTCAACAAACCCATGTCAGTTATCTCAAATTCTTCCTTCATGACTGTTTTAAAATGTTCAATAAGGAAATCATCATTACTTGTAAAAATAACATCATCAACATATAAGACTACAATCAAGATTTTACCATCTTTTTCTTTGATGTAGAGGGTGGGTTCTCCCTCACACTCCTCAAATCCATTTTTCAATAGATAAGAGTCTATTCTACTGTACCACCCTCTTGGCGCTTTCTTCAGCCCATAAAGAGCTTTCTTCAACTTGCATACTTTGTGCTCTTGGCCTTTCTTTTCATAACTGAGAGGTTGATCAATGTAAACCTCTTCCATTAAAACTCCATTCAGAAATGCTGACTTCACGTCCATTTGGTAAAATTTCCATTTGTTTTGTGCTGTTATGGACAACACTGCTCTCACGGTTTCCATTCCTGCAATCGGTGTGAAAGTTTCCTCATAATATATCCCATGTTTCTGTTTATAACCTTTGACGACAAGCCTTTCCTTGTGTCTCTCTATTTTTCCTTCAACATTACTTTTGGTCTTGTAGACCCATTTAACACCAATTACATCTTTACCTTTTGGGAGTTCAACCAAATCCCAAGTTTTGTTTCTTTCTATGGCATTTATTTCCTCATCCATAGCTTCTATCCATTTCTTATCCTTGATGGCTACTTCGAAATGAAAAGGATCATCAACATGACAATATAAAGAAAACAAATAATTGATACCTTCATTAGCTATATCTTGTTCATAAATTTCTTTCAAACTTTTGAATTTCTTACCTCTTTCAATAGGTGTACAAATGCTTGAAGAAGCACTTGAATTTCCCCCTTGTGGTGTGCTTGGAGAAGCACTGTCATTTCTCCTCAAGGTTGTGCTTTGCTGCTCTTGTGTTGGTGCTGCTGTTTGGGGATGTATTTCAACCAACTCATCTTCATTTTCATCATGAGATAAACAGTGTTTAACATTCACTGTTTTCTCTATGCTTCCATCCCAAGCTTCCTCTTCAATGAACTGAACATCCCAGCTCACAATGAACTTCTTGGTGGATGGGTTATATAACCTGTATGCCTTGGATTCCTCACTGTATCCAATGAAAATACATTTCTCCCCCTTGCTATCCAACTTCTTCCTTAGCTGATCCGGAATGTGTGCATAAGCCACACATCCAAAAACCTTCATGTGTGTGACACCTTGCTTTGTGCCACTCCACGCCTCTTCTGGCACTTTGTTCATAACTGATTTTGTAGGACATCTATTCAAGATGTACACTACACAATGTACAACTTCAGCCCAATAATAATTAGGCAAATGCTTTTCCTTTAACATACTCCTCGCCGTGTCCATTATGGTTCGATTCTTCCTTTCGGCTACTCCATTTTGCTGTGGAGTATATTTAGTTTTAAACTTCTTATGAATACCATTCTCTCTACAAAAATGTAGATAATATTTAGAGATGTATTCACCTCCTCTATCAGTCCTTAAGACTTTGATATGCAGCCCACACTAGTAAAAAATGGCTAATTTGTTACTAAAAAAGCGACTAAAATTTGCATATAAACGACTATTTTTCGGTCGGTGACCAATAGTAGCTAATTTACAGTATCTTATAACGCGACGAACTTTTGATCGTTTTTAGCTTAGTCATTAATTGGTTATCTCAATTTTGTTATCTAGTTGTATATTTGGTCATTGATTTGGTCATTGATTTAGTCATTGATTTGATCACCAATTTATTCATTCATTTTTTCTTTCATTTTGTCACTGATTTAGTCATTCATTTAGTCATTCATTTGGTCATTTATTTAGTCATTCATTTAGTCATTGATTTGGTCTTTGATTTGGTCATTAAATGTCACAATTAATGACCACATATACAACAAAATATATTACTATATGATCACCCAAGAAAACCAATTAATGACCAAAGAACTATGACCAACATGTTGGTCGTGTTATAAGATACTGTAAATTAACTACTAATAGTCATATATATGCAAATTTTATTCATTGTTTGAAACCAATTAATGACCGAAGAAATGTGACTAAATTTTAGTCGTGTTATAAGATACTGTAAATTAGCTACTAATAGTTGTATATATGCAAAAATTAGTCATCATTTGCAGTAGCCATCTATTCATTATATAAACGACTAATTTAGTAGTTTATATTCATTTCATTAATAATCATTCGAAATGATTAATTTAGTCACATATTCATTTTATTTGTGTTCATTATTAATTAACATAAATTAATTTGTATGATTTAAAAAATTTCATACAATGTGCATGTTCATCTAATATGAAAACACAAAGTCACATATTTTAATTACAATACTAAACAACATCAAGTGCAACTATAAATAATTTCAACCACATAAATTATGTTATATGAAATGTTAAAATATTACAATATGAGTTTCCAACTTTATATTAGTTGGACTACAATTTACACATGAAATGATGTTTCATCACTTCAAAACATTGTCGTTGTGTTGTCAAGGCATTACAGGTGAATTCACCAACTCTGAAGACTTGATCATCATTCTTTATATGTGTATCTTATGCGAGATATTGGTTCTAAGGGTATCACCAAACCGGTTCTCCTCTCTCTTTTTTCATTTGTCGCTCCAATGTTATTGCTCTTCTCTTTTTTCAATTCATGCTTCTTACCATCAATACTGATTTCATTTTCTGAAAACAAAAGAAAATACAATGCACTGTAAGAAATGAAATACAATGAACACTAGAATATAACATAAATTAGACTATAAATAGTTTATACAACATATACCTTAACATCAACAATGTCAAAGCAATTTTCCTTCAACATCAATTTCTGCAAAATAAATGTCACGTTATTCTTTCCCATTTCTCAACATGCTACATACGATAAATTGAAAATCACATAAAACCAAGAGCAAACCCTTTTCTAACCAAAATAAACAAACAAACAATGCCTCTAATAAAACTTCATTATAATATTAGCAAATGAAAATAGAGCTAGTGGACCATTTGTGTTGTTTGACTTTGCCTATTTTTGTTCTAAAGTGCTCAAGCTTCAGGAACCAAAAAATGTGAGCACGAGCTAAAAACTAACCAACCATTCACTAGTCAACATGAGAGATCACAAATAAACCACAAAATTGATCAGGCATTAAAATTGTGAGCAGACTACCTTGAAATTTTCTTCTTGAGAAATACCTCAAAATCCCCTCGTTTCTAATAAGCTTCATGGCTATGTACCTCCATCCTTGATTTCCCTTGTTATATCTTGAATAAAGAATATCCCTTCAACAACCAATTTTGCGAGAATCCTACCAAGTAACTCAAGAGCCTCGTGCGCATCAATAGTAGCATCCTCCAATGAAAATTGTACAATCTCCAACCTAGAAACATCAAAATTATATATAGTTATAATGTTGAAGAGTGTAACTAGGTAGGTCTTCCTTGTAATGACTATGTAACTAGCATTTGCACCGAGAGGTGCAAAGAAATGCCGGGGAGTGGGGAAAACAATAATTAAGTGAAATATATGGAAATTTTAGTTCCTATATATCTTTCAAAGAATGTAATAGGAGGTTAAAATTTAAAATAAAGTTACACTAACATAAAGGAACACTAATATAATTGTCCCAAAATAATGGCATAGTAATGATGGTATCGAAGATTCTTCAATAGTCGCTCTAAGGAGATTTCTCTAGCTCTTCAAATGATTCAAATAACTATCGAAACTAAATATTCAAACCTGCTCTAAATCCATCGTCAAAAGGTTTTCAATGTGCTAGAAAGGGGTATTTAAAGGTTTTTAAAAAAAAACTTTCAACTGCTGCTACAAGACTGTTTTAAAGTTGGTCCAAAACTACCTTCTAACAACTTTAAAAGATGTCATACAAACACCTTCAATAAAATGCTATATGAATACACTCTATGAAGTAATCCATATAGAGAACACACCAATAGCCCAGAAGAGGAAAATGAAAAGTTTATCTGCAGTTACATTTTACTCTAAAAAATATTCATATGAAAATCTGTTAACATCAGAATATGTTAATGTCAAACCAAAATTTTGTAATTTTCAAGATCCTAAGTTCAGCACCAACTACCCAACAGCATAGCAAACTTGACAAGAAGACCCTAACTGTTCTTGTACGCTATAAGACAAGATGGTCAACAATTTCATGAGTTATAGCAAGCACCTACAATTGTTTCCGCATGTCTTATCTTTTTAACTGATCCATCATCTTGAATCTGTCTAGCATTATCTCAATCGTCAAAATCAACATTGTCAAGCTTTAAAAATATAGCATTCACTCCAATCTAGAAACAAAAATATGCATTCACAACTCAACTTACCCAGTATTTTTCTGGCCTCATTCTTAAGTTGTAAGTTGATGCCATACTCATGTCGTAAGCTCCCGCGTCATGGACCACCATTCCTGCCCACTGAAAGAGGATGGCCACTCAAAGTTAAGCCACAAGTGTATGCCTTCAAAGAAGCATCACAAAATAATTCTAGAAACAATTAAATATCATATTGGAAAATCAATTCCTTCTCATCATGCATGTATATTATGTGTGATAATTATTGTCCTGTAACTAACCACCATTTCTGGAGTTGGAAGTTCCCTATCCTTTCCTAAAAAGTCTACAGACTCGCAGACAGGCCCAACAACATCAAAAGTTTGAATTTTTGCCTTTGGGGCAGGTGGAGAAATTAGCTCGATGTGTTGTGTATCAAGAAGAATATCAATTAGAAACATCTCAAAATCTCAAAGTCATTTTATGATTCATATCACAACCCAATTTTAGTTGGGTAGTATGAACCCAATTCTACCAATCCTATCATATATACCTCTATCAAAGCAACATTGTAATGGCCGCTGCTACAATTATACAATAGCTAGAAAGCATCATTAGAAACATCCTTTGGAGAGATAAAAATGAAAATAAGTGGCATCTACTCCACTGGAAATGGGTTATTTTTCTTAAATAGGCATGAGAGACAAGAGATATGGTTTTTATTAAAAACACTAGATAGGGAAACCTTTACATCCCTACCGTATCAACACTGACAAAGTTAGAAATACCATTGTTCTGTCCTATTTATTTGTCAAGTTTGAAACATAAGGCAAGAGACTAGACACTATTATTATATGATAAGCTGAAACATAAACTGAAGTACAAGACTCGAGGATATTTATCCACAGTCCTACCAGATATCCCTCTATCAAAGCAACATTCTAATGGTTCCTGCTGCAATTATAGAATATCTAGAAAGAATCATTAGAAACATCCTTTGGAGTGATAAAAATGAAAACAAGTGGCATCTACTCCATTGGAAACAGGCACATTTTATTAAATAAGCATGAGGACAAGAAGTAGAATGGAATATCTTTTTAGCAAGGGCCCCTATACAAAAATATATTGACACTATTGATGGAAACACCCATTGGAATAAATCAATTAGAAGTATCTGAGGGAGGAAAAAATAGAAGAGATAATCAATAAAATATGGATGCCTAAAGGTTGTATCACCATTTTGTATATCTATGGAAATTATAACTTCGTCATATGGACAAAGATGTTTCTAAAAGCCTCGTTTTGCAGACATGCAATTTCTCCTCTGGGTAAAAAAATAAAAAATAAAAGATAAAAAAAGAGAAAACACAAAAAAAAGGATAAAGATATAGGCAAAAACAATATGAAATTTCCATACAACCTTCACTAACCTTGTCTAATTTATAAACAATACATTTAACTAGTCATTGAAGTCAGGTTTCCTCTTTGATGCTTTACATCAAATTAACGTCATCTAACCCCAAATAGGGTGATGAGGGCGGGAACACATAGTAGGACTGGATGGGCCTCTGTCACCTTCAGCAGTGGGCAAGGTAGATGTGCCCACCACACCACTTCATGAGAACATGTACACAGTTGGAACTTGGAAGTCCCTTCATTATCTCAGATGATGCTTTTACTCTCGACCAAACTACTCCCATGTGAGAAGCGATATTTGCAAGGCCTCAGTTCAAATTTGGGAAGCTTTGCAAAGAACATTTGTTTGATGATGGCAATTGTTATTCAAAATGGAAATTTCTATCTGATTATGCTGAATCCAGGGCATCCTCTGTCATTTCTTGCTACTTTATGGGTTTTCTGGTTTTGTTTATGGTGGTGCAAGGCTTTGTCGAGGTGTGGTTTGAGAGAGGGACCAAGCCATCTTGGGCTACCCTCCTCTTGGGATCAACTCCTTCTCGGGTCTATTTTTTTTCCTCTCATCAAGTCCTTACTCCTCAGTTGGTCAGGGAACTTATATATGAGGTGGATTCTATCTGCGGAAAGGCCAACCGAGGGCATACATAAACCTCGAAAGCTCATCAATTGCCATGTGACTTGACACTGTCTAGTAGCATTTGAGGGTGGGAAATTGGCAATGGAAATTTGAGTGGTATCGTAGCCTCATTGTTGAAAGCCCATCTATCAAGAGTAGTTGTACCAGTCCCATTCGCCAGACTTACCAAAGGTCTCTGGCGATGCAATTCTTGGATCATGCCACCTGGATGAGAATTACAACTAGACAGTTGCTGGGAAGGGTGCTCCTTGACAAAAATGACACTAAAAACAAAATTTTGATGATGATGAACAAAGTTATGGGAAAGAATTTGGCAAGGATCAAAATGGTCTTACTGGATGGCAAAGGCCCAACTCATCCAGACAGTCCAGGTGATCAAGCACCCATAGATGTGGAAGTTTCCACCTCCTAGTCTCTTCATGAAAATTTATGTTTTCTATCTTTACAATTATAGTAGGATTATATGTTGTTAGATTTTGTGGTTGTTAAGCCAAGGCACTGTAGTATTTTTTAGAACTTAGTATATTTTTGGAAAATGTATATTTTTTGGATAGCAGACCTCCTGTATTGCAAATGGCCTAGTTTCCCTAGTGGCAGACCAGAGGCATACAGAAGGTTGAATCATAGGTAATCATCATCTGTTAATAAAAGGCCTTTAAATTACATTCCCATCTCCCTCCCAAAAAAATTATCATCTATAAAGTTCAGAAACTCAATTATTTTCCAACTGGAAAAATTAAATCAGAACTATGTTATTATCCAGCTAACATTAATTAGAAATCAGTTTTTTAAAACTATATTCTTATCCAACTAATTTTAGCATAATTCAAATTTTATAAAATAAGTTAAAATCCCAAGTTTAATCAAACTTCAATTATACCCTGAAGATGAGCTCTGCAGTATGGTCAAAATATTGAGGAATAATATACTCCAACACAGCTCTGCTCTTGAATAAAATAGTGTCCAACTACCTAACATTTAAAGTCATTCCAGCTCTTTATATGGAAGACTTATATAGTTCATTTCCATTTTAGTTATAGAAAATCCCAATAAATATAGATTTCATGTTTGTAGATATGTAATAAACAGTTAGCACAATAGTATAGCTCAGTTTTCCCAACGATTTCTACAGAAGGCATAATACCCAGGGAGGTTACAAGATCTATTCCCAAGTAGTTATGTCCAGTTACCAATTGGTATTTCAACTAGAAGTCAATTCCATTCCTCATACGGAAAATATACAAGGAAAGGAGGGAGAAATGGGGATTCCATCATACTCTGACAAGGTACCAACTTCCTCACTTGGAACATTTAATATGTGGGCAAGTTATGGGAACATATTTCCCTAGGAAAAAATTAAAATAAACAATTACTAATGTAGTTGCCTCCTTATAATGGCATAAATAATAATTGTGTTGAATTAATGTTTGTAAGGAGTTATCTTTGTAAAGTTCCAAATTTGATGTATGGACAAAATAAATTATAAACCTACCCCATCAACCAAATGAGTCTTGCAAAATGGAGAAAGAAACCATTCACAAAACTCACCTTTAGAATTTGATGGCCTCCACTATCACTGGCGCTGAAAAGTTGCAACATTTGTGCTTCTTTTTGCGAAGGAGAGTGAGTAAGTTCACTGCCTTTCTCAAAATTTGATAAATCACCCTCCCAGTCTTGTAGTTGTCACAAAGAAACCTCTTTATATAATGAGACATTTTCCAAACAAAACCTTGTTAAAAATGGTGCATTGGATAATGGTACCCTACATCATAACACTATATAGCTCATAGAGGGAAGACTTGTAGCTACTCTCAAATGGCAAGCACAACCTTATGCAAACTGTCAAAATATCATGGTGCACTTCCCGACTTCACATCATTGTATGTCAAATCTGTGCTTCGAATAAGACACAGTATCTCTTTTGAAGATACCAAAACACTTAATACCTACAGATGAAAACATAACATTATATTAGAATACAAAAGACTTTAACAAATTATAAAAACTGTTTTCTGGAAAAGCAAAGAATAGAGGTAATAACATAAAGGACGCATTAGAAAAAAAATGCCATTGCCAATACATATCTTAGTTAGAATGATACAATGAAATACGAATGGAAATTCAACTATGAATAATCATAGTCCACCCTTTTGAATCTCGTTTGATATACTTGTCAGAAAATACATTAACAAACAAAATTATACAGGTTCTATGAAGACCAGTATAAACTGAGATCAATCTAATCCAAATACAAAAACCTATTGAAAATTAAGGTGACCATGAATATACAATGAAAATGCACAAATGTAAATTGGATTTCAAGTATTTTTTATATCTAGATAAAAGAAACAAATTGGAAATAATAACCACCAACTATTACCATTATCAAAGTGAACCTATTAGAAGATCAAGCTAAAACAGTGAAATATTGAAATCCAGGAACATTTTCAATAAGAAAGCAAAAAAATTCATCAAACTTAGCAGGAAATACAAGGTTTCATGCAAGACCACTGCTACCCAACCATGATCCACCTAAGTAAAACTGAGTTGTACTCACTTCTTATGTAGCTTGAGAATGGATTGCGAAGTCCGACTATTGGCATATCAACATTATCCTGACAGTTATAGGGAATGAATTGAGAAAATTAGGTCTTCAATTTTCATTGAAGGCAATAGACTTACTACACAAGTTTAGGAATTTTTTTGGTAAGAAAAGCATTACGATTTTTTATAATATAAAGACAGCAAACATGTGAAAAAGATTAAACTAACTATATCCTTGTTCCAATTTTCCATGATCTGTCCCAATTTGTGTCGGAACCCTTGACAGTGTATAAGAATATACCAAAATTTTTTTTCTTGAAAATAGGTTTGAGTTGGGATCACAAGTTTTTCCATATCCATTCAACATCTCTGCCACTTATACAAAGTTAGCAAAGTACCTATCTGATGTAGAATGAAAAACTCAATCCTTATTTGCAGAAGTCGTCCAAAACAGTAAGCATATAAATTGCACCCTGAATTATCAAATAGAAGTAACTTAAGTATGATGACTTCAGGCTGAATTTACCCATTGTCTCTCGAGCAAGACATTAGTCTCACTAACAACAATCATTTATGGAAATGACCCTCCACAAAAGACTATAAATAGATGGTGTGCTTAGCTATTTGATTGGAAATCTTGTCTACAACTATTTAAACTACGATGAATTTGTCAACATAAAATGATAAGTTGGAAATTATTTTTAAGACAAAGCATTTGAGATCCAAAACATAGACACTAATATAAATGTCTCTAACTTAAACCAAAAACAATACTTTGCTTGTTGAATTAACAACCATATTAAGTTTCAATAACACGAGGTACTTTTCACATACAAAGCATTTGAGTGCAAAATAGAAGGATAGTTAACCTAATAAACAATTATATCAAGTTCAAGCCCACATTTACATGCATGAAGGTTGTTCATAACTTAATCTATCAGGAATGGATCATTTGTTGTTAATGTTGATTTTTTTGTTTATATAGCACTGACTGCATAGGGAAATTCAATATTTAAAAGGTAGCAATCTACATATTCCCTGCAATGTCATTATTCCCATGCAAGAGGAAGTTCCAATTAATTGATTTTCACAGTTCCACAAGTAAATTTTTCGTGTCCTAATTTTTGAGATACAAAAACTAGGTGTAATAATCCTAATTGTGGATCCTACCTTAAAATAAGTCCCTTTAATCCACCATGGGATCTTTCTTGAAATAACCATGGGATCTTGCTTGAAGAGTAAATGTTTATTCATCTATTAATTGATACTATCAATAAGACATAATAGAATGAAGGAAAGAGCAATGCACCTTGTGAGTCATCTGAAGAACTGCCTTGGTATCGATGTGCACAAACTTGTGGAAAAATACAAGAAAGTGAACAACAAGAGAGCTGTAAAAAGGATAATTAGCAAGAATATAGTTTTTCCACTGATCATTATATCCATAACAACTATCTTCCATGCTTCTGTTTACTAATGATCCCACAGTGTCAGTGCCAGTCTTTTGCCCATTTCAGTAAGATACTTACAAGATTTCATATAAGAAAATATAAAAGAGATCCCATGCACATGAGAACAAAGAAAGAGAGTTGGAGGAAGGAAGAGCCATCCAGAAGAAAATAAAAGCAAATATGTTAGAGACTAGCATGTACAACAAACCATACAACTGGTACAACTATATTTTCTTCATGCACAAGCCATACATTAGATATGCACATACACCTTCAGGTATTAACATAGAGTGTATTTCTGGAGTGTGCTTCAGTTATTGAGAGGCAGAAACAGTGATTTTCGGCCCAAGAAAGGAAGAAATAAATCAGGTTGTACTACTGTAGTTGTATGTAGCAATTAGCTATTCAGGAAAAGAAGAAATAGATCAGGTTGTATTGTTGTAATCATAGCTTATTTTCACAGGGCATAAACTATTGTTTGAGGTGATTTTATTGACTGTAAAACTACTTGTTCAAAGCAGGTTGTAAAGCTCACCTTGTAAGCTTTGGTCAAAAGATTGAAAATTTGATTTGGAGGAGAAATCCATGGGTATGTATTTTATTTTTCCACATTTTTCAACTATTTGTTTGATCGGTAGGATGTTATGAAATTTATGTTTCTGCTGTTAATTAAATTTTGTTTGAGTTATTTAACACAATGACAACAATCACTTAGGCTTGAAAAGCTTACATGGTACCAAAGCGATCTCTCATAGTGATACTATAAAGGATTTACAATAGTAATTCAAATGCAAAAAACAACGGCCAACAATTAGAGGGTTTCAACAATCTTTCTTAAATAATTTTCTTATTTGGAAGTTTGTGCATTAGATCTTAGAGATGGGCTTAGTTTTCCTCATATTTGAGGACAAACTAGATGATGCCTCAAATTTTTTGGAATGTAAAGTGAGGGTTATACTTTAGCAGAAGATACTGAAGGCTCCAAGAACACTGACCTATACTTATAAATTTAGGTAAGTAAGATACTTACAGGATTTCGATCCTATGACCATGAAAAAAAGAGTGCCTTGACAGTCATCCATTCACTAACAATTCTAAACCCTATAAACAAAAATACAATAAATGAGATTAAAAAACCATAATAGGAAAGAACATTATGGTGATCCCTTCCTCATTACCTTTACCTAACATTTAATGATGAATCATGACTGTTGTCTTTACCAGCACAATGAAGAAATAAATAACCATGGTCCTTGATGCACCCTTTACTAGAGAACATTTGGTGCACCTGATCCACAAAATCTCACAACCCTGACACAGAAACACTCTTGGGATGCAGGATTGACAACCTTAATGACAATCCGTTAAACTAGAATCAAAGAAAATTTTATAAGCATAATGCACTTGTATCGTTCTCTTGTTTAAGACAGAATCTGGTTCAAGCTCATTTTTCTCTTTTAGCAAGTGCTAGATAGATTTCCTAGAATCAAAGCTTTGAAAAGAAAAAAACAGAGAGAAGAAATAGATGAGGCCCCAAAGCTAGTAATACCACTGGGATTCTGTAGAAGTTTAAAACACAAAATTGCAAATTAAATATAGGTTCTATCAATGGTGTGAAAAAAAAAACCATTTCTACGAGGTCTTCGATTATATGAAAGTCATCAAGATATAGAACTGATTCTCAAGGCAAAATGTGATTATGAAATTCACCTCTTTTCTTCCCCTTAAGCTTGCAACCAGTCGGCACTGTCTTGGTTCCTATGAAATGAACACAAAGTGGATAAAACAATGGTCTAAGAAAACATGGATATTGTACTATGAAGTAAAGAATATGGTATAGTAGCAGTTCTTTGTTAATGGAATGTACAGTTCAGCAACAATTTTTTTGTACATAGAAGGCCTCTCTGTACCATTATCTACTGCAGTATATTTTTCCTCAATTGTATCCAACTTCGAGTAATCATGGTTTATGAACAAATTATAGATAAAGGAAAAGAAATAAGACAATATCTAAGAACAAAGAACATGGGAATGCATGCTGCAAAACACTATTTTCTGAATTATGTGCTTTCCCAAAAATGCCACAAAAGATAGGCAGCTCATTCCACTACAGTATGTCAGCTTGTTCCACCAGAGTATGTCAATTTAGATTTATTTAGACCATAATATAATAATGTAAATATTTGAGCGTTTAGAACTTTTTAGTCATTATGATGCATCATTTAGATTATATTATATTCACTACAGGTCAAGTAGAAAGTGAGGTTTTCAAAATCCAACTCTTCATCGGAACAACTGTTATGACAATGTTTGTTTAAAAGGAATGCCTAGCACACGTGAATTGTTGGAAAGGATACCAGTGAAAATTAGATAAATGTAACCAGATTCCACCTTCCAAAAGAGCTGAGAACAATTCCATCAATAACAACTTGATTTTAAAATCAAAGTCTCTAACTCAATCTTGCGTTCCTTTTAAGCCCACCTCAGTTTGATTTTACCTTTTAGCATGGATCCATCCCACCCTTAGATCAAAAAGCTCAAGGTGGACTTAAGAGATTTAACACTAAGATGAATATATGCTAGTTTTAATCTTACTAGACCAGCTTCTATGCGTGTGGGTGGTAGGGAAGGGGTTTGCTCTGGCTCCCAGAAGAACAGAAATATACTTATTAAGGATGTCATCAGACAGGCAAAGGAGATCAATTATTATTTTCAGAAAATCTCGTCCTCACATATTTTCAGAGAACATAATAGGAAGGTCGATGCTGCTACAAAATGTTGAGAAATGTGGTTCAAGCATAAAATTCTTGCACACGTTTCAGGTTTCAATATGAATGTATGCATTTCTTTAATGAGCACCTTGTAAATGTGACGACTAATTCTATTTTGTAATATTTACATAGAAATTAAAAATGAAAGTCTTTTTTTTTTTTAAGTCAATGTAATCCTAGAATTGGGGATATTAGTTATCCTCTCTAAAAACATAAATAAGATCATATAAGAGAGATCTCATGCACATGAGAAGAAAGCAAGAGAGTTGGAGGAAAGAAGAATGCATCCAGAAGAAAATAAAATCAAATATGTTAAAGAGTCCAGCAAGTACAACAAACCATAAAACTGGGACCACTGTTTTTTCTTCATGCACATGCCATACATAAAATCTGTACATACACCTTCAGGTCTTAACATAGAGTGTATTTATGGAGTGTGCTTCAGTTATTGAGAGGTAGAAAGAGTGATTTTCTGCCCAAGAAAGGAATAAATAGATCAGGTTGTACTATTGTAGTTGTACATAGTGATTAGCTATTGAGGAAAGGCATAAATAGATCAGGTTGTATTTTTATAACTGTAGCTTATTTTCACAGGGAATAAACTATTGTTTGAGGTGATTTTATTGACTGTACAACTACTTGTTTAAATCAGGTTGCAGAGGTCACCTTGTAAGTTTTGATCAAAAGATTGAAAAATTGATTTGAAGGAGAAATCCATGTGTCTGTATTTTATTTTTCCATTGTTCATTTTTCAACTATTTGTGTGATCGGTGCAATGTTATGAAATTTATTTTTCTACTGTTAATGAAATTTTGTTTTGGTTATTTAACATGAGTACAACAATCACTTAGGCTTGAAAATCTTACATGGTACCAAAGCTATCTCTCGTACTGATACTATAAAGGATTTACAACAGTAATTCAAATGCAAAAAAGAAGGGCCATCAATTTGAGGGTTTCAACAATCTTTCTTAAATAATTTTCTTATTTGCAAGTTTGTGCATTATATCTTACAGATGGGCTTAGTTTACCTCAGATTTGAGGAGAAACTAGATGGTACCTCAATTTTTTTGTCATGGAAAGTGAGGGTTATACTTTAGGATAAAATAATTAAGCAAGCTCCCTGAAAGTGGAAACAATGGTTGATCCCTATCCTGAGCATCTTATTGTCTACCTCAAATAATGATCCTCTTCGAGAGCATGCATTATTTTTCCTTTTGCACCAATATTGCAGGGCTATAAATAATCCAACCATAGATCAATAGTAGGTGTAGCATTCTTCAAACAAGCACCTACTGGCCAATAACTGAAAGCTTGTAATATAAACATGTACAAAGGCCTCTGTAGCAGAAGGGACCATGTAGCAGGCACAAACAAAGTGCTCGGTGGCAAAGAAAATGACCAGAATCTCAAGGTATCCATTTGTAATGCAGTTCCCCATCCAGAATTCGACTCTTCTTGAGGACAACACAAAGTACTTTTTATATAATTGACCAATATTTTCACAGCCTCCATGATTTCTACATTGGGGAGAGTATACCTCTGATATCGGTTTTTAACAAGTAAAAAGATACCAAAAGACTAGAAACCCCATGAAGACAAGGGCGAAAATCGTCATTCATCAACCAAAATTGTACAAAGGTATGAAAAATAAACTCTGCGCGAGGAAATATCGATGGATTCTCCTCGAAAAAAAATGTGTGCAGACACACTAGGAGCACAAAGATTAGATATAGGAACAAATTTGTATAGATACAAATTCAGAAGATGAAAATAAGGGTTAGAATTGAACTTTACGGGCCTTCTATTGTCATGGCTACCACGCAAACGATGGAGAGAAGACACCCATTTCTCAGAACCAGACCGGGAACGTTTCTTAAACCCCCATTTCATTTCATTTGAATCCGAACGATGCATAATATAATTATCTTTGCATACAGCATAATAAGCAAAACAAAAAATAAAATACTCAAATGCATTCAACTGCACCTGAAATCCTCCCCTGTGGACATCCTCCATTAATCAAACTTTAAATAAAGTGGGGCAGACTTCAGATAAGATATACAAACCCCTCTTCGACTGAAGCATGGGACGAATCCACGCCTGAAGGTGCTTGTATGGAAACACATAGTGAACCACAATCGCCTCATCTGCAGCAAAGATTGATGAAGACAAAGATCCAGACGGCGAAATAAGATTTATGATAGCATTCACGGAATGCTCGAAGGTCCGTGCGATCCATCCGCCAATGCTGGACGGCTGTAAGGCCTCCTCGAAGCCGAAGATCTTGTAGAGCAGAATGGGGAAGAATTTTATGTAAAAATGCTTGGTCTGATCCCATATGTGACTGTTAGTGAAGGATTCGATGGCCCCGTATCAGACGAAGATGAGGAAGACACAGCCATTTCACTTCTAAAGAGAAATCTATCGAAGATGAAGAAGACACAGCCATTGCACTTCAATTTTACAGTCTCGCTACTGATCCGTTCAGAGGCTTAAATATCGAGATAAACCCTTCAAACTTTGTGAGCCAGAGAAACACTAAACCTTACACTACATCGTATCGCAACACTCTCTGATCTAGTATTCCTCTTTATTTCAAAATATTTGTACGGCCTTAAGTAGCTTTTCAAGTTTTGCCATTTCCCACATTACAGAAGGGTAGGGTAATGTAGGGTCGGGAAATTTTGGTGTTTTTGAGGAGCGTTTTTGTTTTGTGGGAACATAACCACCATTTTTGTGACCATCCCAAGGGCAAGTGACGGAGTAACCTTCAAGTGTACATCAATTAGAACTAGTTTCCACTGCACGCTCCAGCGTATGACCATCAAAAGCATGCATTTTTGTTAACAATGAGAGTAGAAATAGGTCGTTCTATGATCTGCTTGCTGGGTATTTTTAAAAAATAAAAAAAAATGAGCGCAAAACAGAGTGCACATCTAATGGTTGTGGGGCGAGTCCCTGTCATATGATGCACATTCAGGGCAGGGAAGGTAGATAATCTACCCTTTAATTCGATTGATTCTTCATATAAAATTCATCACTCTTTATACAACCTATCAGATCTGAAGAAAATTACACACAAAATCCTTCTCTGGTCGTCCAGGTTCGAGTAGTACATACCTGAGTAACTTCGACAGAGGTAACCCATATGAAAACCACAACGCCAATCAACACCCGCCCTGCTCTGTATTGCCGTTATTGCCAATCCACTAGCCGTGCTCTGTATTCCCATTATTGCCAATCCATTATTAAGAGGAGGCATTTCTGCTTGTTGGTCTTGATGGTGATATTCTAAAGAACCCACGCAATGGGATTTACTTTCACTTTAAATTTTAGGTTGAATCATCAATCCCTGTGAAAGCAGATCTTTCAGCACCAGTGCTTAAAGAACTAAGTTAACATCCAGACATATACATACCTATAACATTAAGCACCAGGCGTACCAGCTCTCAAAGCACCAGATGTAGCAACTCTCATCCTGCGGCTCTTCTGCTTGGGCTCTCCTGCTTGCGTTGCTCTCCCTTCTCTGGATAAGAACAAATATCTACTTGCTTCTTGATTTTTTTTTGCGTATATTACATAGATTGATGATCGGTACTGAACGAGCTTCTCGTTCAACTGGTTCAATGGCTAAAACTGTAGATTTTTCTCGGAAAACCAGGTCGGTTATGAGTAAACAGATTAAAGGTAAATAAATCGATCTGTAACTGGAAGGGATGCAACAACTCTTTAAGAATACTCTTTTTTGAATCAGGATGGAATACAAGATCATAACTACTCGCTTACATTAGCCAACAACAAATTGCGCTCCCTTTCTGAGAGTTGTATTTAAAACTCTGCATACTAAATAATAACTACTCCAACCCACAAGGCTACTCCAACCAAGTAATTGATAATTTTCAATTAATAGAAAGCAATGGCTTTCCCAAATCTCCAACCAAACAACTAAAGATCGAAACACCAGTGCTCCCACAATTGTCCGCTTTGATTATTTGCCAGTTGTGATAGTAATACTCTAAACACACCAATTCAGATATTTCCGCGTATGGCCAAACTAAAATTCTGAAGTTGGTGCAAATGCCTGCGAATGTCATATATTCAAATCTTTACATTTCCAATGCATCAAACTATTATATATTATAAACTAATTATATATTATAAACTATTATATATAATGTAATAAATTGACATGAAACTATTATATAATATAAATTATACATTGCCAATGCATCAAATAATTATATATTATAAACTAATTATATATTATAAATTATTACATATAGTGTAATAAATTGACATGAAACTATTATATATTATAAATTATTATATATAGTGTAATAAATTGACATGAAACTATTATATATTATAAATTATTATATAGTGTAATAAATTGGCATGAAACTGTTATATGTTATAAACTAATTATATATTATAAATTATTATATATAGTGTAATAAATTAATGGTACAATGGTATGAGGAGAAGGATTAACATAAAATATAAATTATATACAATGTAATAAATCAATAATATAATAATATAATGGTATGAGAAGAAGGATTAGTATAAAATTATTATATTTTATAAATTATTATATAGTTTGAGATGGTTTAATGGTTAAAAGTGTGTGTTTTTTTTCAAAAGGTCATGTGTTTAAAATCAGAGGGGGTAAAGTATGTATGTCTTCGTAGACTTAGTAGTCAAATCGCTGCCCAAACGTGGCTCCCTTGTTCCAAAAACAAGGGGTCTCATACACCAATTTCAAGTCAATATTTATATCAATTTACCATGTATAAATCAACATACTTTGAATTCAAATTAATGAAATCATTCTCGATGAATCTAGTGCAATAATCAACCACAATATGTAACAATGCCACAAAAAACCCATAACAAATAGTGTGTCCACAATTAAAAATTACTAACATAAATGACTAATTCATAAACTTGTTGTACTTGTTATTTGGTCATATTTTTCTTCTTGGACTATAATAGTCATTTACATTAATCATTATTAATTTTGTTATTTATTATCTAGTCATATATTTTAATCCTAGAATAAATTAGTCATTTAAGTTAGTCGTTTTTAGTTTAGCCACTTATTATCTAGTCGTATATTTTATTCCTAGACTAAATTAGTCATTTAAGTTAGTCATTTTTAATTTAGTCACTTATTATCTAGTCGTATATTTTATTCCTAGACTAAATTAGTCATTTAAGTTAGTCATTTTTAGTTCGATCACTTAAAATTACTCAAATTTAGTAGTATTTCAATTGAAATAATTGCGGTGACTAACATTTTTAGTCAGCTAGTCACTAATTTCATCATTTTTAACTAGTGCCACTTTGTTTCTCAACAAGTGCTTTGAAATTGCAAATTTTTTCAAACACTTCACTTGTTTTTTTCAAAAAATAAACCCAAGTTTCTCTTGTAAAATCATCTATAAATGTTAGCACATAGTGGCTGCTTGCAAGTGATGGAGTTTGCATCAGTCTACATACATCTGAGTGGACAATCTCTAAGGGTGCTTTTGCCCTTATGCTTTTCCCGAGAGGAAAACTTTCTCTGTGTTGTTTCCCAAGAATACAACCTTCACAAAGGCTGTCTGGTTTCTCTATCAATGGTAAACCACTTACCATCCCTTTTCTGTTCAACAAATTAAGACCTCCAAAGTTGAGATGACCAAATCTCAAGTGCCATTAGCAATTATCATCTTTTGGTTCGCTTTGGAAAGTCTCCTATGCAATTGCTGCTTTCTCTTCACCATTCTTCAAATCTGCTCTCATTCTGAGAGGGAACATCCTGTTCCTTGTCATCTTCACTTCAGCAATACACTGATTGCTGGGTGGTTTATCCATGATAGTACAAACATCATTATCAAAGAAAACAGTATACCCCTTATGGACAAGCTGTCCAAGACTTAAGAGATTACACTTCATTTCTGGAACATAATAAACATCTGCTATGGATTTATTTGCACCTAATCTTGTTAAAACATTCACATCTCCTTTTCCCATAACAGAAACTTTGCTATCAATTCCTAGTGTGACTTGTGACTGCACACTCTCATCTAACATAGAAAACATTGCTAATTTTCCTGTCATATGGTTACTACAACCGGAGTCTAGAAACCATAAATCCTCATTCTTTTCTTCAGCCATATTAAAAGCTAAAAAAAAATTGTTTTGGCTGCTATTTTCTCTAGTGAAATTTTCACTAGTTCCAGTTCTCATATCTTGCTTCTTCGTTCTACATTCATTAGCATAATGACCATATTTTTTAAAATTGTAACATTGAACATTGGATTTATCATACCTTTGTCCTTGATCATTCTGCTGACCATTCTGATGGCTGTTGCCTTGGCCTTGATGCTGATTTGGATTGTTGCCCCTTCCTTGAGCATTTGCTGGACTGTTCCATCCACCTCTGTTTTGGCTTCTGCCTCTTCCTCTTCCTTTGCCTTGCCCTCTTCCTTTTCCGAAAGACATATGGGTCTTAAAAGCATGTTCTAGAGATGAGTTTTCACTCATACTCAATCTCTGTTCATGGGTCATCAGTGATGCATGTAGCTCATCAACTGAAAACTTTGTGAGATCCTTAATCTCCTCTATGGTGGTGACAATCACATCGAATCTTGAGGGTAGAATCCTCAAGAGTTTTTCAACATTCCTCTTTTCCTCAAGAGTCTCTCCATGAGATCTTATTTGTGTGACCATTCCAATCACATGAGTGAAGAATGAGTCAATAGTGTCTGACTCTTTCATACAGAGAGTCTCAAATTCTCTCCTCAGCAACTGAACTTTTGCTGTCTTCATCTTATCCATGCCCTGATAAGCTGTCTTGAGAGTTTCCCATGCTTCTTTGGATCTGTTAGCTATTTCTATCCTCGGAAACACACTCTCATGCACTGCTTGATATAAAAAGAAAATAGCCTTGGCATCTTTCTTCTTATTGCTCTTCAGAATCTCTCTTTCTGCTTGAGTTAAAACATAGAACTCTACTTCTTTTGTTGGCTCTTCAAAGCCATCCTCAACAAATTCCCATAAGTCTTGTGAGGTAAATAAAGCTTTCATATTTATTGACCAGTAGTCATAATTTTTCCCATTAAATTGTGGGAGATGGATATTTCCCATACCCATACCAGTGCTGGCTCCAGTCATTCTGCACTCTTAACTTTGATTCAAAACACTTGACTGTGTGTTTAAATTAACTAACTTTACTGCAACAGTAACACAAGAACTATATAGAGAATTATCTTTGAATTCTTCTTGTCTCAACATTCACTCTACTGGAGAGGCTTCTACCATAATGAATTCCTTCCCTTCAGCTTATTTGACCTTCAAATAGCCTAGACTGCTCCGATACCATGTTGGAATATTGCAACTTCCAGAATTAAAAATGGAGAAATTAAAACTTCCCCTCCACAACATAGAGAAATAAATTCAATCTCAGAAAACAAAGTTTTCAACTCTATAAAACAAAAATTTTATTCCATAAGAATCTGTTACACGTTCTTCCTCTACACAGAGGGAATTTCAAACTATTGGACTGCTTGTAAGCACAGTTCCAAAAAAAACTTTCTCTGTCTCCTTTTTTTTTTTAAACTGCTGTGTGAATTTTTTATTCACTGTCACTGTTTTTACAAAAAAAAACAACTCACTGTGTTTTTAATAAAACTTACACTGCTGTGTAAAATTTTAATTCTGCTCTCTCTGTCGTTTACAAACACACTGCTGTGCTTTCCACAACAAATAAAAAAATTACAATTCTATTTTTTATATATATAAAACAATCAACAAAAAATATCTAAAGGAATTTAATGTCATTCGTTGACAAAAATCCCAAAATATCACCGCTTAAAAAAAATTTCATAAATGGCATTAAAAATATTTCAGCACCGCATAAAATTCATTAATGGCAAATTTGAATTGGTGGCAGCGGTGAATTTTCCGCGATGGTGGCGGAACGGTGGCGCGATGGTGGAGCGTGGGCGAAGCCACCTCTCTTGGTGGTTACGGGGGGGTATAATTCTGCCCGTACAGACCAAATGGGTGAGGCCTCGTAGTAAATTAGAGCCGTCAATTTGTGATCAACCCGCGATCAACCGGTCAACTACGGGGGGTGCCTTCCCATTAACCTCTGTGTTGTTTGACCACCCCGCACTCCGTTGATCTCTGCCAACCTGTGCACTGTTTAAACCTCTGTGTTGATCTACGGTGCTACCGCCTGCAACACGTTTCGGCAGTTGGAAATTACTCCAACAGCAGGCACAGTTGATTCTGTGTAGTAAAGATCCCAAAATGGTGTTGACGACTTTTTGTTTTTACACTCGAACTTGGATTAAGCCTTTCTTTCCCCTTTCTTTCTCAAAGAACTGGATACAACCCGGTAAGAGATATAGGGGCATATGTCACGTACATTTTGCGGCAGGACTAATTTTGGTCGTTGATATGGATAAGTGGTACAGATTCAATTACGGAGTCTTCAATTATTATAATTAAGAGTTCATTCATATTCCTAGGCCACATGCATAGATGTACGTTACATGTATGGTTGTTGATGAGAAATGTGACACACCATATAAAGTTGGCGGGATTGCAATTGATGATGTTGATGTAGTGGACGAAGGAACGACAGTGGAAAGTTATGAACCTTCTCAGAAGAGATGGAGTATCATCGGATACATTCCTGGGGATTTATTATTGGAAGAAGATAGTGAGCTTGTTTTTTGTAATGGATCAGTCTACACTAGTGGTCTGTCAATGGCCGACGGAACAGATGGCATCCTATGTTTCACCATCCCTTTAGAGGCGAACAATTCAGCTTTAGCGCCGATAGCACCACAATGGCTCTGGTCGGTCAACACTACGGATGATGAACTATGGATCCCGTGTGGAAGGCAAGTGTGAGGGTGAGAAGGATTTGGAGATAGATTAGGAAGCTTTCAAGGATTAGGAGGAGGGAATGTCTGCCCAGCTAAAAGTTTCCTGCTGGCACTTGTTTACTCCAACCTTGACTTCGAAGTCCATATCTTAGGGCAAGTGATCAGGCAACCTGCTGGTTGGCCATAAGTACACCTTGGTGACACATAACCAGCCTGCCATACCTCAGAGATATTTATTAGTGGCTGGTCAATTTCTGGCTGGCAGATGTGACTCCATCACTGGTAGTCATCCACCCTTCGGCTTATATCTGCTTTCGACTCTGGCATGGTCACCATATCGTGCATCCAAATACGAGCGAAGCACCATGACAATATGGACAAGGGATTTCTGCCACCCCCAAACTTTCGGAACTCTATGGTATACGATATACAACATATGCATTTAATGGCACACTCATTTGAATTTTGGGTTAAAATTTCAAAACCTGCTTAAATAAAATTTAAATTTTTATAACTGTAATCATTCAACCGATGTTTGATGGGAAGATATGCCTTCAGGTGCAGTGAAAAATCCACTGCAATCATGATAGATCACATCAGATCCTGTTGTATGATTGGAATAATTATAAACATTTATATATATGTTAGGTTTAAAAATACAAAACTTATACTAACAACATAATACCTTAGCATTTACTTAATATATTTGACGTACATGATTTCAATAATGAAGGTAGCTTGGCATTTAAATTTGAGTCTTTTCACATAGAGTCAAGTTATTTAAATTATGGTTCTAACCCACACATGTATATCTGATAGCTATGTCGAATTAATTCTTTGTACCATCCAATCATGACAAGAAATGGAAAATTCAATTTCCAGTATCAGCAGTTATCCTCTTGGTCTGATTCGTTTGTGATTGATGGTGGATAATTTCTGTGGGAAAGGTCTAGTTATAACCCATAACCCTAACTGTTTCTCCCATTATTCCCCTCCGACCGTGCGATGAACTGGTCTACAACCCTCGAAGTTAGGTACCAGACTTCGTTGCCTCTTTTCACAGTCATGGTAATCACGTTAATGAGGTTTCTTAACCAGGTTTACTCCATCTTCTTTAATGACCCGTGAATGGATATTATATTTGTGCCCTTTTCATTAGTTGAGTTTTGGGAAAAAATTTCTGCGTCTTTGGATGAGTGGGAATGGAATTTGTTTGTGCCAGTTCAGAAGTTTAGGAAAGTTCTTTCCACCATAATTCTCACACAGCTGTACCGAACAAAATCCAGTCCTCCAAGCAAAGGTAATTTTTTTTTGGTTTGGACACATTAAGGCATCTCATTCCAGTCATTATTTTTTCGACCCTCAATTTATATATTTTGTAATTGTTTTACGAATTTATAACCCTCAACTTCTATTGTCGGGTTCCCTCTCAACCAACTTGGCAGTCAGCAACATCAATTGGAGTTTTCCATTAGTTTCTAGGTAAATATGGTTACAATTTAATCATTCCTGGTTACATTTAAGTTTTAATCTTGGTTAGACTTCATTTTCCCTCACTTACAGTTCATGCCTATTGGAATTGCAGGTATCCTCTCATTACCGTAAACATGAACTGTCTATCAACTTGATTGCAGAGTCTCGGCTAACAGCTCCAGCCTGTTCTTCTAGGTACTCTTCCATTGAATTCTCTTGTCTGCAAGCTCATTGACATGTTTAGTTTAATTACAATTAGGTTATTAGATTTTCAAAACTTGTAGAACCATTCCATATTCACAGTGGTTCTCGGTTAGCTCATAAGAGTCAGATTTTTTTTTTTCTTATGATTTTTGTAACTATACATAGTTGTACCTAATTCAATTTCAGTACTGATTTCAAATGGCTTTCCTCCAAGCCATTCTTTTTTGGTCTAGGTTGGAGTTTCAAAAATTCTTTTATGGATGTTTACGTACGCGAAGCCTTGAATATCTATGACTGTATTTTGCAAGATTTTCCAGTTCTTTCATTTAAGGTAATGTATATTTACTCGAAGAAAATCTTGTTTATGTTTAGCAACTGCATTCTCATGGTTATCATTATCCTTATAGATATAATGTGATTTCTGTTTATTATGGTATTTCACCAACCCTTTGGCCGGTTCAGGTAATCAACATCTCTTTAAAAGAGTCATTTTAATGGAATTTACATATAAATTAAATGCTTTATTGGCATACTGTAAAGTTCCAAAAATGACACTTCTATATCTATGCATTGTTATTCTCTTAAATTTACCATTACAGGGTTTTCTCTATTTTTGATTTTGGTGACCAGACCACCAATAGTGATTGTCCGTGCAAAGTTTTAGCAAGAGGAAAGATGCGTTCTAGGTTTCAGGTTCTAACTCATGTCTAGAACCGACAACTCTTTCCAAAAAAATTTCATATCGCTACAGATTTTCATTCATGTAATTTAGTTCTTCATGCAATCTTTATTATTTTCTAAAGTAATATATCACCACTATATTCATACATCACAATAACTTCTGTAGTTTATTTAACACAGTTACCACTATGCTTAGTTGTATATATATAACACAGTTACTCGTTGGTTTTACCCTAAGGATGACTATATATTGTTTCTCCCTTAATAGCATTTCCTTTTTATTTCCACAACTACCAAATTGAGAAACACATTATAAGTTTCACATATAAATTACAAAAATTGTAAATAACTTGCTTAATCATGAAGGAATACAAAGTCCTAGTCTTTTTCAAACAATTTTCTTTAATAAAATTCTTATCCTTGAATCTAACCAACTACATATCTGTAAACGCACTTAATGAAATAGTTCTTGTTTAATTTACTCGAATGCAAAGATACTTATTTGAATATGCAATTCGCTGTTGATATCCACCCAACCTTCAAGAGAGGTGATTAAGTCCTTATCTTTCCCCCATGATCCACACCTAAGAGGTATAGGTTGACAGTGTTTTCTGCTATGACCTTAGGACCCCAAGTCCAGCCAGTTCCAGAAATGTTTAGGAACGCTGAGTGTTTTCCATTGGTTTATATATATGTTAGCTTTAAAAATACAAAATTTACACTAACAACAGAATATCTTATCCGCACATAAGTTTTGGGTTTGAATTTACTTATTATATTTGATGTACATGATTTCAATAATGAAGGTAGCTTGGCATTTAAATTTGAGTCTTTTCGCATAGAGTGAAGTTATTTAAATTATGGTTCTAACACATAGCTGTCATTGCTTGTATATCTGATAGCTATCTCAAATTAATTCTTTTTACCATCCAATCTTGACAAGAAATGGAAAATTCAATTTCCAGTATCAATAGTTAGATTTGATGGGATTTTTTGTTTTAAGTTTCTAATGGCCACCTACCCTTCTCCTCTCCGTCTGATTCCTTTGTGATCGATGGTGGAGAATTTCGGTGGGAAAGGTCTAGGTATAACCCATAACCGTAACTATCTCTCCCATTATTCTCCTCCTACCGTTTGATGAACTGGTCTATAGCCCTCGAAGTTAGGTGCCAAACTTCATTGCCTCTTTTCACAGTCATGGTAATCTCCTTAATGAGGTTGCTTAACCAGGTTTATTCCATCTTCTTTAATGACTCGTGAATGGATATTATCTTTGCACCCTTTTCATTAGTTGAGTTTTGGGAAAAATATTTGTGTCCTTTGATGAGTGGGAATGGAGTTTTTTTGTGCCAGTTTGGAAGTAGGGGAAATTTCTTTCTACCATAATTCTCACACAGATGTACCGAACTAAATCGAGTCCCCCAAGAAAAGGTAATTTTTTTTTTTTTTTCAATTTGGACACGTTATGGTATCTCATTCCAGTCACTGTATTTTCAACCCTCAATTTATATATTTTTCAATTTTTTTACAAATTTATAACCCTCAACGTTTTTTGTTGGGTTCCCTCCCAACCAGCTTGGCTTTCGGCAACATCCGTTGGAGTTTTCCATTAATTTATACGTAAATATGGTTACAATTTACTCGTTCCTAGTTACATTTAAGTTTTAATGCTGGTTAGACTTAATTTGCCTTCACTTATGGTTCATGCCTACTTGAATTGCAGGTATCCTATCATTACCGTAAACATGGAATCTTTATCAAGTTGATTGCAGAGTCTCGGCTAACAGCTCCACCTTGTTCTTCTAGGTACTCTTCCATTGAATTTGATTGTTTTCAAGCTCACTGGCATGTTTAGTTTAATTACAATTAGGTTATTAGATTTTCAAAACTTCTAGAACCATTTCATATTCACAGTGTTTCTCAGTCAGCTCATAAGAGTTAGATTCGTTCTTTTCCTATGATTTTTGTAACTATACACAATCATACTTAATTCAATTTTGGTACTGATTTCAAATGGTTTTCCTCCGAGCCATTCTCATTTGGTCTGGGTTGATGTTTCCAAACTTCTTTTATGTATTTTTACTTATGTGAAGCTTTTAATATCTATAACTATATTCTGCAAGATTTTCCAGTTTTTTTATTTAAGGTAATGTATATTTACTCGAAGAAAATCTTGTTTATGTTTAGCAACTGCATTCTCATGGTTATCATTATCCTTATAGATATAATGTGATTTAAGTTTATTATGATATTTCGTCAAGCCTTTGGCTGGTTCAGGTAATTAACATCTCTTTTGATATATATTTAAAAGAGTCTTTTTAATAGAATTTACATATACAGTAAATGTTTTATTGGCATACTATAAAGTTTTAGAAATGCCACTTCTATATCTATGCATTGTTATTCTCTTAAATTTAACATTACAAGGTTTTCTCTATTTTTGGTTTTGGTGATCGGACCACCAATATTAATTTTCCATGCATAGATTTAGCAAGAGGAATGATGCGTTCTGGATTAGAGGTTCTACCTTGTGTCTAGAACCGACAACTCTTTCCAAACAATTTTCATATCGGTACAGATTTTGATTCACACAATTTAGTTCTTCATGCAGTATTTACTGTTTTCTAAAGTAATATAACACCACTATATTCATACATCACAGTAACTTTTGTACTTTATTTAACACAGTTACCACTATGCTTAGTTATATATTTATATAACACAGTTACTCGTTGGTTTTACCCTAAGGATGGCTATACATTGTTTTTCCCTTAATAGCATTTCCTTTTTATTTCCACAACTACCAAACTTAGAAACACATTATAAGTTTCACATATAAATTACAAAACCCGTAAATAGCTTGCTTAATAATAAATGAATACAAAGTCCTAGTCTTTTTCAAACAATTGTCTTTCATAAAATTGTTGTCCTTGAATATAACTAAGTACATATCTGTAAACACACTTAATGAAATAGTTCCTGATTAATTTACTGGAATGCACAGATACTTATCTGAATATGCAATTCACTGCTAATATCCACCCAAAATTCAAGAGAGGTGATTACGTCCTTCTCTTTCCCCCGTGATCCACACTTGAGAGGTATAGGTTGACAGTGTTTTCTATTGTGACCTTAGGACCCCAAGTCCAGTCTGTACCATAAATTTTCAGGAATTTTGAGTGTTTTCCACTGGTCTCGACCAGCTTAGGAAACTTCTCACTCTCTTCCTTATTTTATGAACAAAACCTCTTTTCCTCACTGGGATATTCCTTTTATCCTCAGAGGAGTAGGTAACTGTTCAAACTGACCAACCAATTCTCGGTTCTTGGAATTCCTTCCATAACCAATTTTATTTCCAAACAATAAAAGAAATAAAATTTTCCAGAAATAATAATTGTTTTAGTTTTATCTTTAAAAATAATAACTATAATGTCATATTACTAGTTAATAACTAGTTAATGCCAAATTCAGTTGTTACAACTCCGCCCCTGAAAGTAATATCGTCCTCGGTGTTTCACTCCAGCTGAAAAAATAGCTTAGCATAAGCCTCATGTACAAATCCCTCATCTTCCCAAGTATCCTCATCCCAGCTTAAGTGCTTCCACTGTGCTTTAGCCAGGGTGATGACTCGATTTTGGAGCATTATTTCACTCATATCGAGTATACGTTGAGGCTCAAACAAAAACTCGTCATCCAGCTCTACCTTCAAACAAAATTTTTTTCTATCAAATGCACATAAAAATTCATGCTTCAAGTTAGGATTTTCTAATTCTATCCTACCTGAATATTTTTCCAATGGATTACATGCTTTGGATCATGTACATATCGCTTTGGAAAGGACACTTGAAACACATTGTGCACACGAATGTGGCTATGTAAGGCCAATCAATATGCCATAGATTCCACCCTTTCCAATATCTAGAACGGTCCACAGAACCTAGGGGCTAACCTGGCACAAGAGGCCAATTTGAAGGTGCTCTTCTTTGGTTTGATCATCACATACACATGATCACCCACCTATAATTCTCGATAAGTCCTTTTCTTATATGCATATATCTTCTGCCGATCTTGTGCAATCTTCAGGTTTTACCTGATATTATTTACCTCCGATTCCATTTCATGCATCATTTACGGTCCAAGCATTAGTTTTGTTTTGAGGCTACTCCAATTTATGGGAGTGTGACATTTCATCCCATATAGAGCTTTGGAAGGACTCATATTAGGGGACTCCTGATAACCATTACTGTAATGAAATTCAACAAGGTGTAAATACTCTTCCCATTTAGTTGGTTGTTGCATCACGTACATGCGCAACATGTCTTCCAAAACTTGATTTACCCATTCTGTTTGACCATCCGTCTGGGGATGATAAGGAGGGCTGAAGTTTAAATGGGTCCCCAAACCTATCAAAAAAAATTTCTAGAATGTTGAAGTAAACTTCACATCTCTATCTAAAATAAAAATCTTTGGAATGCCGTGCAGTCTGAAAATTTCTCTCATAAAAATATCTGCTATCTGTACAGTCTTGTAAGTAGACTATACAGGTATTAAATGTGCAGACTTACTCAACCTATCGATCACCACCATAATAGAGTCATCCCCTCTTGATCGTTGTAAGCTCGTAATGAAGTCTAGGGATATGACCTCCTACTTCCATTCAGGTACTTGTATGGGCTGTAACAATCTTGGTGGATAGCGATGCTCCCCCTTGACCTGTTGAAACTTGAAACATTTGTTTAAGTATTCAGCAATGTTTCTACGCATACCAGGCCAGAAATATATTTTTATAATTACTTCGATGATATTCATTCATGACTAGCTCCTTTATATCAACAAGTTTATATATATATATATATATATATTTCATCTAAAGGTCAGCATTTTTTCTTTACTAACTCTATACTCAGAAGTGTTTCCTTGCTTTCTGGCCTCTTCCATTTGTTGCCATAAAAATTGGTATTATGGATCCTTCTGTGCTTCCTCTTTTACTTGGTTAAGAAATTTGCATTCAAGCTGGTTATAACACAACTCATAAACAAAGTGTAGTTTCCTACTTAAGGTGTCCACTACATGGTTTTGTTTACCTTTCACATGTTGAATATCTATATCAAACTCGCTTAGGAAGGCATTCCATCTGGCCCGTCAGGAGCTTAAATTAGATTTCTTGATGTAACTAGTCAAGCTACTATGATCAATTTTTAATACAAAATTATTTCCCAACAGGTAGTGTCTCCATACCCGGAGTGCATGTACCACTGCTGTTAACTCCATATCATAGGCTAAATACATTTTCTCATGCTTTTTTAACTTTCTTGACTGATAGGCCACTACCTTTCCTTCCTGAGATAAAACTACCACAACTCCCTCCTTACAAGCGTATGTACAAATCTCAAATTCTTTGTTGGGGTTAGCTACCCTCAACACTTGTGAAGTGGTCAATAGATGCATCAACCTCTTGAAGCTATTTTGGCACTCATTAGTCCACTTAAATACATTTCCCTTTCTTTGCAAGGAGGTGATTGGAAAATAAATTATTGAGAATCCTTCAATGAATCTTTGATAGTACCCAACGAATGCCATAAAGGATCAGATATCCGCCACATTTTGGAGAACTCACCATTCCATCATTGTCTTAATTTTCTATGGATCAACAACAATCCCTTCTGCTGAAATAACATGGCCTAATTACTGGATTTCTATTTTGAAGAAATCATATTTGTTGAACTTAGCATACAACTAGTGTTTTCTTAAAATTTCTAGCATTATTCTTAGATGTTATCTATGTTCTTATTGAATCTTAGAATAGATTGGAATATCATCAATAAATATGAGTACAAATTTGTGCAGGAAGGGGTAAAATATGCCATGCATTAACCTCATAAATGTCATTTCCGCATTTGTTCACTCGAAGGGTAGCACCACTAACTCATAATGCCCATACCCGGTATGGAAATAAGTCTTATAAATATCTTCATCCTTGATCTATATCTAGTGGTATCCAAACCTTAGATCTATTTTTGAGAATACTGTGTCCCCCTTCACTCGATCGAATAGGTCATCAATCCACGGTAAAGGGTATTTATGTTTTACTATTAATTTATTAAGTTGTCTATAGTCTATGTAGATTTGCATGGTTTTGTCCTTCTTCCTTACGAACATCACTGGTGCTCCCCAAGGGGAAACACTCGAACGAATGGATCCTTTGTCCAACATCTCTTGCAACTGCATTTTTAATTCAGTTAGTTCTGGAACACTCATTCTTTAAGGAGCCCTTGACAGAGGTGATGCTCCTAGCATTAATTCAATGGTGAAATTAATATCTCTTATTGGTGGTAATCCGGGTACATGTTCTGGAAATACATCCATGAAGTCTTGTACCACTGCTATGTTCTACATCATAGGAGACTCATATCCCACCTGGATAACATAAATCTGACATCCCTTCCTTATACATTTATTCATTTGAGGTGCTGTAATAGGACACAAATGTAATAGTTTCTTGATTCCATGAATCTGTTTGTGTGTTCCATCTTGCATTCTGTAGTATATAATATTTTCTTTACATTCCACCAAAGTCCAATGTTTCTCTAGCCAATCCATACCCAAAAAGCATCATAGGACCCTACTGGCAGTATGTTGAGGTCCATGTTTAACTGCTGGTCTACAATTTCCAATATGCAGTTTGGAATTTTAGCACTTAATTTTCTTTTGGCTCCTGTGGCTAGCTGTACTAGCCAAGGGATTTTGAAATTCAGACCTTTTAATTTACATACTTCTACTATTTTGGGGTTTACATAACTTAATCTTGCACCTTTGTCAACCAAAATAGAAATATACTGAGACGGTAACTTACCTTCAAACTCTATCATCGTTGGTTAATAATCTTCTTGATGATCTTCCAATGTTGCGTTGATTCGAGGTATGTTTCGAGCCACATCTCCCCCTATAGAAGCTTCTTGCAAATTAGCAATTGTTTCACTTCTTCCTCACTGTGAGAAATTTTTATAATAATGTGCCTCACCACACCCCCAACATTGCAAGGGTGGTTTGGATACTTGTCCTTACTCAGGTTTACTAGAAGCCTCTGTAGGCCTCTCTTCAGCAGGCCATCTGGTTCTTTGATAATTTCTACCAAACCACTTTCTTACAGAACTTTGTGTAGAATTTTTAAAATTGTTTCTTCTAGCACCCTTGAAGTTTGAACTGTCTTTTTGTCCTTTTCTTGGCTACCAACTTTTGACCACTTCCCCTTTTTCCTTGGATTGCTGGTAGCACATATGTTCCTTACGAATTGCTTCTTCCATGGTCCTAGGATTTATAAACTCAATTCGTTCCTCATGTGGGTTAACAGACTACTCAGGAACCTTTGAAACTTAGCCTTTTCATCTTTGAGGTAAGGGAAATATCTTAATAGGGAAGAGAATTTGGTAATATACTTATCCATAGTCATTTGGCCCAGCTTCAAGTCATGAATTCCTAGGATTTTTTGTCATAAAAGCATTATTTCAAGTACTTATCTTTAAAGTATTGTTGGAATGCATCCCATGCAACATCTTGATCTTCAATACTATGAACATTCTTTACCTCCTCCCACCATAGGGTGGATTTTTCTCACAGCTAGTAAATGGCCAATATAGCTCTAAGGTTGTTGTTGTACTCATACACTTGAAAGTGCTTATTCATGTTTAACAACTAAGCCTCTACTACCTATTCAACTTCTCCATCGAATGTAGGTGGTTTTATTTTCGAAAACTCACCTTGAAGCTCCACTTTTTTCTTCTTAATTTCCTATTGATTGAACACATTTCCAGACTCTGCTTCATTATAGTTCCTGTTCTTGTTGCTTTGCTGTGAAGGGCTCTTTCCCATTTTGTCTGTGGTTTGGTCCTTGGTTTTTTTTTCATTTTCTACTTGCATACCCATATCAGGACTCGATTGTAACACCCCTTTATTCTGCTTGTCGGAAAGGCTCTTAAGTATCATTTTCTTCTGTTGCATCAGACGTTCATTGTCACTTCTTACTCGGACCATTTCCTCCTACAACTTTTACAAAATAATTAACAATATGTTGGTCTAGTGTTCTTTTTCCTTCAGTAGTCTACTAGTATGCTAGTGCTGATCCACACTCAACTGAATCTACATTTCAGGATTCATATTTGGTTGTGTTTGAGGTGTATATTCTCTGGTATTCCGAGGTGTTTGTTGCGTCGATCCCTTTCTCATATTTTCCTTTGTAGTACTACTTCTTTTATATGCATCAATATATACACATTTTGAGCTATTAGGTGACCCCTAGGGTCCCAGTGTGCGAACCTGGCTCTGATACCACTTGTAACACCTATCATTTAAACTTTACCTTATAAAAAAAAATTACTTCCTGCTATATGATTGGAATAATTATAAACATTTATATATATGTTATGTTTAAAAATACAAAACTTACACTAACAACAAAATACCTTATCCATAGATAAGTTTTTCATTTTCATTTACTTAATATATTTGATGTACATGATTTCAATAATGAAGGTACATTGGCATTTAAATTTGAGTCTTTCTCCCAATAGTAAAGTTATTTAAACTATGGTTCTAACCCACAACTGTCATCTCATGTATATATAATACCTATCTCAAATTAATTCTTTATACCATCAAATCTTGATAAGCATTGGAAAATTCAATTTCTCGAATCAGTAATTATATTTGATGGGATTTATGTTCAAGTTCCCAATGGCCAACTGCCCTTCTCCTCTCCATCCGATTCCTTTATGATTGAAGGTGGAGAATTTTGGTGGGAAGGGTCTACGTATAACCCAGAACCCTAATCGTTTCTCCCATTGTTCTCCTCCAATCGCGCGATGAACTGTTTTGCAACCCTCGAGGTTAGGCACCGGACTTTGTCCCCTCTTTTCACAGTCACGGTAATCTCGTTAATGAGGTTGCTTAACCAGGTTTATAACATATTCTTTGATGACCCATGAATGGATATTGTCTCTGTGCCCTTTTCATTAGTTGAGATTTGGGAAAAATATCTATGTTGTTTCATGAGTGGGAATGGAGTTTGTTTGTGCCAGTTCAGAAGTATAGGAATGTTCTTCCAACCATAATGCTCACACAAATGTACCAGACAAAATCCATTCCCCCAAGCACAGGTAATTTTTTCGGTTTGGACACATTATGGTATCTCATTCCAGTAACTGTGTTTTCAACCCTCAATTTATATATTTTGCAATTGTTTTAGGAATTTCTAATCCTCAAGTTCTGTTGTTGGGTTCCCTCTCAACCTGCTTGGTAGTGAGCAACATCCGCTCGAGTTTTCCATTAATTTCAAGTTAAATATGGTTACGATTTACTCATTCCTAGTTATATTTAAGTTTTAATCCTAGTTAGACTTCGTTTTCCTTCACTTAAGGTTCATGCATATTTGAATTGTAGGAACCCTCTCAATACCATAAACATTGACTATCTATCAACTTGATTGCAGAGTCTCGGCTAAGATCTCTACCATGTTCTTCCAGGTACTCTTCCATCAAATTTTCTTGTCGGCAAGCTCTCCGACATGTTTCTTTTAATTACAATTAGGTTATTAGATTTTCAAAACTTCTAAAACCATTCCATATTCACAGTTGTTCTCGATTAGCTCATAAGAGCTAGAGTCGGTGTTTTCTTATGATTTCTGTAACTATGCATAGTTTTATTTAATTAAATTTCGGTGCTGATTTCAAAAGGTTTTTCTCCGAGGCATTCTCTTTTGGTCTCAGTTGGAGTTTCCTAACTTCTTTTATGGATGTTTACGTATGTAAAGCTTTGAATATATATGACTGTGTTCAGTAAGATTTTCCAGTTTTTTGTTTAATGTAATGTATATTTACTCGAAGAAAATATTTTTTATGTTTAGCAACTGAATTCCCATGGTTATCATTATCCTTATATATATAATGTGATTTTTTTTATTATGGTATTTCGTCGAGCCTGTGGCCTGTTCGAGTAATTAATATCTCTTTCGAGATATATTTAAAAGATTCTATTTTAATATAATTTACATATACGGTAAATGTTTTATTGACATACTGTAAAGTTCCGAAAACGACACTTCATTGTTATTCTATTAAATTTAACACTACAGGGTTTTCTCTATTTTTGGTTTTGGTGACCGGACCAACACCAGTAATTGTCCGTGTATAGTTTTAACAAGAGGAACAATACATTCTCGGTTGAGGTTCTACCTTGTGTCCTCACAGTTCTCTCCAAACAATTTTCATATCACTATAGATTTTGATTCATGCAATTTAGTTCTTCATGCAGACTTTACTATTTTCTAAAGTAATATAACACCACTGTATTCATACATCACAGTAAATTCTGTACTTTATTTAACACAGTTACCATTATGTTTACTTATATATATAAAACACAGTTACTTGTTGGTTTTACCCCAAGGATGGCTATATATTGTTTTTCCATTAATAGCATTTCCTTTTTATTTCACAGCTACCGAAAAGACATTATAGGTTTCACATATGAATTATAGAACCTATAAATAACTTGCTTAATCATAAAGGAATACAAAGTCCCAATTTTTTTTGAAACAGTTTTCTTTCATAAAATTGTTGTCCTTGAATCTAACTAAGTACATATATATAAACACACTTAATGACATAGTTCTTGTTTAATTTACTGGGATTCAAAAATACTTATCTAAATATGCAATTCGCAGCTGATGTCCATCCAACCTTCAACAGACACGATTACGTCCTTCTCTTTCCCTCATGCTCCACACGTGAGAGGTACAGGTTGACAGTGTTTTTTACTGTGACCTCAGCATCCCAAGTCCAGTTAGTACCATAAATTTTCAGGAACGCTGAGTGTTTTCCACTGGTCTCTACAAGCTCCAGAAACTTCTCACTCTCTTCCTTAGTTTATGAACAGAGCCCCTTTTCCTCACTGGGATATGTGTCTTTTATCCCAAAAGGAGTAGGAAATTGTTCAAACTATCTAACCAGAACTCTGTTCTTGGAATAATTCTACCATCAATATTTTTACCTTTTTATGGAACTACTTTCCATAAACAATTTTATTTCCAAAAAATAAAACAAATAAAATTTTCCAGAAATAATAATTGTTTTAATCTTCTCTTTAAAAATAATAACTAAAATGACATATTCCTAGTTAACAAATAGTTAATGCCAGATTCAACTATTGCATTATTTCTCTTCCTGTCATCATTTGTGTGACTTTGAATTGAATCTTAAGCAACCATGGTTGACAACAAGTTTTCATCACCACATGCAGCCTACCCTCAATGAATTTCTCCACCTAGTTCAATTCTGTTGTACTCCTCTCACCATACCCTCAAGGAATTTCTCGACCTAGTTCAACTCTCTTGTACTCCTCTCACCACCTGCAGCCTACCCTCAATGAATTTCTCCAACTAGTTCAACTCTTTTGTACTCCTCTCTTTGTCATTTGGTCAATTATTTTCTTTAATGATGCTCACAAATAAATTGTATTTACATTAAAAAAAAATTATGTTGTTATTTGAGTATCCCATGCAATCTCCTCCTCCCCAGTACGTCGAATCATCTGTTCCTATAAAAACACAATAGAGAGGAGATAAAGGATTTATTGAAGGTTTGGTATGAATTGAATTGCAATTTTTTCCTCTTCTGTAAGTATATACTCGGTGTGATTTTACGTTATTAATTTTTGTTTTGGGTGTGATTTTTATTTATTAATTTGTGCTTTTTTATGGATTTGTAGACCTCGTGCCTCTATGTTGTTGTTGGTTGTGCGAGACATGTTGTTGCTGAAAGCGAGGATATTTAGGAAATATTCATAAGGTTCTATGGCTGTAGAAAATTGTGTTTATATAATTGTGTGTTATGATTCCTCTGAATAGATGAAATCACTGATTGGTGAACAAGGATCAGTGTGTTTATAGTTGTGAATGTATTATTTAGTATCAATTTGTTGCATTGGCAAAGATTTATAGAAGAAAACTTGGTTTTACGAATCAGAAAATCAGATGACCCCATCTTGTTAGGTTCCTAAAATTTCAAGTTTCATATGAGTTTCTTTCTTCACAGTGTGTGTATATTTTTAAGTTAATTTATATACAAGATAATTATATGTTATGTATTCTTTGAAATTTTCTAGAGATGAGTCCATCTTGTTAGGTTGCTCAAGTTTCACTTTTCATGTAAGTTTCCTTTTTTATATTGTGTCTATATTTGAAAATTAATTTACATACAATATAATTATCTGTAATATCCCATTTCGGGGATATCTCTAAAACACGGTAAACTCTGACCAGAGATAGACTGGGAGGGCATTTACCGAATATTTCACCTCTGAAAGAGAACGAGATCCAGAGGCTAACTGGCCCTTTCCAGACTCTGTCTAAGAGTGAAAGAAAAACACACCAAGTGTTATAGAACTATAACGCTCAAACAATAATAGTGCAACAGACTGTAATATCCCAAAAATGGATTTTTCAGCAAATCATGCTAGAAAAATGCATTCTTCAGGAATGTGGGCTTCAAATATCATAAAAAATGTTTGAAAACACTCAAAAACCAACTCCAAATGCTTCAGAAACCTTTACTCAACTTTTAGGGGCAAAAAGGTGGGGAAGCAAAAATACTTCATGTTATTGCGTTAACTTAGTATTCATGTCGAACGCTTATTTTATGAATTGTTATAACTGTGGCTCGCTTTGTACCATCACCCGAGATAGTCTACTTCCATTCTATCTATAAGAATATTTTAGTTATTTAATATTAATGAAATGTAGTTTTATTTGTGTTGCATCAACTCTATGTTTATGTTTATTTATGTATTTTATTTCATTCCTACATAAGTCGGGATCAGTGGTATTAGCGTGGTCTCCTCTTTCTCAATATTTCTTTGCATGTCCCCAACGTGATTAGGGTATATATAGTTAGTGTTCGATATGATTGAAACACTGCAAGATCAGCCTTATAGCAAACCCCATCGACCTCCCATGGCAAAAGAAAGTAAAGACGAGGTAGGAGGATGGATAAATTTTCCCAGATCCTTCGACGCCTACCCATCGATGATGCATCTTCATCTAAAATCCTCTTTAGAGGTGCCACTCATTTTAAGGTACAAGTTTGCTTCAACATTCCCATACACTTTTCATTTTTATATGCTACAACATGGGGGTTAGGGTAGTATGTATTTATACTATCAACCTAAAATGACCAAATGGGTTATAGGCATGGCGTAATCCAATATCATATAGAAGTTATAGTAGCTCATTAACCACTTAAACACTATTTTTATAACGCTATAGTAAATTTAAAGGAAAAATACTAAACCAAGTATCAGGAAATCGGGTGTTCATGAAGGAATAAAAAGGAAACATGTATTCTTAAATGTTTTAGAAAAGTTATTGATGCTCATAAACATAATTTATAAACCCATTGATAAACATTGCTACAAATCACCCAATATGAATCACTAGTATGAAATTATAAATTACAATAGTAAAATCTAAATCATCATAAATTGAAAATACCACGGGTAAATACCGTGTTTTATAAAATCTATGGGTGAATACCATGGGTGAATATGGGTAAATATAGTAGATTGTGATGGTAAGAACTAAATAACCATGTAATTAGATTCTCACTTCATTATTATCCTTCCTTTTGTCTGTTATCATATATTTTATAAATGCATGTTTTTATCATTCAGTATCTTGAATAGAAAAATGTTTAGTTGTATAACCCAGGGAGGTTCAAAGATTAATTTTTTTTAATACTTTTAAGTGATAACTTATATGATAGGAAATGGATATCTTGTAATGTTTTTTTCTTTGGAATAGATGGTTGTTATGAAGGAATGGTCGTAGTTGTCTTTGGCACATAAAAAATTGAAGGGGGAGGGTTGAGTGACTATTGATATCAAATAAGGAGTCTGTTATGATGTGTATTCCTAGGTGTTTCTTTTGTAAATGTGATCCTAGCCAATGATGGCAAGGTTAATCATCTAGTTTTCCCAATGTGTTTGAAAATGAGAATTCCATCCACTTGTTGAGTTGAAATTGAGTCTAAATATAGTCTATATTTAGTCTATAACAGCTCTAAGTTAATTTCTCCATGAGGAATCAATCTATGGCACAATATTGTACAAGAATGAGAATTATTGTAACATAATTGAGCCTATGGTGGGGTGGAATGGGGCTAACCTTCCATCAATTTTTAGTATCTGATACAGTCACAATAGATAAATAGTTATTTTTGTGTTAATGATGTTTTCTAATAGATGGTTTAGTGACATACATGATTATTTTTTTTGTTATAATAATTTGATGTAGATTTTTATATGTATTAAATTCTAAGAACAATGGTTAAGGGAGATAGGAATATTAAATTCTTCTTTAAACACGTCACATTTCAATTTATGTTATAAATATTCTTCTAGGTGATTCCAAAAGCTGAAACATGGAAAATATAAACTAAAAATAATCCAATTCCTTGGTCCAATTTTTGGATATTTGACTATGAAATATTCGATGATATATTTAGAGGAATTTCAGCTTCTTTGATGCTCCTAAATTCATGTATCAAATAAGTCAATTTGGAATTTCTACTATAACTTTTCTTTTGGGAGGTTACAAAAGCTAAATCTTCGAGCATAGTAAGGGAAACCACCATTGATTTTATGGTTCAGTTTTTAGAGTTAGGATTTCTCTAATTAGGATATACCCCCTAAGAAATTTTCCATATTAGGTTGCATGTTTCCATATTAGGTTGCATGCTAAGTATTTACAAAAATGCCTGAACAGTATTAATGATTCATTGCATAAAATATATAAAATGAAATTCCACAACTATTTCTTTCATGCATGAGGATATTATTGTTATATGTAATAATTGTTGTATAATATTACTATTGAATAAATCTATATTTAAGAAGTTTCCATTTTAGTTTTCATGCCAACTCCCTAGAAATGCCTAAATGGTTTAAGGATTCATTTCCTAAAATCTTTTTAATGAGATTCTACAATAAAAATGTTGTTTTATAGATGGCCATATTATTGCGATATGTTGGAATTATTATGTAGCATTACTATTCAAGCTCATCTATTGCTATTTGCATGCAAAGCATTTAAATAAATTTGTGAAATTTCTTTAATTACAATTTTCATACAAACAATTTGATTAAATACCACAAATACACAAATGAAAAGTTATATGATTAAATTGTATAATTTGTTAGTATGTTAAATTGGAATCAAGTAAATGCTTCTTATTTGATTTCGTACAAAATATTTGACAAAATGTCTACAATAAAAAGACTAAATAAGTGGTTCTATAGAAATAATTTGAATAAATGCTTACATGTAATGTGTTTGACAATATTTATGGAAGTTGAAAATAATTTTTTTCCAAATATAGTTACGTGAAAATTAGTAGGGGTTTTGATTAATAAAGACAAGATTTCTATCTTAAATCTTTCATTAAAGAGTAGGTGTATGGTGTTACACTACCTGAAGGGTTTTGATTAATAAATACAAAATTTCTATTTTATATTCTTGGATATTTCTTGAAATTTATTGGAAGTTATTGGGCACATTTTCGATTACCAAATATCTGAAATTCAGATCCATTACATCAGGTACATTATTATCTTGCATATAAGGTGATATGGGTGAGGTTAAGCATGTGGAGGATGGAGATGGTTTGCTGGGCAAGATAGGTGGTTTCCAGGAAATTATCGTTTTCGTTCATGAGGACCTAACCCTACCTTTGTATAGCTTGGTTCACAGTGTGAAGTAAGAAAAGGATAGACCTATTAAGGAGGTACTTCCAAACAACATATAACATGACATATATGATGATAAATTTTACTTATTTTCTTATTTAATTACACTAACCTAGTTGGGTCTTGTTTTAATAGAAATATATACTAAGTATAATAAAAAAATATTTTAATCACTATCCCGACTTGCTCGTTTGCTTGCTTTGAGAGTGTCATTGATTTTACTATATCTCATTACTTAGATTTTCATAATGCTTAATTTCATAGAAAGATGTTGTTTTGAACCATTCTTAAGAACTGATTTAGTTACTCACAAATATTAACTTCTTCCATAGTTTTTATAGACTATAATCCTAAAATAAAATAGAAAACCAAATTTTAGACCTATAGAAAAAGTGAAAGCCAAAAAAACTAAATTTAACAAATAAATTAAACACATATCAAATAAAAAATTTCAATTAATTAAATACATATCAAATAAAAAATTTCCATTTACAACTTGAAGAGAATTTTTTTTAACAAAAAGTCCAATATTTTCCCAAATTTTATGTTAACAACCACAAAAGAATGTTCTATTGGATATTCCTATGTGGGCTCACTATATTGAGTGCTTATTTGACAACTAGGAAGAAAAAAACAGGTTGGAGTTATCACAGCGGAAAACATTAAACTACTAACACACAGCAGAAAACCATACACAGAAGACACAGAGTTTAACGTGGTTCACCCAACCATTCTAGGCTACGTCCACCAAACATAGGCATCGGCAATCTTTATTATCAAACAGGAGATTACAAACTCTCACACCCACTCAAACCATCCATATGGATACCTGTTTTATAGCAAGGAGAATCTAACCGCCTCATAAATCCTCTCACATCAAATTTAGGATGCATTAACTCTCTCCCAACAACCTGGAGCTAATCTAGCAACAAATTCCTATTGTTGTCACACACTGAGATTTTTGCCTATTTTATTTAAAACAGAAAATCTCAACAATCTCCACCTTGACAACAATTAGCCTGATACCCTGTTTTTTTATTATTTTTATCTTTTCTGCAAGCCAAGAGAAGCCAAACACCAACGCAGCTTCTCCAACAAAACTGGTTTCGTGAACATGTCTGCACAGTTTTCCTTTGTATGCACCTTTTCAAGAGAGACTCCCCTTTCAGTAATAACCTGTCTTACAAAATGGTACTTAATTGGAATATTCTTTGATTTACTATGATAGGCCGGATTCTTAGCCAAATGTATTGCACTTTGACTATCACAAAGTAACCTGATGTTGTCCTGTAACCTACCAAACTCACCAAGCAAACCTTTCAACCAGACCGCCTCTTTGCAAGCATGCGAAGTAGCAATGTATTCTGCTTCAGTAGTGGATAAAGCAACAATGTTTTGTAGCTTTGACATCCAGCTAATAGCTCCACCTGCAAGAGTAAAGACATACCGTTAAGTTGACCTTCTCTTATCCAAATCACCTGCAAAATCAGAATCAACATACCCGCAAACAGATTCACTGCTCTTATTGTAAGTAATACAATAACTACTTGTGCCTCTCAAATACCGAAGCACCCATTTCACTGCTGACCAGTGTTCTTTACCCGGATTTGCCATATACCCGCTGACAACCCCAACTGCATGTGAAATATCTGGTCAAGTACAAACCATCGCATACATCAAACATCCTACTACATTAGCATATGGAATTCGAGACATATAATCCTTTTCTTCATCTGTATTAGGACATAAACTGGAAGAAAGCTTAAAATGGGAAGCTAAAGGGACTGACACAAGCTTCACATTGTTCATACCAAACCTCAAAAGTATCTTCTCAACATACTTCTGTTGTGATAGCCATAACTTACCATTACTCCTGTCTCTGAAAATATCCATGCCCAAAATCTGTCTTGCTGCTCCTAGATCTTTCATATCAAACGTCCTTGCCATCTGAGTCTTCAACCTGTTGATTTCTTCAATGCTTTTGCTTGCTAAAAGCATATCATCAACATACAACACTAAGATAATGAACATGCCATTAATTAACTACTTAAAGTAAACACAATGATCATATTCACTTCTTATATATTTTTGACTCAACATGAAAGAATCAAATTTCTTGTACCACTGTCGAGGCGACTGCTTCAGACCATACAATGACTTCTTGAGCCTGCAGACAAATTTCTTATTGTGATGCTGAACAAACCCTTCTGGTTGTTCCATATATATTTCCTCATCTAAGTCTCCATGTAGAAATGCAGTCTTAACATCTAATTGCTGCAACTCTAAATCAAGCAAAGCCACTAATGCTAACACAATTCTAATTGAAACAATTTTAACCACTGGTGAAAAAATCTCATGAAAGTGAATACCGACTTTCTGAGAAAACCCTTTTGCAACCAGTCGCGCTTTGTACCTGTCTTTCGTATCATTCACACCCCGTTTCAGCTTGAAAACCCATTTACACCCCACAGTTTTCCTGTCTTTCGGAAGCTCAACCAGATCCCATGTGCCGTTCTTACTCAAGGCCATCATTTCGTCCTTCATGGCTGCTTTCCACTTGTCACTTTTAGAACCTTCTATTGCTTCCTGATAGCACAGAGGTTCATCGTCATTAGCAGTAAATGCAACTGAAGTAACATAATCATCATACCTTCTCGGTGGCCGTTTGATTCTTGTCGACCTCCTTAAGGATGTTTCTGGTGCTTCCACAATTGGCTGACTACCACCTGTAGGAACTTCTTCATGACCACCATCTGAAACCTGTTCATGACCTACATCTGAACTCTGTTCATAATCTGATTCTGAAACCTGTTCATGACTAGAATCTGAACCATGGTCATCATGACTATCATTAGAAGAGCTTTCAAACTGAATGTGTTGTAAATCAGATACATCATCTTGTTTCAATCTACTATCTACATCTAACTGTACAAGAGAGGATTCATTAAACCTTACATCTCTGTTGATGATGATTTTGCGGGTAGTAGGATCCCACAATCTATATCCCTTTGTTCCAACACCGTACCCAACAAAGATATACCTTTTAGACTTTGGATCTAATTTAGTTCGCTGATGTTTAGGCACTAGAGCATATGCATCACAACCAAACACTCTGAGTTTAGAATAGTCACAAGGGTGTCCTTTCCATACCTCTTGCGGAATCTTGCAGTCTATCGCCGTCGATGGAGATCGGTTTATCACATAACAAGCTGTTGCCACTGCTTCTGTCCACAACTCCTTCTGCAAACCAGCGTTACTCAGCACACTCCTTGCTCTCTCCAAAAGAGTCCTGTTCATGCGTTCAACAACTCCATTTTGCTGAGGAGTATAAACAGTAGTCTTATGTCTCTCGATCCATGCATCCTTGCAATAGTTTTCAAACTCCTTGGAGGTAAACTCACCACCATTGTCAGTTCTTAAACATTTTATAGTTCTACCAGTGATGTTTTCTACCAATGCTCTAAACTACTTTAAAACTGTAAAAACATCAGACTTCCTTTTCAACATGTAGACCCACACTTTCCTAGAAAAGTCATCAATAAACGATACAAAATATGTCGAGCCACCATACGAGGTTGTAGGTGCTGGACCCCAAACATCTGAATGGATATAATCAAGTATTCCTTTACTAGTATGTTTGCCTGTTTTAAACTTTTGTTTACTTTGTTTTCCAAACAGACAATGTTTACAGAAATCTAACTTTCCAGACCTTAGATTAGGAAGTAACTTGCGATCAGCCAAAATCTTTAACCCTCTTTCGCTCATATGGCCCAACCTTTGATGCCATAGGCGAATGGAACTACTGTCATGTTCAGACACCGTAGACACATGATCTGACCCTGTTCTTCCTTCTAACTGAAATAGATTTCCTACTTTCTTAGCCCTCATTACTAGTAAGATACCTTTATAGATTTTCATAACTCCACCTTGAATTACAGTTTTATATCCATTCGTATCCAATGCTCCTAAAGAAATTAGATTTTTTCTTAAGTCTGGAACATGTCTCACATCTGTTAAAAATTTAGTTGTGCCATCAAACATTTACAGTTGTATACTTCCTATCCCAACAATATTAGATGTGACATCATTACCCATGTACACGACTCCATCATTAACTGATCTATACGTCTTAAACCATTCTCCATGAATACACATGTGGTTTGATGCACCGGAATCTAACAACCAATGTTGATCATGATTTGACATATTAACAGACAACACTTCGTCGCTCATACCTGAACCAGATGCCGAACCTGTATCTGTCGCATTTGCCTCCTTCTTCTCTGTCGAAGAGTCTCCTTTCTTCTCTTTTTGCTGTCTCTTCCAGCAGTCTTTCTTCAAGTGCCCCGATTTGCCACAAAACCAGCACTTCACTTTGCTCTTCTTCCCTTTCGACTTTGAACGCGAATCGCTGCGCTTACCGGAGCGTCTTTCTCTAGAACGACCTCTAGCCATCATTGCCTCTGATGTAGAGGTGTCAGCATTCGACCGCTTCCTGGTCTCCTCGGACAACAAAGCTCCAACCACATCGTCAAACTCAAGGACGGCTGCAGTACTAAAGCTTATGGAAGTAACAAAGTGATCCCATGATTCGGGCAATGAACACAATAGAGTTATTGCCTTATCCTCTGAATCAAATTTTACATCTAGACTTTGTAATTGTACCAATAGAGTATTGAAAACATTCAGATGGTCAGTAATCGAGGTACCTTCCTTCATCCGCAAACCATAAAGCTGTCGCTTCAGGAGAATTCGATTTGTCAAGGATTTCATCATGTAGAGCTTCTCAAGCTTCGACCACAAGCCTGCAGCTGTTTTCTCTGACACAATGTTGAACAGAACATCATCCGCCAGACATAACCGAATTTCACTCAGAGCTCTGTCATCCAACTCATCCCATTCATCCTCCGTCAAGGAAGAAGGCCTTTTGCTTTTCCCCAACAGCGCTTTCGCCACGCCTTGTTGAATCAGCAGATCGTGCATCTTAACCTTCCATATCTCGAAATTATTCTTGCCATTAAACTTCTCAATTTCAAAACGGGCACTTTGAGTTTTCGCCATCTTGTATCAGCAAAAAACACAATAATCTCCAGAACCCAACTTTAAATAAATGAAGTTTGTGTTTAAAAAAAAAAATGCCTTTGCCTTTAAAAAACAAACAAATATCTGCCCTTTGTACTTCACATACAAATTTCTTCCATATGCACTTATATGCCTTTGCTTTCATAACAAGCCTTTCCTTTCATACCATATGCAAATGGTATTAAACAAAAAATTACAAATCGATTTTTTTTTTCTTTTCTTTTAAATCACAAATCGATTGACCTTTTATAAATGGCATATTCAAATGGCATATTCAAATCAATTTTTAAATGCCACCCTTTTTAATAAAGTCGATTCAACTTTAAAACCACTCCAATCGATATGATATTACAAATCGTTTTTAGACCCATTTCAAAAAACTTTGAAATGAAATATCGACCTATTTCAAAAACGTTCAATTTAAATTACGGCATTTGAAAAAGAAAAATCAGCGTTTTAATGAAGTGATTGTAAGACGGCATATCGATTTTTAAAAAACATTAAAGCTGAACCAAACTCGCGCCATTTTCCTGCTCGGATCAATGGTTAACGGCCCTGAATGCTGGCCTTTCTCTGTGCACAGGACATCCACAGTAGCTCCTTCAAATTCAGCTTTGTTTGCATTCAACTCACGGCATCCAGGCACCCATCCACGTTTTCACCAGCATTTTCACAGTTCTACACAACCACGGCTGTTTTGTGCATCACCGCAGGTCTGAGTCACTGCTTGGTTTAACGCACAGCAAACTGTGTACTGCAGTTTTGGGATTGCTTGGCAGCACTTACACAACAAACAGGAAGCTCAAACAATCAACTCTGATACCAATTGTTGGAGTTATCACAGCGGAAAACGTTAAACTACTAACACACAGCAGAAAACCATACACAGAAGACACAGAGTTTAACGTGGTTCACCCAACCATTCTGGGCTACGTCCACCAAACATAGGCATCGACAATCTTTATTATAAAACAGGAGATTACAAACTCTCACACCCACTCAAACCATCCGTATGGATACCTGTTTTATAGCAAGGAGAATCTAACTGCCTCATAAATCCTCTCACATCAAATTTAGGATGCATTAACTCTCTCCCAACAACCTGGAGCTAATCTAGCAACAAATTCCTATTGTTGTCACACACTGAGATTTTTGCCTATTTTATTTAAAACAGAAAATCTCAACAGGATGCAACATTAGGTGCAATTGCTAGTATTATTGATTTTAAAATTTAAATAAGTAAAATGTTATTAATTTAAATATCATTTTTGGAATTTAATTGCATTAAGTAAGTTATTCATCTATGATCATTTTTATGAGTACTAATTTCACATGATTTTTGAATAGTGCTCTTAGCACTCATTGCATAGGGTGATGCTCACAACCGTATATTAAGTTCTACAATATGGTATATTTCTTAATTAAAATAATATAGTGAAAATATGTTTGAATTTATATAATATAAAGTGATATTTCTTTTATTAAAAATCGAATAGTAATGTAGAAGTTTTTTACGATTAATTTAGAATGTGTTTCCCTAATGTCTCAACTACAACATGCATGTATAAATTCCTTGAGTAGGTTAGACTAAAGTAGGCTAAGCTAGGCTAGAGTAGTTCACGCCATGCTAAAAGAGGCTAGTAGGATTGGTAGGCGAGTATAGGATAAAGTACGCTAAGGTAGGCTAGCCTAGAGTAGGCTAGGTTAGGCTAAAGTAGGATAGCAGGCTAGAGTAGAATAGGCTAGAGTAGGCTAGGCTAGTCTACACTAAGCAAGAGTAGGCTAGGCGAGGATAGGGTAGAGTAGGTTAAGGTAGGCTCAACAAGGCTAGGCTAAAATAGGTTAAGCTGGGCTAGTGGGCTAGAGTAGGCTAAACTAGGCAAGGCTACAATATGTTAGGCTACAATAGTCTATACTAGAGTAAGCTAGAATAGAGTAGGCTAAGCTAGGATAAAGTAGGTAGAGTAGGCTAGGCTAGACTAAAGTAGAGTAGGCTCGACTAGGCTAGGTTAGAGTAGGCTAGAAAAGGTTAGGATAGGATGGGTTAGGGTAGGTTGGGCTACAGTAGTGTAGGCTAGAATAGAGTAGGATAGAATAGGCTAGAGTAGAGTAGGCTATGATAGAGTACACTAGAGTAGGCTAGGCTAGGTTAGACTAAGCTAGAGTAGGCGGAGCTAAGATAAAGTAGGGTAGAGTACGCTAGACTAGGCTAGGACAAGAGTATGCTATAAAAGCTTAGGATTGGATAGGCTTGACTAGGCTAGGATAGAGTATGCTAGGATCGATTAGAATAGGATATTGTCGGCTAGCATAGTATAGGCTATCCTAGGCTAGGCTAGGTCAGACTATGCAAGAGTAGGCTAGCTTATGTTAGGATAAGCTAAAGTAGGCTATGTTAGGATAAGTTAGGTTAAAGTAGGCAAGAGTAGGTTAAGCTAGGCAAGGATAGAGTCGATTAGCCTAGAGTAGGCTTGGCTAGTCTAAGCTACAGTAGGTTAGGCTATGATAGAGTAGGCTAGCATAGAGTAAGCGAGGATAGGTTAGGCTAGGCTAGGCAAGACTATAGTAAGCTAGGAAAGGATACGATAGGAGAGTAAGCTAAGATAGAGTAGAGTAGGATATTGTAGGCTAGAATAGAGTAGGTTATGCTAGGCTAGGCTAGGTCAGGCTATGCTCGAGTAGGCTAGCTTAAGCTAGGATAAGCTAAAGTAGGCTAGGCTAGGATAGGATAGGTTAAAGTAGGCCAAAGTAGGCTAAGCTAGGCACAGATTGGATAGCTTAGCTTAGAGTAGGCTTGGCTACCTTAAGCTAGAGTAGGTTAAACTAGGATAGATTAGGCTAGCGTAGAGTAAGTGAGGATAGGCTAGGCTAGGCTAGGCTAGACTATAGTAGGCTAGAAAAGGTTAGGATAGGAGAGGCTAGACTAGGGTATTCTAGAGTAGAGTAGGTTAGGATAGGCTAGGCTAGAGTAGAGTAGGCTAGGCTAGATTAGGCTAGGATATCCTAGGCTAGGCTAATGTAGGATAGGCTAGTATGCTATAGTAGGTTATGCTAGGCTATCTTAGAGTAGGCTAGGATAAGCTAGGCTAGGCTAAAGTAGTCTTAGCTATAGTAGGCTATAGTAGGCTATGCTAGGCTATCCTAGAGTAGGCTAGGCTAGTAGGCTATAGTAGGTTATGCTAGGCTATCCGAGAGTAGGCTAGCAGAGGTTAGGTTAGATTAAACTCGGCTAGGTTAGGGTAGGCTAGAGTGCACTAGGCTAGGTTACACAAGGCTAGATTAGACAATGCCATGCTATGATAAAGTAGGATAGGCTAGGATAGAGTAGGCTAACCTAGAGTACGCTATGCTAGGCTAGAGTAAGCTAAGCCAAGATAGGATAGATTCGCTTAGGGTAGGCTTCACTACCTTCAGCTAGAGTAGGTTAGGCTAGGATAGAGTAGGCTAGCATAGAGTAAGTGAGGATAGGCTAGGCTAGGCTAGGCCAGACTATAGTAGGCTAGAAAAGGTTAAGATAGGAGAGGATAGAGTAGGGTATTCTAGAGTAGAGTATGATAGATAAGGCTAGAGTAGAGTAGGTTAGGATAGGCTAGACTAGAGTAGAGTAGGCTAGGCTAGGTTAGGATATGATATCCTAGGCTAGGCTAATGTAGGCTAGGCTAGTAGGCTATAGTAGGTTATGCTAGGTTATCCTAGAGTACGATAGGATGTACTAGGCCAGGCTAAAGTAGGCTATGCGGGTAGGCTATAGTAGGCTATGCTAGGCTATCCTAGAGTAGGCTAGGATATGCTAGGCTACACTAAAGCAAGCTAGGCTAGTAGGCTATAGTAGGTTATGCTAGGCTATCCTAGAGTAGGCTAGGAGAGGCTAGGTTAAATTAGAATTGGCTAGGTTAGGCTAGGCTAGAGTGCACTAGGCTAGCTTACGCAAGGCTAGATTAGATGATGCCATTCTATGAGAGAGCAGGATAGTCTAGGATAGGGTAGGCTAACCTAGAGTAGGCTAGGCTAGGCTAAAGTAAGCTAAGCTAAGATAGGATAGGCTAAAATATTGCAAGTTAAGAAAGGTTAGGCTAAAATATTGCAAGAAAGGAAAGGTTAGGCTAGGCTAGCTTAGGGTAAAGTATGCTAGGCTATGCTAGGGTAGGGTAGGGTAAATTATGCTAGGCTATGCTAGGCTAGGGTAAAGTATGCTAGGCTATGCTAGGCTAGGCTAGGTACATTAAAGTAGGTTACTATTCTAGAGTAGGCTAAGCTAGGAAAGGATAGAGTAGGCTTGGCTAAGCTAGTCTAGAGTAGGTTATGTTAGGATAGAGTAGGCTAGCCTAGAGTGAGCTAGGATAGAGTAGGCTAGGCTATGCTAGGCTATAATATGATATAAAATATTAGGATAGGATAGGCTCGACAAGGCTAGGATACACTAGAGTAGGATATAGTAGGCTAGATTATGGTAGGGCAGGGTAGGCGAGGGTAGGCTAGGGAAGGATACGCTAGGCTGGGAAAAAGGAGGCTAGATTACGCTAGGTTAGGCTAGTAGGCTACAGTAAGCTATGCTACAGTAGCCTAGAGTATATTAGGCTAGTCTAGGCTAGGCTAGAGTAGACTAGGGTAGGCTAGTCTAGGATAGAGTAGACAAGGCTAGGCTAAGCTAAAGAACAATGGTCTAGGTTAAGTTAGAGTGGTCTAGGCTAGGCTAGGCTAGGCGAAGCTAGAGTAGGCTAGGCTAGGATAGAGTAGGCTAGGCTAGGATAGACTAGGCAAGCCTAGGGTAGGCTAGGAAAGGGTAGGCTAGACTAGAGTATGATAGTCTAGGCTAGAGTAGGCTAAGCTAAGCTAGGGTATAGTAGGCTAGGCTAGGCTAGACTAGAAAAGAGTAGCTAGGCTAGGCTAGGTTAAACTAGGCTAGGCTAGATTAAGCTAGGATTGAATATGTTAGAGAAGGATATGCTAGGATATAGTAGGTTATACAAGGCTATGCTAGGCTAGGAAAGAATAGGTTTAGTTAGGCTAGGTTAGGTTACACTACGCTATGCTAGAGTAGGCTTAACTAGGCTGGGAAATAGTAGGCTAGGATATGCTACAGTACAATAGGCTAGGCTAGAGTAGGATAGAGTTGGCTAGGCTACTCTTGGCCCAGGCTAATGTAGGTTAGAGTACCCTAAGCTGGGCAAGGCTACTCTAGGATAATCTAGGCTAGGATAGAGTAGGATAGGATAGGATAGGATACACTAGGCTAGGCTAAGTTAGAGTAGCATAGAGTGGGATAAGCTAGTGTAGAATAGGTTAGGCTAATGAAGCTTAGGGTAGGCTAGTATAGGCTGAGCTAGGCTAGGCTAGGATAGACTAGGTGAGGCTTGCATATTTTAGAGTAGACAAAGCTAGGATAGGCTAGATTAGGATAGTACAGTAGGCTAGGCTAGGGTAGGATAGGTTTCAGTCAGCTAGGCTATATAAGGCAAGGCAAGGAAAGGTTAAGATAGGCTAGGCTAGCATAGGCTAGAGTAGGCTAGGCTAGCATACGCTAGAGTAGGCTAGGCTAGGATAGTCTAGGATTGAATAGGCTAGGATAGATTAGACTAGGTTTGGCTATGGTACTTTAGACTAAGGTAGAGTAAGCTGAGTTTAGGCTAGGAAAGAGTAGGATAGGCTGGAGTAGGATAGAGCTAGCTAGGCTAGTCTAGGCTTCTTTAAAGTAGGCTATGGTGAAGTAAATTAGAGTAGGCTAGGTTAGGAAAGGGTAGGTTAGGCTAGGCTAGAGTAGGCTACTATAGGCTATGCTAGAGAAGGATAAACTATGCTAAGTTAGATTGCTCTAGGCTAGAATAGACTACAATATGCTAAAGTAGTCTAGGCTAGGCTAGATAAGGCTACAATAGTCTAGGCTAGGCTAGCATAGGATAATCTAGGTCGGGGTAGAGTAGGCTAGGCTAGGCTAGTCTAGGAAAGAGTAGGCTTTACTTGGCTAGGAAAGTGTAGGTTAGGAAATGTTAGGCTAGGCTAGGAAATATTTTTCTTAGCTAGGAAATATTTTTATATTGATGTAATGAGACTATATTTTGAAATGAAATGATTATTCAGACCTTGACTTACTAATCTAGTTATAGAGAGCTAGGCTTGTGGGTTAGGGCCCAATACATGTGCCTTAGACTCTCTTGTGTATTCATTTTTTACTTTCATGTCATTTAGCTATTTTTTCTTATGAATATTTAGGTAGTTTGTTGGTATTTTCATTGAATGTTTTATTTTTCTTCCATTTGTATTTTTCTATAGATTTAGTCTGCTTACATGTATGGTAGAATAGGTGATAACTTGATAAATTTGTGAGTCAAGCATCCCCATCTCACCTCCGCCAATAGAGCTTTAGGAGGGTAGCCTTCCCCATAAACAAAAAAAATCTTCTTAGTTTATGCTTTCTTGGAATGGGTGAGATTAGTTGTTGTCATTCCATGAACATGTGTAATATGTTGCGGTAGATATATGTTTATCGATTAGATTAGATCTTCTTTAAAAATTCAAGTAATCTTTTCCATTGTCTTTATCATTAATTTTTCCATTTTTATTGCATGAATAGGTATTTTGATCGCAGGTACAAGTAGCACAACCAAGGAGAAATTCACTAGCACCTCCAGCTTCATCTCTCATCTTCTTTCAACCCTCTCTTCATGAAAATCACCATCAACCCTCTTTTCGTATTTTTAGTCCCTACACCATGAGAAAACCCTAGGGGTGCAAGAAAGACCTCCCAAGAGGTTCTGAACTTGGCCAAGGGGTGTTCCACCTCCTAGTCATTCTCATCGACCTTCAATACCCTTTTTCCACATCTTTTCTGCCACGGATTCCCCTCGACCTGTTTCCTGTAGCAATTCAGGACTTGCCTGTAGCACTACAAGAAACTTGTAGCAGCACTTGAAATAACACCCATGGGCCGCTCCTTAAGCACATAAACAATAATGACCATCTTCTAAATTTGAAAAAACCACGTATATACATCCAACCTTTCACCCATGTGTTCAAGCCCTCCATCAACCACCTCAGCATGATAGATATAGCGTAGGGTAAGTAGAGTGTGTTTAACGAGTTGGCCCATCTAACTGGGATTATTTTAGTTTCCTTTATGCCATTTCAATTCAACAATCTACTTCATACAAGATACCTAGGTTTTTTTTCAATTCTTATCATAGTCTAATAAGTATATTTATTTCATCACATAATAGTTAGATGTACTTGTTTGTTGTAGTAGAGTTATGTACTTATTGATAGTTCCATTGATTTGAATCATTTGTAGCACTAGGCCTAATTTCATAAGTGTGACATACTTCACCTAGAAACCCTTTCGTAGAGCTCAAAAGTAGCACCCTTTCATAGAGCTCAGAAGAGGATTGCATGAGTAGAATGCATCTATTGTGTGTATAGCACTGTCACCTCCAAGTTTGTACGAACCCCAAGTTGATAAAGTAAAATAGGGCAGCCTCTGGGAGTTGCAGCATTCTTGGTGCAATATCAACCCCAACCCCTCTTAATGATTAAATGCAATGTGTATAGCAAGTCAAACCTGGTATGGTGTTTTTATTTATTAGTTGTTATGAATAATAATCTAGGTAACTAGGAATAAGTAATTGTTTATGATATTTTTTAATATTTAAAATGGATTAATAATTAAACATGTTTTGACAAAATATTATATAATTAAATTAAAAAAAAAAATCTCATAGTTTCCCACCCCCATTAAGAACATGGTCCCTGCCCAATACAGTATGAAGCCACATAGGAACCATAGTATCTTTATTACTTCTTTTTTCTATTAAACTGAATTCTTTCCACAGAGAGAGAGAGAGGTGTACATATTTTGTCCTCTTCACACGCCTCTCTGTCACCCTTCACTCTCATGCCTCTATTTTGTTTACACAATATATATACTCTGTTTATACAGTTCTAGCAATTTTTGCGTGGTACAACAACACCTTTTCATCAATACTCATGTCGTGATACAACACATGTTCATCAATACTCATTTCATGCTCATCGATGAACATTGATGTAATGTGTTTCAAAGTCTAGCGACTATTAGAAAGACGACTCTTGCACATGCGATGTCCCAAAACAACAAATATCATGCAATAAAAATGTCATGATGATGAGATAAAGAAATCATAACACTTTACAACTATCTCCTAAAACCACGATGATGAGATAAAACAATCATACCACTTTACAAATATCTCCTAAAACCACTTTCACTTTGAAACTCGTTGATAATCAAAGGTTCCTTTTTCCTCTCTCTTATTAATTAATTAGGCAGTTTTATTAATTCTATCTCAAGGTGTAATTACTTTGTTTTATCAATTATATCCCAAGGTGTTTTTTCTTTCAGTGCTTATTATTTTTATTGAAGTTTCCAATGTAAAATTTATTTTTAAAAAAGTAAAATATATTTACCAAAAATCTGTGTTATCTTTTTAGAATATTTAAAAAAGCATGCATTTGATTACCATATATTTTATTATGATGGAATATTTATTATTTATTTTTATATTTAATTTGAAAAATATATAACTTTTATATTCTTAAAAAAAATAGATATTTTATTACCATATATTTTATTATGATGGGTTATTCATTATTTTATTTTATATTTTAATTTGAGAAATATACAACCTTTAGAGTCACAAAAATAAACATGCATTTGGTTACCATATATTTTATTATAATGGGTTATTCATTATTTTGTTTTATATTTTAATTTGAAAAATATATAACTTTTAGTATCTAAAAAGTAAACATGCATTTTGTTACCATATATCTTATTGTAATGAGTTATTCATTATTTTTTTTATATTTTAATTTGAAAAATATATAAATTTTAGAATCTAAAAAATAAGCACCCATTTTGTTACAATACATTAAATTATGATGGGTTATTCATTATTTTGTTTTATATTTTAATCTGAAAAATATATAACTTTTAATTGCTGGGAATTTTATTTACTTAATAAAATTTTCTTAATAAAAGCGTGTCAGTGTTGTATTGAGATTAATTTATGTGTTATTATATAAAATTTGCATATCATATTACATTTGGATTACATTATAATATTGTCTTAATATTTTTTTCTTAATATTCCTCATGCATTATGGGTTTATATATATACAACGAATTTTCTTTATGAACTGCCAATTTCATTAAGTTACAAGTTGTTAGGAAGAGTCTATGAACACTAACAATATCATTTCAACCTTGTATGTTCCAGAAAATTTATCAATACTAAATTTGTTTGTTAGGAAAAGGCATTATCTACTTTTATGTTTTGTAATTATATATATATAATTTAGATGGACACATCAAAGAATGTACACGAACACAAACTATCATTAATAAAAGGAGTAGGCTCTTTTTTTTTGTGGAGTGGAATTCCACCCCTCCAAAAGAATCTTAGGAAGGTTAAATTGTAACCCTCCTTTGAGTTGTGTTCCTTGTTCTTATCATTCTCATCATCTTAAGTTTATAGTAACTCGAATATGAAAAACAAAGATATATCATTTTATAATAATAATAATAATTTATAGGAATGCTTTTAAATGCCCTACCAACATACACACATATGGAAAAATCACTTTTATTCACATAAATCACTTAACGCCTTTTCAATATTTTAAACATCTTACCCACATACATAAAAATGGAAAAAACACTCTTATTCACATAAATTATTTAACATTTTTACAATGTTCTAAACAAATTCCCAACATGCACACAAATGAACAAATTGCTCTTAATCACATATATTTTATAACAGTTATAACCTAAATTTATTTATATTTTTTGTGTTTTTATTTTTATTTTTTTACGATTTTATTTTCATTTTTATTTTTCATTTATTTTTACTTAATTATATATTTTTATCATAAGTATGCTATTAAGATATTTATATTTTATTTTTCCTTATATTAAATAAATATTATTTAACATTTAAATTAAATATGAATATATTATTTGGAGCCTTTGTAAATATTTAAAAGTTTTTATTATTTATTTGTATAATTTTACTATGCTTAAATGCTTTTCTATTGCTTATATATATATATATATATATATTAAAATTTCATAAATCCATGGGATTCGATACCTATTCTGGACAGTGATCTTATTCAATATCATATAATTATTTTTATTTTTTTTAACAAAATTTATATTTTGGATCATATTAAAAGAACTGGGATCCAACAAATAATTGTTACAATTCTTCTAAGAAAAATGTTTCCGAAATTTCTTGAGGATTTGAGATTGAACACAAATGAACAATCCAAATCCTTAATTGAGATCTCCACCAAAACAAGACTTTGTTATCATTCCAGCTAAATATTTTCCAAAGACCCCTAATATCCAAATAGATTTACACCCCATTCTTAAGTGTTTGTCTTTTTAACTCTGACTAGCTTATCCTTTTGTTTAGCTTCATGTACCCTCTTGTTTTCCTTGGTGAATTATATCTATATTTTTCCTCACTTGGATCTATACTATGTTATATACTATATCTAGAGGCTCATTCTTCTAGTTATTATCTTGAATCTTGTTTTCACCTTTAAGATTGAAATATTATCCCAAGGTGCTTTTGTTTAGAATTATTTTCAAGAGTCATTTGAGGAACCAAAATTCTCGGGATTGTGATAGGTATTCTTTATACATTCCACCTCAACATGACTTGTTGTTGAGTTTCCATGAGCTTGGTGAGATTATTTATTGGATTATAATTTCTCTTGTTGACTTGCCTAGTTATTGTAATCTCGGCGGATTCATTTTTAAATATCGTATAATGTTCTTAATTTTCACATTCCCACTACCTTGGTTTGCAACTATTTTTCCTAGATTTGATGTTTTGAGATTTGGGACAATTTTTTGAGGAATGTCTTCTTTTCTCATAAGTTGTACAAGGGAAAGAAATATGCTCAGAGTCTACTTTTTTCACCCATAGACAATTTAGGGTTGTAAGTTTTATTTAGCCAATAAATCCATTAGTGAATGACATTTTCACACAAATGTGAGAATATGCATCTTTCAAGTACTATTTTATATCATCACTACGTTAATAAAATACACCTAAATAATTTCCTATAGATCTCAATGATGAAGGATCACCTAAATAATTTCCTATAGATTTCAATGATGAAGGATTTCAAAGATCCAAAGGGATATTAGGAAGGCTTACCCAAACTAAAGGGATAAAAATTGAAGCTCAAAAGGGTTCGAAAGAGGGGAATCGGTGTTACATAGAAAACCCTACACTTCCCTAGAATCACATGCCATAACTAATGATCAGCTCCTGATCTTCAACTTTATCAATGGGTTGTATAAAAAACCATCTAGGTAGTGGATACATAGTTAGCTCATCTGAAATTAACAATTTTTAATACAAAGACTCTCGAGGATTGAAGATCTACTAAAAATGACCTTAAAACATTCAATATGCTTATTGAGGCACACTATGATAATAACTTTGTGTCCTTTAATGCTTCAGCCATGAACCTCAAAGTGAAGGGGCTTCTTGAACTGGCATACTTGAGAAAGAAATCCCAGCTGTAAATTTCACAACATCATGAAAAGATGGGTGAAATGGAAATTTACATGAGTCCTCTAGGATTTAGGATGGAATGACACTCTTTTTAGCTTGTTCTAAATCAAAGGGTGTATTCAAACTAATTTGCATGAAAGCAAAGGATGGAGGGACACACTTTGCAACAATATTTCCTATAGAAGAGGAAGAAATGGGTGTGTCCCCATGGAGAAGGGTGAGATCATAACCTTAGTTGGGGTCATGATCTTAAAACCATCCACTACGAAAAGGAAAGGACAAGGTAGTGAGCACAATAAAGGAAGAATTTACAAAGGATTTCAAGTTTTTGTTTGTCGGGGAAGTTAAATCTATGAGTAGACGAGGTTCTTTGATGGATAAAGAGGAGTGAGATGATAATATAGCAGGAAAGATGTCCACCATATGAAAATATCTGGGAGAGAAGGATAAGAATGGGCCAGCATGGACCGAACCCTGTTTATTATTATAGTTGTATAAATATGTATGTTGAAATAAATAAATTAATTAAAAAATATTATATGTTAAATTTATTAAAATCTATATCTCATCTCTATGAGTAAAAATACTCAGCCTTATCTCATTGTAAGTAAGATTTCCTCACCCATGCCAATGCCATTACTGCAAGACATTCCTTGGAAGCTTACATTGTTTCAAATAGAGTCATCTTATACTCTCACTATTAGGAATGTATTCATAATGTTCCCAATGTGTTGTCCCAAAAATATCTTCCTTCAAGACATCCTTTATGCTTTTCTTTGACAGATATTCAACCGTTTTATAAATGTAAACCTGGAGATAAAGAAGAACAAGTTTATATTTTCCTTCAAAGTGACATTATTCACAAATTAATTGCAAACAAAACTTTTAATATAGAAATTACTGAATAATAGATTATAAAGAAAATGATCTAAAAATATATCAATGCAAATATTTGTTAGCTTGATATTAACTCTTACAAGTATCCATTTTACTTAGACTATTTTACTAAGTTTCCAAGGGTATGTATAAATAATTGTTATCCATTTAAAAATACATAGGGAGGAAGAATAGTTTTGATTCTCTAGTCATGCCTTAAGAGAAAGTCATCATCTACCATAAACTTAAGGTCTCCAATAAAAATAATATTAACAAAATATTTTTGTTACTAAATAATAATATTTCATTCTCATTATTTCATATATAGAAAAGAGTAACTATTTCTCAAATTAATATATAGTAATATTACATAAATGTTAAATAGATTTAAATTTTACAATTATCATTATTCTAGTTTTATATTCCAATCAATAAGTACTCGATACACACAGACATAACTGAAAAACTGTTGTGCACAGGGACAGAACTGTACAACCTTGCATTTATAAAAATGGAAAGTTTAAAAATGAAAAGTTATCGATGAATTTTGAACGGTATATGGACCAGTTTTATAAAAATGGAAAGTTTAAAAATGGAAAGTATGGATGAGGATTGAACTGTATATGGACCCGTTTTAAAAAAGCTCAGTTTTAAAAAATATCGTAAATTATATAATAGTAATACTGAATTAAAAGATGGTTTAAAAATGGTAATTTAAAGACTGATTTAAGGAATGGTGATTAAAAGATTCGTTAAAAATAATTTTAAACGCAAGGTTCCAAAGAGCATTAAACTCACGAATTCCCAAGTCATGGTTTAATGAATCTTAATTAAAAGATTGGTTGAATGCATGGTAAATAAAAGATAGGTTAAAGCTAATTTTGAATTCAACGGTCCAAAATATCAAGCATAAAACTCAGGAATTCCAAGTCATTATATACTCGTGCTTGATGAATGGAGAATGAGACGGATCTGCGATTGCCATGAATGAAGAATGC
>CM076570.1:1333754294-1333868728 GCA_034641835.2 Pinus albicaulis | reverse complement strand
TGTTTTGTGGTTGTTAACATAAAATTTGGGAAAATATTGGATTTTTTGTAAAAAAAATTCTCTTAAAGTTGTAAATTGAAATTTTTTATTTGATATGTATTCAATTAATTGAAATTTGTTATTTGATATCTGTTTAATTTATTTGATAACTTTAGTTTTTTTCTCTTTCACTTTTTCTATAGGTCTAAAATTTGGTTTTCTATTTTATTTTAGGATTATATTCTATAAAACCTATGGAAAAAATTAATGTTTGTGAGTAATGAAATATGTTCTTAAGAATGGTTCAAAACAACATCTTACTATGAAATTAAGCATTATGAAAATCTAAGTAATGAGATATAGTAATATCAATGACACTCTCAAGCAAGCAAACAAGCAAGTCGGGATAGTGATTAAAATATTTGTTTTATTATACTTAGTATATATTTCTATTAAAACAAGACCCAACTAGGTTAGTGTAATTAAATAAGAAAATAAGTAAAATTTATCATCATATATGTCATGGCATATGTTGTTTGGAACTACATCCTTAATAGGTCTATCCTTTGCTTACTTCATGCTATGAACCAAGCTATACGAAGGTAGGATTAGTCCTCATGAACCAAAAGGATAATTTCCTGGAAACCACCTATCTTGCCCCGCAAACCATCTCCATCCTCCACATGCTTAACCTCACCCATATCACCTTATATGCAAGATAATAATGTACCTGATGTAATGGATCTGAATTTCTGATATTTGATAATGGAAAATGTGCGCAATAACTTCCAATAAATTCCAAGAAATATCCAAGAATATGAAATAGAAATTTTGTATTTATTAATCAAAACTCATCAGGTAGTGTAACACCATACACCTACTCTTTAATGAAAGATTTAAAATAGAAATCTTGTCTTTATTAATCAAAACCCTTGAGGTAGCATAACACCATACACCTAGTATTTAACGAAATATGTAAAAGACTTGAGTTAACCAAACACAAGTATATGATGATTTAGGGAAATATAATGTGTTTTAGATAAATAGGGTTGATAATTGTTTGTATGAAAATATAATCAAATTGTTTGTATGAAAATTGTAATTAAAGAAATTTCACAAATTTATTTAAATGCTTTGCATGCAAATAGCAATAGATGAGCTTGAATAGTAATACTACATAATAATTCCAACATATCGTAATAATATAGCCATCTATAAAACAACATTTTTATTGTAGAATCTCAGTAAAAAGATTTTATGAAATGAATCCTTAGACCATTTAGGCATTTCTAGGGACTTGGCATGAAAACTAAAATGGAAACTTCATAAATACAGATTTATCCAATAGTAATGTTATACAAAAATTATTACATATAACAATAATATCCTCATGCATGAAAAGAATAGTTGTGGAATTTCATTTTATATATTTTATGCAAAGAATCATTAATATGTTTAGGAATTTTTGCAAATACTTAGCATGCAACCTAATATGGAAACTTCCTCATGGGGTATATCCTAATTAGAGAAATCCTAACTCTAAAAATTGAATCATAAAATCAATGGTGATTTCCCTTACTATGCTCCAAGATTTAGCTTTTGTAACCTCCCAAAAGAAAAGTTATAGTAGAAATTCCAAATTGACTTACTTGATACATGACTTTAGGAGTATCGAAGAAGGTCAAAAATACATATAAAAATCAACATCAAATTATTATAACAAAAAAAAATAATCATGTATGTCACTAAACCATCTATTAGAAAACATTATTAACACGAAAATAACTATTTATCTATTATGACTGTAAAAGATACTAGAAATTGATGGAAGGCTAGCCCCATTCCACCCCACCATAGGCTCAATTATGTTACATTAATTATCATTCTTGTACACTCTTGTGCCATAGATTGATTCCTCATGGACAAATTAACTTAGAGCTATTATAAACTAAATTTAGACTATATTTAGACTCAGTTTCAACTCAACAAGTGGATGGAATTCTCATTTTCAAACACATTCGGAAGACTAGATGATTAACCTTTCCATCATTGGCTAGGATCACATTTAAAAAAGAAACACCTAGGAATACACATCATAAAAGACTCCTTATTTGATATCTACAGTCACTCAACCATCCCCTCTTCAATGTTTTATGTGCCAAAGACAACTAGGACCATTCCTATTCATAACAGCCATCTATTCCAAAGAGAAGAACATTACAAGATATCCATTTCCTATCATATAAGTTATCACTTACAGCTATTAAAAAACATTAATCTTTGAACCTCCCTGGGTTATACAACTAAACATTTTTCTATTCAAGATATTGAATGATAAAAACATGAATTTAATGGATAGGATTTCCTCCTACCTCGTCTTTACTTTCTTCCACCATGGGAGGTCGCTGGGGTTTGCTATAAGGTTGATCTTGCAATGTTTCAACCATATCGAACCCTAACTCCATATACCCTAATTGCTTTGGGGACATGCAAAGAAATATTGAGAAAGAGGAGACCACTCTAATACCACTGATCCTCACTTATGTAGGAATGAAATAAAATACATAAATAAACATAAACATAGAGTTGATGCAACACAAATAAAACTACATTTCATTAATATTCAATAACTAAAATATTCTTATAGATAGAGCGGAAATAGACTATCTCAGGTGATGGTACAAAGCCAACCACATTTATACAAATTCATAAAATAAGCGTTGGATATGAATACTAATTTAAGGAAATAACATGAAGTATTTTTCCAACGAGCTTCTATTACTGACTCTTATTGTGACCCAAACGAAATATTGATCCAAAAAATAGCTATCTGGAAACTTGAATGTGAAAAGATTGAGAAGAAAATGAATGAACACATTTAATGGCAAGCTTCAGACTCAAGCAAGGAAGCTAATCTACCTCAGCTAGATAAGTTCCACAAGGAAATCTATTTAAAATATTGGAAAGCACAGATAAAGAAAGCAGAGAAAGCAGCAGCGAAAGCATCAAGATTATGAAATGAAATTACTGAATCTCTGTGTGAATAGCTATTGAAAGCATAACTCATCACAGAGTGCACATATGAATTTCTCTCAAAAGTCAAACAGTTGAAAACACTGTGGAAACAAAAGGAAAAAATGAAGGATGAAACAATTAAAAAGGTAAATAAGCTTGATCAATAAAATTATTGGAATTTTTTTATCAAACCTTATAATTAGTACCAGAACTTGTAGTATATAACAGATTCAACAAGAATATCACAACCAACACTCTAAAATTCAGTATTCAAGGGACAGGTCACATCAAGGATTTCACAGCCAGCTCAGCTCAAAACCATGCTAGATATTTTTCAACTTCGTGTTCAAATCCAAAAGAAAGGACGGAATTAATAAACCATATTTTTACTTTATTTTCCTAGATTGTAGTTTAAGTTAGTATTACAAGGATGGTTGTTTGAAGCCTCCTCTATATTTTTGTAATAATTTATTTCAGAACATAGTTAGCTTAATATTTAAACCCCTCTCATGCAGTTAGAGAAGGGTCGAGAAATTTGTCCAAAACATTTGCAAACAAAGAACTAATGTAAGTTTGTGAATGCTTTGATGAATTAATGGAACACAAGATATTATATTTTGACAATTAAAAATGTTTAACTTAAGTTTCACTACTGTACTCTTTAAATTGCTTGAAAATGAAGGGGAGAAGATCAATTCTTGGCAGTTTACATGAGTACAACTTCATACATATGGTAGTTTTATTCACTTGTTTTAAGCCTTATTTTCTTGATTGGAAATCATATTTTCATTGCATTATATATTTGAAATGTTATTATAGATGAATGTTACATGCACTTATGTTATAATATTTGTCTTTGATTTTTTATTAAATATATAATCACACATATGAATGCGATATATTTCTCACAATTATTCTAATCAAACTACTTGTTTAGAAGAATCATCTTACACAATTTTCTTCTCTTTCAACTGTCAAATGATCTATATTACTAATAGTTGAAGGATATCTCTTTAGATTGCATAAATGAAGAAACACCCCGGGTATAGAGTAGAATATATAGTTTAGATAGATGCATGTGATAGATTAAAATCATTTTCCATTTGCATGTTGTATAATCAAAACACCCTCAAAATCATCCTTATTGGGATGTTGGTCCCATTATCCCTAGTCGGAGCCACTACACCAAATGGAAAAGGAGCTTCTTTAAGGTCCGAACCAAGTGGTTTTCCCCAATGTTTTGGCAGTGGAATTTCGAGGCCTCAACAGAACTATATTTCCTCCTAGATGTATCTCTGCAAAAAATTATGGTACTTAAGCACCAAATGTTTCTTCAAATATTTCATACCCAACTTTGTTCATAGTGTATGAAACATATTTGTCAGCTCATCCACATCATGATTCTTTGCTACTGCAACATATTCCATTATATGTACTTCTCCTCATAGCTCCCCATCAATAATATTATTCCTTGATTGCATCTCATAAATAACTCCAAGTGGGGGATGCTAAGAACATGGAGGATTCCCTCTCATCCATTTTCTCACAGTAGGTTTCCCACTAGTCGTACACATGGGGGGTGGATTTGTGGAGTGAGAAGTAATATTTTCCCGATTGGAAAAGACATGGACTGAAAAATATACTTCTAATAGATTCATTCATCTATATATGTTTTCTGCATCTATTTGGACCTAGAATATGGGAATTTCAAAGTTAATTTGTAGCTTAAAAGGGGTGGCACCTCCAAATTTGCATTCATATGAAAATGTGTCATCGGTGGGAAGGTGTCGAAGGATCTCAAAAAAATTATCCATCATCACGCTCCTATGTTTCTTGAGGGCCTCATCGAGAAATATTTTTATAGGATTTTCTTCTAGCTACTCTTTATTTTCTTCCGCTAATCGGAGGTTCGTTGGGGTTTGCTACAATTCTAATCTTGCAAGGGTTCAACCATATCAAGCCCTAAATCCTTATATCCTCATCTCGTTTGGGGCATGCAAATAAATATTGAGAAAGAGGAGACCTCTCTAATAGCACTGATCAAAACTTATGCAGGAATGCAATAAAATAGATAATAAACATAAACACGGAGATGATGTAGCATAAATAAAACTTCATTTCATTGATATTAAATTAAGGTTTCAACCTGTCTTCCATCAAAATAATTAAGTTTGTGAGAGCATTTGTCAACCTGAAAGGCATGATGAGCCATTCAAAATGGCCCTCCATGGAATTGAAGGTATCATTCCACACATTGGAGGGTTGGATTGGTACCTAGTGATACCCGGACATCAAGTTAATGTTACTGAAATATATGGAACCCTTTAGTTTGTCTAGCAGGTCATCAATTCGTGGGATCAGGTACCTTTTCCGGAAAGTGATATTGTCCAGCACCCGATAGCCAATATAGAGTGTCGAAGTGCCATTCTTATTTTGTACCAACACAATTAGGCTCCCATAGGACGATGAACTCAGTAGTTGTGCCCTTTCTATAGGAGCTCCTATATCTGTCTCTTGATTTTGTCATTCTCTAGAATAGAGGATCAATAGATTGGTCCATTAAGTAGTGGCTTGCCTGGGGTAGATCGATTGAGTGCTTGAATTTACAATGAAGAGACACCCCTGTGGGTGGGGTTAATATGTCCCCATAATCCTCCATGAACTTCTCCATCTATTTTTTCCGTGAAGAGTATCCCACCCTGGAGTTCATGGCCACAGTCTTCTTCCTGCCCTAAGGGAAGATCATAAGAAAAGAAAATTTCCCTATTTGGGAAATAAAATTACAACATTTCTTTGCAGTAATAAAAGAGATGGAGGTAGGCGGTGCTACCTTTGTTATCCTATACAACGTATTACCCTAATTAACAATACATGTGCGAGGCCTATAATCAAACACAACATGTCCCTTTCATAAGTATCGTTGGCTTAATAATACATCTCAAACCTCTAGAGGAGAAACGTCACATAATAACTCATCCATAAAGGGTTTGATGTTATAGCGAAGGTGACAATGTTGGGTAAAAAAAAGATCCAGTCCTTGGTGAAGCCACTTGATGGTGTACGATTGTGGGTGTGTTTTGGTCAGCAAGCCTAGCCATTTCACCACCTCTTCCGAAATGAGGTTCCTTTGGCTCCTATTGTCAATAATGAACTGCAATGTGGTACCCTTCACCAACATCTAGGGATGGAATAGGTTCTCCCCCTCCTCTCGATCTTCGGGTTTGTCCTTTTAGATCTTGGCGATCAAAATGGTGGCACTAGGCTCTACATCTATAATATTCTTCCATTTTCTATTTTCCTTGTCAGGTAATTACTAAGGCTCAGAACATGCATCTAATTCGGAAGCCCGCAGCTCAACCACTAGTGATATACTGGGCTGATACTCACTTGTGCTGTGAGAGATGCTCTTATGGAACTCACACCACTTCCCCATGTCCGTCTCTGACTTCTTGGTGTTTTTATTTACTTGTTTCTTGCTCGTGTTGTCATGGGCCTGCCCACCTTGGCATTGTCCTTCGTTCTGCAGCTTGGTGGCACCTTTCTCTTGCTTTTAATTCGCAGATCCAAAGTCTCACTTCTTCTATTTTAATTTTTTCTCAATCCTAGAAGCATAACTGTATTTTTCACTAAGGGGGGAGATGTCGAGGAACTCCATTTCCTCCTGGATGTATCTGTGCAAATAGTTATAGTACTTAATAACCAAAAGTTTCTCTGAATATTTTATACCCAAAATTATGCGTAGGGTATGGAATGGATTCATTAGCTCATGCACATATTGATCCCTTTTCTTCCACAGCGTATTCCATTACTTATGCTTTTACTAATAGCTCCGCATCGGTTAGTATTGTTCCTTAATTGCATCTCATAAATAATTCCCAGTTGGTGGAGCTGAGAACAAAGAGGATTTCCTCTCGTCCATTTTTTCATGCTAGGTTTCTCACTAGTCCTTGACATGCAAAGTGGATTTGAGGAGTGCAAATGTAATATTTTTCCGATTGGAGAAATAATGAACTAAAAAATATCCTTGTAATAGATTCAAACATCTATCACTGGTGTCTTCATCTATTTGGCACTAACATATGGGAATTTTAAAGTTAACTTGTACCTTAAAAGGAGTGGCACCTCCAAAGTGGATTTCAGATGAATATGCGTCATTGATGGGTAGGCGTCGAAGGATCTGTGAAAATTTATCCATCGTCATGATCCTTTGTTTCTTGAGGACCTCCTCAAGAAATATTTTGATCATATTTCTTGCTACCTCGTCTTTATTTTCTTTCGCCATGGGAGTTCATTGGGGTTTTCGAGGTTGATCTTGCAAAGGTTCGACCATATGAAGACCTAACTCCTTATACCATGATCTGATTGGGGACATGCAATGAAATATTGAGAAAGAGGAGACATCTCTGATACCACTAATCCAGACTTATGCAAGAATGTAATAGAATACATAAATAAACATAAACACAAAAATGCAACATAAATCAAAATTCATTTCATTAATATTAAATAGCTAAAATATGCTTACATAAATAATGGAAATAAACTAGCTCAGGTTATGGTGTCTTATATATGAGAAGATAGGTCATGGATACATGCCTCTCAATTGTGTTACAATGAGAATCAAGGGCCTTTTTATTATTGAACAACATGGGAAAACCCTAAAAAAGCAAAACCATAACCCGAGGAGATGGAAAGCTAAGAGTTTGCGAACCGCACTCAGGTTATTTCGGCAGCTAACTTCCCATGGTCGTAACTTGGTCATATCATCTCCTTTTGGTGCATATGATATATCCTCAAAAATAAATCTCTAACTACTACAATTTTTTTTGGATTCCCCTACATACAACTATCGACATGTTGCATACATAAAAAAAATTCCATTTAGGTGGTCAAAACTACTCTAGAAGTTCAGGAGCCGAAAAACAAGAAAAAAATTGTAAATGTTGCTATAAATAAGGAAACAGAAGAAACTGACTAGAGATATAGTAGGAATAGATGGGTCACCACCAATATCCACCTGGATCACTGCATGTAGAGAATCCGAGAAAATGGACCAAAAGCAAACAATTTAAGAAGGGATAATAGTAAAGAGCTAATTGTTGGATGTAGTAGATATATTAGAGTAGAGAAGAAGAGAGTGGGTTATTATGAGTACGAGGTTGGGATTCCCATAGGAGAAGAATAAATACATGGTATTTCAAGGAGGAGGTTAGGACACGTATGTAAAGAGGAAGAGGTGCACCAAGAGGGAGCACAACATAGATTAGAGTAGAGAAGAGGACTAACCTACACTTCAACATTTAGAGGAAATTCATTTCCTACTAGATGTATCTGTGCAGACAAATATATTCTTTAAGCACCAAATGTTTCTCTGAATACTTGATACCTAACTTTTAGCTATGTGTATGGAACAGATTTTTCAGCTTATTCACATCTTGATCCCTTTGTTGCTGCAACATATTCCATTATATGTACTTATCCTCAATAGGTCCCCTACGATAATATTTTTTCTTGATTTCATATCACAAATAATTCTAGGTGGGGGAATCTGAGAACACGAAGGATTCCCTCTCGTCTTTTTCCTCATAGTGGCTTTCGCACTAGTCGTTGATATGGGGGGTAGATTTGAGCAGTGAAAAAGTAATCTTTTCCCGATTGGAAAAGTCATGAACTATAAAATATCCTTATAATAGATTAAACCATCTATATATGGTGTCTGTATCTATTTAGCCTTAAGATATGGGAATGTCAAAGTTAACTTGTACCTTAAAAGGTGTGGCACCTCCAAAGTGGCTTTCAGATGAAGATGACTCGTTGGTGGGTAGGCATTGAAGGATGTAGGAGAATTTATCCATCATCATGTTCCTATATTTCTTAAGTGCCTCCTCAAGCAATATTTTGATATCATTTCCTACCAAATTTCCTTTAATTTATTCCACCATGGGAGGTCATTGGGGTTTGTTGTAAGGTTGATCTTGAAAAGTTTCAACAATATCAAGCCCTAACTTCTTATACCCAGATATCGTTGGGGACATGCAAAGAAATATTGAGAGAGAGGAGACTGCTTTGATACCAGTGATCTATATTTATTCATGAATGAAATAAAATAAATAAATAAACATAAAGACAGAGTCGATGTAGCATAAATAAAACTTCGTTTCATTAATATTAAATAACTAAAATATTTGTACAGAAAAAATAGAAATAGAGTGGCTCGGGTGATGGTATATTATCTCTGAGAAGAGATGTGATGGTTTTTTGGTCGACAGGACCAGTCGCATCACCACCTATTGTAAATGAGGTTCCCTTGTCTCTTGTTGTCGATAATAAACTGCATTGGGGAACCCTTCACCCACATTTAGGAAGGGAATATGTTCTACCCCTCCTCTTGATCTTCGGGTTCCTTATTTTGGATCTTAGTGATCATAATGGTGGCACTAGTCTCTACATCAATAATATTCTTCCCCTTTTCATTCACATTATTGGGTTCTAACTCAAACTCATAACATGCATCTAATTCAGAATCCTTGAGCTCAACCACCAGTGGCAGATTGGATTGATGGTCACTTTTGTTATGAGATAATCTCTTATGGAACTCACACCACTTCACCATGTTCATCTTTGACTTTGTGGTGTTTTTCTTCACTTTCTTCTTGGCCGGGTTGTCATGGGCCTCCCCACCTTAGCATTCTCTTTTCCTCTACAGTTTGGGGGTGCCTTTCTATTTCTTCTAATTCATAGATCCAATGTCTCACTTCTTCTATTTGAATTTCTTCTCAATCCAAGAAGCATATCTGTATTCTGCAGCAAGGGAGGAGATGATGAGGAACTCCATTTCCTCCTAGATGTATATGTGCAAATAGTTGTAGTAACTAAGCACCAAATGTTTCTCTGAATATTTGATACCCAACATTGTGTGTAGGGTATGGAACATATTCGTCAGCTCAGGAACATATTTATTCCTTTGCTTCCACAACGTATTAAATTATTTGTACCTGTCCTAATATCTCCACGTGGAGTAATATTGTTCCTTGATTGCATATCAGAAATAATTCCTAGTTGGGGGAGCTGAGAACAGAAAGGATTCCCTCCGGCCTTTTTTCTCACATTGGGTTTCTCACTAGTCCTTGATATGGGGAGTGGATTTGAGGAGTGAAAATGTAACATTTTACTGATTCAAAAAGTGATGTACTGAAAATTATCCTTCTAATAGATTCATACATATATCTCCAATTTCTGCATCTATTTAGCCTTAAAATATGAGAGTTTCAAAGTTAACATGTACCTTAAAAGGAGTGGCACCTCAAAAGTTAATTTCAGATGAATATGCGTCGTCATTGGATAGGCGTAGAAGGATCTGCGAAATTTTATCCATCATCATGTTCCTTTGTTTCTTGAGGGCTTGCTCGAGAAATATTTTGATTGCATTTCCTGCTAGCTCATCTTTATTTTATTTTACCATGGGAGTTCATTGGGGTTTTCAAGGATGATCTTGCAAATGTTTAATCATATCGATCCCTAACTCCTTATACCCAGATCTCATTGGGGACATTAAAATAAATATTAAGAAAGAGGAGACCCCTCTGATACCACTGATTCTGATTTATGCAGGAAAACAATATAATACATAAATAAAAATAAGAGAAAAGATGTATAATACATAAAAATTCATTTCATTAATATTAAATAACTGAAATATGCTTACAAACATAATGGGAATAAACTGGCTTGGGTGATGGTATCTTATCTCTGATAAGAGTGGTTGTTGTTACATGCCTCTCAATTGTGTTACAACAAGGCTCAAGGGCCATTTTATTATTTAAAAACATGGGAAAACCATAAACAAACAAAACCATAACCCCAAGATATGGAATGCCATGTGTTTGTGGGCCTTGTTGGGGTTAGTTTGGAATCAAACTTCCCGGAGTCGTAACTTGGTACTATTATCTCCTTTTTTTACATATGATATATCTTTGAAATGATCTTCTAGAGTACTACAAGTTTTCTCATAGGCCCATGCCTATGGCTATGGGCCTCTTTCACACCTAAAAAAAACACCATTTAGGGGTTCAAAACTGCTCCTAAAGTCCAAGACCCAAAAAAATTACAAAAAATAGTAAATGTTGCTATAAATAAGGAAACATAAGAAATTGAATCGAGGTCTAGTAGGAATACATGGGTCACCACCAATATCCACTTGGATTATTTCATGTAGAGAATCCCATAAAATGAAAAAAAAAAAAAAAACATTCTATGAAGGGATAAAGATAAAGAGCTAATTGTAGGGTGGAAAAGAGAGATTAGAGTAGAGAACAAGAGAGTGAGGTCTTCTGAGTAGGAGGGTGGGGTTCCCATAGGATAAGAATACATACATGGTATTGCAAGGAGGAGAATGGGACAACTATATAAAGAGGAAGAGGTGCACTAAGAGGGAATTCAACGTAGAGTAGAGTAGAGGAGAGGAATAAGTTGCACTTCAAAATTTAGACGAACTCAATTTCCTCTTGGATGTATCTGTACAAACAATTGTAGTACATAAGCACCAAATGTTTCTCTGAATATTTGATACACAAATTTGTGCGTATTTTATGGAACAGATTCGTCATCTCATGCACATCTTGATCCCTTTGCTACTACAACGTATTACATTATATGTAGTTATCCTCATATCTCCCCATTGATAATATTGTTACTTGATGGCATCTCAGAAATAATTCCATGTGGGGAAAGATGAGAGCACGAAGGATTTCCTCTCATCCTTTTTCTCACAGTAGCTTTCTCACTTTTCCTTGACATGGGGGTTAGATTTAAGGAGTGAAAAAGCAATATTTTCCCAATTGGAAAAGTCATTACCTATAAAATATACTTCTAATAGATTCAACCATCTATCTATGGTGTCTGCATCTATTTGGCCCTAAAATATGGCAATGTAGAAGTGAAATTGTACCTTAAAAGTCACAACACCTCCAAAGTAGCTTTCAGATGAATATGCCTCGTCAGTGTGTAGGTGTCAAAGGATCTGGGTAAATTTATCCATTATCATGTTCCTATGTTTCCTGAGACTCTCCTCGATCAATATTTTGATAGGATTTCCTCCTACCTCATCTTTCATTTCTTCTTCCATGGGAGGTCGTGGGGGTTTGCTATAAGGCTGATCTTGCAAAGATTGAACCATATTGAGCCCTAAATATTTATAATCTAATCTTCTTTGAGACATCAAAAGAATTATTGAGAAAGAGGAGACTGCTCTGATATCGTTGATCAATAAATATACACGAATGTAATAAAATACATAAATACATATAAACATGTAGTCAACGCAGCATAAATAAAACTTTATTTCATTAATAGTAAGTAAATAAAGTATTCTTACATACAAAATGAAAATAAAGTAGCTTGGATGATGGTATCTTATCTTTTATATTTTCAATTAAATAACCCTCTATGTAATATCCCGTTTCGGGGATATCTAAAAAACACAACAAATTCCAACCAGAGATTGACTGGGAGGGCATTTACCGGATATGTCGCCTCTAAAAAAGTATGAGATCGGGAGGCTACCTGGCCCTTTCCAGACTCTGTCTAAGATTGATAGAAGAACACACCAAGTGGTATAGAACTATAGCTCTCAAACACAATAATAGAAATAGAAAGAGAATACAACAACTACGGCAACGACGACAACTTCGGCAATGAAACCAGAAAACATATAAAGAAAATGCTAACGCATTTTATTAATATGAGAAATGAAATGAAGTACAAGAGGTGTTCTTACATGAGGCAAGTGAGAAAACACTCTCATAAAAGATCGGAAATGGCTGCTATAAGAACTGCGTCCCAGCTACTGGAAAAATGCTGTGTAGCTGTTACTGTTGGAAGCGACTGAAGATTAGGGGCTGATCCCCTTGCCGGAATGAGATGAAAATAAGCAAACCTCCTCTCCTCAACAACCTTGACAAGATCCAAAAACCATTCCAAGAATAGTCGACCCTAGAAACCACCAGAAACTTCCTCCCTAGTGAATTATGCTAGCCTCCAAGGTACAGCGTAGTAGCTATATAGAAACAGCTAAAATACTACCAAAAACCTCCGACGGGAAAAGGCTGACCCTCTGCTAGAAATCTCGGCGAAATCACCTGCAAGAACCCCAATCCGAAGCTCCTCCACGATGGACTGCATCCTCTCTCCCAGTGACTGTGCAGTCTCTGTAAGCTCCAGCTGCGCAACAAACCCAAACAATGAAACGACTCACAAAATACAAGAAAAAACACCTTGCCCGAGAAGGCACTCAAAGTCCCCCGGGGCTAAAGGTGAGATCTCCGCATGGAGACACTCGGTGCACTAAACAGTGCTGCAGACAGGCTAAACAACTAGCATGCGAAAGAAGACCAAAGTCTCACTCCAAAATCAACAAATCCAGAATGATCCAAATGAGGAGGCTCCTCCATATTTTATAGCATTGGTTTCCCTCTACAAACCATATACGACAAAAAATATACAAGGTCCAATATTCCAATTAGCTGTCACTATTTAGGAATATTATAGTCCCCCCTGGCAAAATTTTGCTTGCCCTCAAGAAACTGAAGTGATGGATGTTGCAAAATTTTCTCGCTCTCCCAAGTGGAATCGTCATCCGGAAAATTCTTCCACCTCACCAAGAATTCCCAGACCGTCCTGCTCCGTAACCGCCTCTCCCTAGTATCAATAATGGCCTCCGGCTGCAACACGAAGTGCCCCTCATCATCTCTAGCCAGTAGCTCTACCATCACTATCACCTGCTATCCCAACGCCTTCTTCAGGCATGATACATGGAAAATGTTGTGGATCTTACTGCCTTGGGGAAAATCCAACTTGTATGCAACTTTCCCAATCTTGCGTATCACCATATATGGCCCGTAGAAATGTAGCTTGAGCTTCTCAACTCCCTTCTGCTTCAGCGATGATTGTCGGTATGGATGTAAGCATAGGTAGACCAAGTCCGCTACCTCAAACTGTCGCTCCACCCGACCTCTATTGGCATATAGCTTCTGCTGGTTCTGTGCTGTAGCCATGTTGTCCTTGAGAGCTCGAAGGATATGCTGACTCTCGTGGATCCACATCTTGGCTCTAGGAGCCTTCCTCACACCAAACATCACATCAGAAAATGATAAAGGATGGTACCCATACAAATCGTAAAATGGTGACATCCCAATAGACATGTGATGTGTCGAGTTGTAGCAGTACTCCCCCAAATGAAACCATCTCAACCATGCTCGTTGCTGCCCACTGAAATAGTTACGCAAGAAGCCCTCCAGCCACTTGTAACTATCTCCATCTGTCCATCCATCTATGGGTGGATACTGGTACTCGGTGTCAACTTTGTCCCCACTAGCCGGAAACTCTCCTACCAAAATCCACCCATGAAGCGGTTGTCCCTGTCACTGATGATGGTCTTGGAAAGACCATGAAACCTAAAAAATCTCTCGGAAGAGTAGCTTGGCCACCTGTGCTGCTGTGTAATGCGCAGATATGGCGAAGAAGTGTGCATACTTTTTCAATAGATCAACGATGACAAAGATACAATCCTTGGCCTGCACCATGGGCAATCCTGTGACGAAATCCATCGATATACTCTCCCATTTCCCCTCTGGAATGGGAAGAGGTTGCAAAAACCCTACGGGATGGTTCATCTCACCTTTGTTCCTTTGACAAACATCACACTCTGTGATGTGCTAGAGTACATCCTCCTCGAGGCCCTTCCATGAGAACCTCTCTCTAATGGCTCGGTAGGTTTTGGTAAACCCTTGCTGGCCTGCCAATGGAGAATCATGTGATGCCTAGAGTATCTTCTTCTTAATTTGAGATCCCTCAATCAAGAAGTTCTTGTCTCTGTAATAGATGATCTCATCGACCACCCTAAACCGGTCATCCGCCACCTGCCCGTCCAACACCTCACATGCAAACCTGTCCTTGGAGTACTCAACTAAAATTCGATCTCTCCAATCTGCGTCCAAGCTCATAAGAGATAACATGGCTGGTCTACGTGAAAGGGAATCTGCTACCACGTTATTCTTACCCTTGACATACTGAATGTCAAAATCATATGCTTGGATCTTACTGATCCACTTCTGCTACCTCTCTTGTAGCTGCTTCTACTCCGAAAAGAACCTGAGGCTATTGTGGTCAGTCCTTACCCTGAATCTCTTTCTACCAAATATTGCTGGAATTTGGCCAATGCATGCATGATGGCCAACATCTCCTTGTCCTAAATAGGGTACAATCTCTCGTGCGGAAGGAGTTTCTGGCTCTCAAAAGCTATAGGGTTTCACCCCTACATCAATACTGTGCTGATCCCCTCTCCCGACGCATCACACTCCATGAAAAATGGCTGCGTAAATTCTGGCAACACAAGCACTCGGCAACTACACATCACCTCCTTAAGCCTATCAAAGGCTTGCTGTGCTATGTGTGTCCAACTAAATGCCCCTTTCTTTGTCAGATCTGTAAGGGGTGCAGCAAGCTGTGACAACACTTTGATAAACTTCTTGTAATAGGTACATATCCCATTGAACCCTCGAAGTTCTGTCACATTCTTCGGCTCCGGAAAATCCCTGATGGCTCTAATCTTCTCCTCATGGACCCTCACTCCATTCACTCTAATGATGTGACCCAAATACAACATCTCTATCATCCCAAACTCACACTTGGAGAGCTTAGCATAGAAATGGTTCTCTTACAAGAGGCGTAGTACTACCTCGATATGCTAGAGATGCTCCTCCCACGTCCTGCTGTATATGAGTATGTCATCAAAGAAAACCAATACAAAATTCCTCAGATGACTGCAGAATATATGGTTCATACAGGACTAAAAGGTGGCTGGTGCATTGATCAGCCCAAAAGGCATAACCAAAAACTCAAAGTGCCCATAATGACACCTAAAGGCGGTCTTGGTAATGTCCTGTTCCCTCAAGCGAATCTGGTGGTACCCTAATCACAAAAAAATCTTTGAGAAGAACTTAGCTCCTCTTAGCTCATCCATCAACTCATCGATCCTGGGTATAGGGTACCTATTCTTTAGAGTCTTCTTATTCAGGGCCTTGTAGTCAACACACATCCTCAAAGTGATGTCCTTCTTCTTCACCAGCACTACAAAAGAAGTAAATGGAATCGTGCTCAGTTTGATGTGTCCAAGAGCCAACAACTCCTTGACAGCCCACTCAATCTCATCCCGATAGGCTTTGGGATGCCTATAGGGTGTAGCGATCACCACCTGGATACCCTGCTCCAGCTCGGTGGTATGCTCAAACCCTCTATCTGGTGGCTGACCTAGTGGTATAGCCCCAAATACTACCTCATGCCTGGCAGGGATGGCTTCTATGTCTGGATGAACTGCTCGACCGATGGTCTCTGCCTCTGATGCCCATAACTCAATCACCCACTCTATGTTACCCTTCTAAAAGTATGCCTTCATCTGGTGTGCCGACACTGTCTGATGTGTGTAAGTATGCATCATGTGGATCTTCTCATGCCTCCCGGTCTTCTTGTCATCCCACTGCATCTCTAAGGCCTCCCAATCCGTTGTGACCTTCCCCAGCGTAATCAACCATTGAAAACCCAGTACGACATTAGTATTTGGTATGTTGACCACGAAAAGGAGATCGGTCACGGTGTAAGTACCCATCGACATTGCTAACTCTGGAACATACTGGGAAAACTGCATCATCTGGGCTCCTGGAACCAAAACTGAAAATCTGTCAAAACTCTCGGTCAGTATACCCCGCCGTTTAGCCATCTGCACATCAATAAAGTTGTGGGTTTCCCCACTGTCAACCAAGACTGATACTCACTGGCCACGTACTATCCCACGTACGCACATCGTCAAATACTTCGGAACTCCTCGCATGGCTGGAAGGGCTCCTCCTGTAGGTGCAAAGGCCGCACCTCCTGTCCCTGGAGGTGGAGGCAGCAAATGATCCTGGGCCATCTAACCATATCCTGCCTCCTCATCATCCTCCTCATCCTCTTCCCCGCTCTCATCAGAGAAGACCTCAATAAAGTGTGCTTTTCTAGCAGCACACCTATGCCCTAGTGCCCACGGCTCCTGACAAGTGAAGCATAGCCGCTTCTTCCTTAACTCCCTCCTAGCCTCATCATCTACCCGTGCCCATCCTAGATTCCCCTTTGGAGGAGGAACCCTCACATCCTTCCCTTTGGGCAAGGTACATTGTTTATGGGGGTAAGGTGTCTGCGTCCTGTGCAATGCATCCTACAATTTTGTAGTCCTATGGATAGCATCCTGGAGTGTAGCTGGTCTAGTGGATCTGACTAGACCTCGAAGTGACTCTGCCAATCCCTCCACAAATATATAGATCATCCGTGTCGTGGATAGATCTGGCACCATCATCGAAACACTTAAGAAATCTGCAATATATGTCTTGGGGCTCCCTGTCTGTCTGAGCTTTGTCAGCTCAACAAAATTTTGTTTCAGATCCCTCCGGTCAAAACACTCTATCAATCGCCTGGTGAAATTGGCATATGTCGTCACTGTGTAATGCCCAAGTGTCACCATCCAAATGTAATGTTGCCACCTTGATGGCCTCTGTCTCTGAAATTTGGTTAAGCTAGAAATAGATGTCTATCTTCTCCACCCAAGACTTTGCCAAACTGTTTGACAATCCATCAAACGTAGGAAAATGAAATCTACTAGAGGCATAGTGGGAATCTCCATCATGGTAATGCTGGTGCCCTATATGATGGTCACATGGTCTACTGTCTCGATGGAGCTGCACAAAATATCTGAATGTGAGAGCATCCCTGAACTCCTGCCCGTAGGACTGATACTTTGCAAAGTAGTCATCTAAGTGCCCAGGCTCTACCTCATGCTGGGCTTCTACCCTTGTATCAGCTCCCAAGAAAGTGGGCATAGTAGAGCGGGTAGGTGCACAATAAGCCGTCGGCTGAGGAGAATCACGCTGAGCAACACCCTGCTCTGGAAAATGGTGGGATTCACCTGATCGCTCTCCGACCTCAAAAGCTCATGGAGTATCACGCTGCCTAGCCTCCACAGCTGTGAACCTCTGGCCCATCACCTCAATCTGTTAGGCTAAATCCTGCATGTACTTGAGGAGTGCCTCTCCAAACTGTTTGGCCTCTATGTCATCTACCATCGGTGCTTTCTGCCTCAAATATACTACACTCTCTACCTCCTTTATGTCCTTCACAGGCTCTCTCTCTGGATCTGCGTTTTCTACCTGGGCACAATCTTCCTCTTCATAGGTGGCCTCCAACCTATGCTCACGGTCTCTATACTTCTTGAATCTATAAGGTCTCTTTCCTGATGTCATAGACCATAGGCTAAGCCAGAACTATGCTCTCATACCACTGTAATATCTCGTTTTGGGGATATCTCAAAAACACAGCAAACTCCAACCAGAGGTTGACTGGGAGGGCATTTACTGGATTTGTCGCCTCTAAAAGAGTACAAGATCCAGAGGCTACCTGGCCCTTTCTAGACTCTTTCTAAGAGTAATAGAAGAACACACCAAGTGGTATAGAACTATAGCACTAAAAGACAATAATAGAAATAGAAAGAGAATACAGCAACTACGGAAACCACGACAACTTCGACAATTCAACCAGAAAACATATAGAGAAAATGCTGAGCCATTTTATTAATCTGAGGAATGCAATGAAGTACAAGAGGCGTTCTTGCACGAGGCAAGTGAGAAAACACTCTCAGAAAAGACCGGAAATGGCTGCTATAAGAACAGTGTCAAAATTGCTGGAAAAATGTCGTGTAGCTGCTACTGATGGAAGCGAATGAAGATTAGGGGTTGATCCCCTTGCCTGAATGAGATGAAAATAAGCAAACCTCCTCTCCTCAACAACCCCGACAAGATCCACAAACCATTCCAAGAATGGTTGACCCCAGAAACCACCAGAAACTTCCTCCCCAGTGAATGACGCTGGCCTCCAAGGTACAACGCAGTAGCTGGATAGAAACAGCTAAAATATTGCCAGAAACTCTGCCAAAAACCTCCGACGGGAAAAGGCTAAACCTCTGCTAGAAATCGCGACGAAATCACTTGCAGGAACCCAAATCTGAAGCTCCTCCACAATGGACTGCATCCTCTCTCCAAGTGACTACGCAGTCTCTCTAAGTTCCAGCTGCGCAACAAACCCAAACAATGAAATGACTCACAAAATACAAGAAAACAAACCTTGCCCGAGAAGGCACTCGAAGTCTCCTAGGGCTAAGGGTGAGATCTCCGAACAGAGACACTCGGTGCACTAAACAGTGTTGCAGACAGGCTAAATAGCCAGCGTGCGAAAGAAGACCAAAGTCTCACTCCAAAATCAACAAATCCAGAATGATCCAAATGAGGAGGCTCCTCTATCTTTTATAGCATTGGTTTCCCTCCAAAACCCGTCGTAACTTCTCTCTCCTCCACATCCTCATCCTTGTCTATGCAGAAGCTTCTAGAGTGCACGTAGGCCACCTCCTCTACGTGGTGTGTGGCCCCCCTTGACCCCCCGTGAGTCACAACGTTGTGCTACTAGGCGGATGTCTTATTATACTAAAGTGAGTTAGACCCTCTTTACTCACTTTTTTATTTATCTACAAACCATATATGGAAAAACTATACAAGGTCAAATATTCCAATTAGCTGTCCCTAATTAGGAATATTACACTGTAAATATTTTCAAAATAGTGGAGGAAAAGGATGTACAGAGGTTCATTAAAGTGGAAAATAGTGTCGACTTGGAAACAAATATCCAACATGGTCTTCTTTGCATCTAAATAGAAATATTATACAACAATGCTAACATATACCAATATCATTCCCATATACAAATCAACATTTTCATTGGAAAATTTCATCCAATAGTTTGTATGTAATGAATCCTTAAAATGGACGGAGATTGTTGTGGAATTGGTGCACATGAGTAGGAGATCATGTGTGCTTCAAACCATCATCATACACCCTTTAAACAATAGAAGTTGTATCTATGGTTACATACACTTTAATTATTAACACAAGTTTTTTTCTTCCTAGTTGTCAAATAAGCACTCAATATAGTGAGCCCACATAGGAATATCCAACAGAACATTCTTTTGTGGTTGTTGAAATAAAATTTTGGAAAATATTGGACTTTTTGTTAAAAAAAATTCTCTTAAAGTTGTAAATTGAAATTTTTTATTTGATATGTATTTAATTAATTAAAATTTTTTATTTGATATCTGTTTAATTTATTTGTTAAATTTTGTTTTTTTGGCTTTCACTTTTTCTATAGGTCTAAAATTTGGTTTTCTATTTTATTTTAGGATTATAGTCTATAAAAACTATGGAAGAAGTTAATGTTTGTGAGTAACGAAATCAGTTCTTAAGAATGGTTCAAAACAACATCTTACTATAAAATTAAGCATTATGAAAATCTAAGTAATGAGATATAATAATATCAATGACACTCTCAAGAAAGCAAACAAACAAGTTGGGATAGTGATTAAAATATTTTTTTATTATACTTAGCATATATTTCTATTAAAACAAGACCCAACTAGGTTAGTGTAATTAAATAAGAAAATAAGTCAAATTTATTATCATATATGTCATGTTATATGTTGTTTGGAAGTACCTCCTTAATAGGTCTATCCTTTGCTTACCTCACACTATGAACCAAGCTATACGAAGGTAGGGTTAGTCCTCATGAACCAAAAGGATAATTTCCTAGAAACCACCTATCTTGCCCTGCAAACCATCTCCGTCCTCCACATGCTTAACCTCACCCATATCACCTTATATGCAAGATAATAATGTACCTGATGTAATGGATCTAAATTTCAGATATATGATAATGGAAAATGTGCCCAATGACTTCCAATAAATTCCAAGAACCTGTTGTCCTCTACAACAACCTCCCATTTCATATAATTTTTATTCGCAATACCATAATATGAAATGGGACCCTTTTACTTTTTAATTGGTATCAATTTTGTATTATTTTGAAAAGGTCCGAACATGAAATAAAGAACATTACATGAAACCTTTTCCATATACAAAATAATAATGACCTTGGGATATAAACAATTAAATCTTTTATCATTGCGATAAAGCGATCGCAAGATCGCATATCGCAATGACAGAGGAGACAGAACTTATGGAAACATTGGTTGGCACCGATGCGATAACACGCAATCGGCGATCGGCAATACATGCATGCTTTAACAAAGAGCCCCGGTCAATGCTCCCGATGCGATGCGATATCGCTATCGGCGATCGCAGATTCTAAGAGATGCTAACCTAAGAAAAGCGTCGTTTCTTCCCGATGCGATGCGATAAAGCCAAAACACGAACTTCGAAAAAGCTGTTAAAACGGGGATATTACGATTAATTCGTATTAAAAGCCTTATCTTTATAATGAAGATTCACCTGCGCTCAATCGCCAAAACGGCCAAGGCACGCTTAAACAAATCATTTCACCAATAAACGACGTGATGGATATTTAAATGATTGACGGGTTTTTGCGGCCATTTAATGAAATATTAAGTTTAAAATATTTTTCAGATTGAATCCATGGCAACATTAAGATAATTCTTCATCACGCAATATATTTCCCCCGCGTTTAGTTTTTACTATCAATTCTCTGCGTTACGCTCATTTTTCTCCTGTGCAGAATTCTAAGCTGATAGATGCAAGAAAAATGGGGAAGAAGTCCAAGAAAACTGCAAACGCTTCCACCTCGCCAGTTATAGACCAAGCCATCACTGATCAGGGAAACAAAAAGAAAGGATTGATATCTGATACTACATGTTCTGGTCTTGGCAAAACTTCTTGGCAAAGTACCTATAATTTGATAGAAGCTGAAGAACCTGAAGCAACAACAGTAGAAGCCACAGTCGATACCACTCAGAAATCTGAAGGTACTTTAAAGGACTTAGCTGACTCTTTCCTTCATCGGATAGCAGCTCGGGAACAAATTCTCCCATACACGGATGTAGTAAGGTGGGAAATTGAGGAACTCCCAATCACGGACAGAACCTTCTGCACCAGAGATGGGAGAGTCTTCGGTTCATTCCAAGCTAATGATTTGAGGCAGATGTATCATTTTCCTGAGCCTGAGAAGAAGTACAACAAAGCATTTCTGGAGAAATTCCGAAGTGAGAACGAAACTGAATCCGAACCCATTCGAAATTGGAGGCAGAATCCGGCAAAACACAAGCATAAGTCTTCCGGTAAATTGACATCAACGAAAACATTGGAGCAGTCATGTTACTCAGAGCTGGAGAAAACTAGCAGATTAATTGCAGGAATTAACAGTTTGACATGGGACACCTATTGGATGTTCTTAGTCAAACCTTACAGCCAGAGAGCCGCCCTCAAATGCCTCTCAGATGCAATCGGATGCATCATTCCTGAAATGCAGGACGCCACCTATGATGCCCAACTCAATTCACGCCTTAACCGACCACCAGAAGCGGAGCCGATGCTTGCAATTTGCCAGCTCAGAATTAGAGATGAACAGCCTAAGTGATGATTCATTGCCGCCGACTGCCAGATTGCCATGATGGAGATATTCAAGATCGTATGATACCAATTAAGTAGGATTTTTCAGTTTCATAGATATTTAGATAGAATTAGTATTTATAGACCCTTTCATGCATTTAGAAAGGGTCGTAAAGTTTTGTATATGACTTAAAATCTGAAGTTACACTACTGTACTTCAGGTGTATTCTTTTATAAAACTCGACCAATTATTCTAATTTTGATAAGAAAGCTTTTATGCAAATGTGCACTATTGTCTTTGTGTGAAAGTATTTTTTGCGTTGAAAGAAGAATCTCAAATAGCGATTGATATTGGGGAATGACTTGCAGCTCATATGGTACTATTATCTATGTCTGAATCCATTTCTTTTATATAAATTGTTGTTTGATTACTTTTGCTATCATTGGATATATGTATGTGTTTTAACAGTATTTCTGTATTCCTTCCACTATTGGATGTTTATGGTATGCTTTTCTTTCAATCATATATATGTCAATGATATAAATTGAGATAAGTGTAATAATATTTTATCAATTACTTCATTAAACTAATTGAATGAAGTAATTATTATTTAAATGAATATCTTTGTTTATTGAATAGTGTCATCTATATGCCTATTGACAAACATTGATCATCAAACGTTGCACTTAAGAATAGAAACTTCCCGGGATATAATAGTCATTTATATTTGTTGTTTATAGATTAAATACTCCATCCAATACCACTTATTATCACTCATTCACCCATTTCTATTCTTTATCGGGAAACTGGTCCCATCATATCCAGTCGGAGCCACTATTCCAAACGGAAAAGGAGCTGTCTTAAGGTCCGGACCGGGTGGTTATCCCCCAATGTTGTTGCAGCGATTTTCGAGGCATCAACAGAACCATCCAAGAATATAAAATAGAACAATGAAAAGTGTATGGGAATGTTGAAGTAAAGTTGTACCTTAAAATGAGTGGCACTTTTAAAGAGGCTTTTAGATGAAGATGCATCATCTATGGGTAGGTGTCGAAGGATCCGGGAAAATTTATCCATAATGATGTTCCTATGTCTCTTGGCAGCCTCCTCGAGCAATATTCTGATAGGATTTCCTCCTACTTCGTCTTTACTTTCTTCTGCCACGGGAGGTTGTTGGGGTTTGCTATAAGGCTGATCTTGCAATGTTTCAACCATATCGAACCCTAACTCCATATACTCTAATTGCGTTGGGGACATGCAAAGAAATATTTAGAAAGAGGAGACCACTCTAATACCACTGATCCTCACTTATGTAGGAATGAAATAAAATACATAAATAAACATAAACATAGAGTTGATGCAACACAAATAAAACTACATTTCATTAATATTGAATAACTAAAATATGCTTATAGATAGAATGGAAATAGACTATCTTGGGTGATGGTACAAATCTAGCCACAGTTATAAAAATTCATAAAATAAGCGTTGGATATGAATACTAAGTTAAGGCAATAACATGAAGTATTTTTCCAACGAGCTTCTATTACTGGCTCTTATTGTGACCCAAATGGAATATTGATCCAACAAATAGCTATCTGGAAACTTGAATGTGAAAATATTGAGAAGAAAATGAATGAACACATTTAATGGCAAGCTTCATACTCAGGCAAGGAAGCTAATCTACCTCATCTAGATAAGTTCCACAAGGAAATCTATTTAAAATATTGGAAAGCATAGATAAAGCAAGCAGAGAAAGAAACAGCGAAAGCATCAAGATTGTAAAATCAAATTACTAAATTTCTGTGTGAATAGCTGCTGAAAACATAACTCATCACAGAGTGCACATATGAAGTGCTCTCAAAAATCAAACGGCTGAAAAGACAGTGGAAGAAAAAGGAAAAAAATGAAGGATGAAACAATTAAAAGAGTAAATAAGCTTGATATATTAAATTATTGGAATTTTCTGATCAAACCTTATCATTAGTACTAGGCCCTGCAGTATTTAATAGATTCAAAAAGAATATCGCAACCAACACTCTTAAATGCAGTATTCAAGGGACATGTCAGATCTAGGATTTCGCAGCTAGCTCAGCTCAAAACCATGCTAGATATTTTTCGGCTTCATGTTCAAATCCAAAATAAAGGGAAGAATTCATAAATATCATTTTTACTTTATTTTCCTAGATTGTAGTTTAAGTTAGTATTACAAGGATGGTTGTTTGAAGCCTCCTCTATATTTCTGTAATAATATATTTTAGAACATAGTTAGTTTAGTATTTAAACCCCTCTCATGCATTTAGAGATGGGTCGAGAAATTTGTCCAAAACATTTGCAAAGAAAGCACTAATGTAAGTTTGTGAATGCTTTGATGAATTAATGGAACACAAGCTACTATATTTTGATAATTAAAAATGTTTCACTACTGTACTCTTTAAATTGCTTGAAAATGAAGAGGAGCAGATCAATTGTTGTCAATTTACATGAGTAGAACTTCGTATATATGGTACTTTTATTCACTTGTATTAAGCCTTACTTTCTTGATTGGTAGTCATATTTTTATTGCAGTATATATTTGTAATGTTATTATAGATGAATGTTACATGCACCTATGTTATAATATTTGTCTTTGATTTCTTATTAAATATATAATCACACATATGAATGCGATATATTTTTCACAATTATTCTAATCAAACTACTTTTTTAGAAGAATCATCTTACACAATTTTCATCTCTTTCAGCTATTAAATGATCTATATTACTAATAGTTGAAGGATATCTCTTGAGATCATATAAATGAAGAAACACCCCCGATATAGAGTAGAATATATAGTTTAGATAGATGCATGTGATAGATTAAAATCATTTTCCATTTGCATGTTGTATAATCAAAACACCCTCTAAATCATCCTTATTGGGATGATGGTCCCATTATCCCCAGTTGGAGCCACTACACCAAATGGAAAAGGAGCTACTTTAAGTTCCAGACCGGGTGGTTTTCCCCAATGTTTTGGCAGCGGAATTTTGAGGCCTCAACAGAAATATATTTCCTCCCAGATGTATCTCTGCAAACAATTATGGTATTTAAGCACCAAATGTTTCTTCAAATATTTCATACCCAACTTTGTTCATAGTGTATGAAACATATTCGTCAGCTTATCCACATCATGATTCTTTTCTACTGCAACATATTCCATTATATGTACTTGTCCTCATGGCTCCCGATAAATAATATTGTTCCTTGATTGCATCTCATAAATAACTCCAAGTGGGGGAAGCTGACAACATGGAGGATTCCCTCTCATCCCTTTTCTCACAGTAGTTTTCCCACTTGTCGTTGACATGGGGGGTGGATTTGTGGAGTGAAAAGTAATATTTTCCTGATTGGAAAAGACATGGACTGAAAAACATCCTTCTAATAGATTCATCCATCTATATATGTTGTCTGCATCTATTTGGACCTAGAGTATGTGAATTTAGAAGTTAATTTGTACCTTAAAAGGGGTGGCACCTCCAAACTTTCTTTCAGATGAAAATGCATAATCGGTGGGTAGGTGTCGAAGGATCTCAAAAAATCTATCCATCATCACGCTCCTATGTTTCTTGAGGGCCTCATCGAGCAATATTTTTATAGGATTTTCTACTACCTGATCTTTATTTTCTTCCACCAATGGGAGGTCGTTGGGGTTTGCTGCAATGTTAATCTTGCAAGGGTTCAACCATATGAACCCGTAACTCCTTATATCGTCATCTCGTTGGGGGCACGCAAAGAAATATTGAGAAAGAGGAGACCTCTCTAATAGAACTGATCCAAACTTATGCAGGAATGCAATAAAATACATAATAAACATAAACACAAAGTTTATGTAGCATAAATAAGACTTCATTTCATTAATATTAAATAACCAAAATATTCTTATAGAGTTGGTAAATGGTTTCAACCTGTCATCCATTAAACTAATTAAGGTTGTGAGAGAATTCATCAACCTAAAAGGCATGACGAGTCATTAAAAAAGGCCCTCCATAGAATTGAAGGTAACATTCCACACATTGGAGGGTTGGATTGGTACCTAGTGATACCCGGACATCAAATCAATGTTACTGAAATATATGGAACCCTTTATTTTTTTTAGCAGGTCATCAATTCATGGGATCAGGTACCTTTTCCGGACAGTGATATTGTCCAGCACCCAATAGCCAATATAGAGTGCCCAAGTGCCATTCCTCTTTTGTACCAACATAATTGGGCTCCCATAGGACGATGAACTCGGTCAGTTGTGCCCTTTCTATTTTATACAATGAATCATTAATCTGTTTAGGCATTTTTGCAAATACTTAGCATGCAAAGTAATATGGAAACTTCCTCAAGGGGTATATCCTAATTAGAGAAATCCTAACTCTAAAAAATGAACCATAAAATCAATGGTGGTTTCCCTTACTATGCTCCCAGATTTAGCTTTTGTAACCTCCCAAAAGAAAAGTTATAGTAGAAATTCCAAATTGACTTATTTGATACATGACTTTAGGAGTATCGAAGAAGATAAAATTCCTATAAATATATCATCGAATATTTCATAGCCAAATATCCAAAAATTGGACCAAGGATTTGGATTATTTTTAGTTTATATTTTCCATGTTTCAGCTTTTGGAATCTCCTAGAATAATATTTATAACATAAATTCAAATGTGACGTGTTTAAAGAAGAATTTAATATTCCTATCTCCCTTAACCATTGTTCTTAGAATTTAATACATATAAAAATCTACATCAAATTATTATAACAAAAAAAAATAATCATGTATGTCACTAAACCATCTATTAGAAAACATCATTAACACAAAAATAACTATTTATATATTGTGATTGTAAGAGATACTAGAAATTGATGGAAGGCTAGCCCCATTCCACCCCACCATAAGCTCAATTATGTTACATTAATTCTCATTCTTGTACACTCTTGTGCCATAGATTGATTCCTCATGGAGAAATTAACTTAGAGCTATTATAAACTAAATTTAGCCTATATTTAGACTCAATTTCAACTCAACAAGTGGATGGGATTCTCATTTTCAAACACATTAGGAAGACTAGACGATTAACCTTTCCATCGCTGGCTAGGATCACATTTACAAAAGAAACACCTAGGAATACACATCATAAAAAACTCCTTATTTGAGATCAATAGTCACTCAACCCTCCCCTCTTCAATGTTTTATGTGCCAAAGACAACTAGGACCATTCCTATTCATAACAACCATATATTCCAAAGAAAAAAATATTACAAGATATCCATTTCATATCATATAAGTTATCACTTACAACTATTAAAAAACATTAATATTTGAACCTTCCTGGGTTATACAACTAAACATTTTTCTATTCAAGATACTGAATGATAAAAACATGCATTTATAAAATATATGATAACAGACAAAAGAAACGATAATAATGAAGTGAGAATCTAATTACATGGTTATTTAGTTCTTACCATCACAATCTACTGTATTTACCCATATTCACCCATGGTATTCACCCATATATTTTATAAACCACGTATTTACCCCTCGTATTTTCAATTTATGATGATTTAGATTTAAATATTGTAATTTATAATTTCATACTAGTGATTCATATTGCGTGATTTGTAGCAATGTGTATCAATGAGTTTATACATTATGTTTATGAGCATCAAGAACGTTTCTAAAACATTTAAGAATACATGTTTCCTTTTTATTCCTTCATGAACACCCGATTTCCTAATACTTGGTTTAGTATTTTCCCTTTAAATTTACTATAGCATTATAAGAACATTGTTTAAGTGGTTAATGAGCTACTATAACTTCTATATGATATTGGATTACCCCATGCCTATAACCCATTTGGTCATTTTAGGTTGATAGTATAAATACATACTACCCCTAACCCCCATGTTGTAGCATATAACAATGAAAATTGTATGGGAATGTTGAAGTAAACTTGTACCTTAAAATGAGTGGCACCTCTAAAGAGGCTTTTAGATGAAGATGCATCATTGATGGGTACGTGTCGAAGGATCTGGGAGAATTTATCCATCATCAAGTTCCTATGTCTCTTGGCGGCCTCCTCGAGCAATATTTTGATAGGATTTCCTCTTACCTCATTTTTACTTTCTTCCACCATGGGAGGTCGCTCGGGTTTGCTATAAGGCTGATCTTGCAATGTTTCAACCATATCGAACCCTAACTCCATATACCGTAATCACATTGGGGACATGCAAAGAAATATTGAGAAAGAGGAGACCACTCTAATACCACTGATCCTAACTTATGTAGGAATGAAATAAAATACATAAATAAACATGAACATAGAGTTGATGCAACAAAAATAAAACTACATTTCATTAATATTAAAAAACTAAAATATGCTTATAGATATAATGGAAATAGACTATCTCGGGTGATGGTACAAAGCCAGCCACAGTTATAACAATTCATAAAATAAGCGTTGGATATGAATACTAAGTTAAGGCAATAACATGAAGTATTTTGCCAATGAGCTTCTATTACTAGCTCTTATTGTGACCCAAATGAAATATTGATCCAACAAATAGCTATCTGGAAACTTGAATGTGAAAATATTGAGAAGAAAATTAATGAACACATTCAATGGCAAGCTTCAGACTCAGGCAAGGAAGCTAATCTACCTCAGCTAGATAAGTTCCACAAGTAAATCTATTTAAAATATTGGAAAGCACAGATAAAGCAAGCAGAGAAAGCAGCAACGAAAGCATCAAGATTATCAAATGAAATTACTGAATCTCTATGTGAATAGCTATTTAAAGCATAAATCATCACAAAGTGCATATATGAAGTGCTCTCAAAAATCAAACAGCTGAAAACACAATGGAAAGAAAAGGAAAAATTGAAGGATGAAACAATTAAAATGGTAAATAAGCTTGATCAATAAAATTATTGGAATTTTCTTATCAAACCTTATCATTAGTACTAGACCCTACAGTATTTAACATTTTCAACAAGAATATCGCAACCAACACTCTCAAATTCAATATTCAAGGGACAAGTCATATAAAGGATTTCTCAGCCAACTCAGCTCAAAACCATGCTAGATATTTTTCAACTACATGTTGAAATCCAAAAGAAATGGCGGAATTCATAAATCACATTTTTACTTTATTTTCCTAGATTGTAGTTTAAGTTAGTATTACAAGGATGGTTTTTTGAAGCCTCCTCTATATTTTTGTAATAATCTATTTTAGAACATAGTTAGTTTAGTATTTAAACCCCTCTCATGCATTTAGAGAGGGGTCGAGAAATTTGTCGAAAACATTTGCAAAGAAAGTAGTAATGTAAGTTTGTGAATGATTTGATGAATTAATGGAGCACAAGCTATTATATTTTGACAATTAAAAATGTTTAACTAATGTTTCACTACTGTACTCTTTAAATTGCTTGAAAATGAAGCGAAGAAGATCAATTCTTGTCAGTTTAAATGAGTAGAACTTCGTATATAAGGTACTTTTATTCACTTGTATTAAGCCTTACTTTCTTGATTGGCAGTCATATTTTCATTGCATTATATATTTGAAATGTTATTATAGATGAATGTTACATGAACTTATGTTATAATATTTGTCTTTGATTTCTTATTAAATATATAATCACACATATGAATGTGATATATTTTTCACAATTATTATAATCAAACTACTTGTTTAGAAGAATCATCTTACACAGTTTTCATCTCTTTCAACTGTTAAATGATCTATATTACTAATAGTTGAAGGATATCTTCTTAGATCGCATAAATGAAGAAACACCCCGGGTATAGAGTAGAATATATAGTTTAGATAGATGCATGTGATAGATTAAAATCATTTTCCATTTGCATGTTGTATAATCAAAACACCGTCAAAATCATCCTTATTGGGATGCTCGTCCCATTATCCCCAGTCAGAGCCACTACACCAAATGGAAAAGGAGTTGCTTTAAGTTCTGTACCAGGTGGTTTTCCCTAATGTTTTGGCAGCGAAATTTCGAGGCCTCAACAAAACTATATTTCCTCCCATATGTATCTCTTCAAACAACTATGGTACTTAATCACCAAATGTTTCTTCAAATATTTCATACCCAACTTTGTTCATAGTGTATGAAACATATTTGTCAGCTCATCCACATCATGATTCTTTGCTACTGCAATGTATTCCATTATATGTACTTGTCCTCATAGCTCCCCATCAATAATATTGTTCCCTGATTTAATCTCATAAATAACTCCAAGTGGGGGAAGTTGAGAACATGGAGGATTCCCTCTCATCCTTTTTCTCACAGTAGGTTTCCCACTAGTCGTACACATGGGGGGTGGACTTGTGGACTAAAAAGTAATATTTTCCCAATTGGAAAAGACATGGACTAAAAAATATCCTTCTAATAGATTCATCCATCTATCTATGTTGTGTGCATCTATTTGGACCTAGAATATTGGAATTTCGAAGTTAATTTTTACCTTAAAAGGGGTGGCACCTACGAATTTTCTTTGATATGAAAATGCATCATTGATGGGTAGGTGTCAAAGGATCTCAAAAAATTTATCCATCATCACGCTCCTATGTTTCTTGAGGGCCTCATCAAGAAAAAAATTTATAGGATTTTCTGCTACCTTGCCAATTATTTTCTTCCGCCAATGGGAGGTCGTTCGGGTTCGTTTCAATGCTAATCTTGCACGGGTTCAACCATATCAAGCCCTAAATCCTTATATCCTCATCTAGTTGGGGGCATGCAAAGAAATATTGAGAAAGAGGAGACCTCTTTAATAGCACTGATGCAAACTTATGCAAGAATACAATAAAATGCATAATAAACATAAACACGGAGTTGATGCAACATAAATAAAACTTCATTTCATTAATATTAAATAACCAAAATATTCTTATAGAGTTGGTGAATGGTTTCAACTTGTCGTCCAAGAAACTAATAAAGGCCGTGAGAGAATTCGTCAACCTGAAAGACATGATGAGTCATTCAAAATGGCCCTCCATGGAATTGAAGGTAGCATTCCACACATTGGAGGGTTGGATTGGTACCTAGTGATACCCGGACATCAAGTCAATGTTATTGAAATATATGGAACCCTTTATTTTATGTAGTAGATCATCAATTCATGGGATCAGGTACCTTTTCCAGACAGTGATATTGTCCAGCACCTGATAGCCAATATAGAGTGTCCAAGTGCCATTCTTATTTTGTACCAACACAATTGGGTTCCCATAGGACGATGAACTTGGTCAGTTGTGCCCTTTGTATAGGAGCTCCTATATATGTCTCTTGATTTTGTCGTTCTCTAGAATAGAGGATTGATAGATTAGTCCATTAAGTAGCGGCATGCCCGAGGTAGATCTACTGAGTACTTGACTTTACAATGAAGAGACACCCCTGCGGGTGGGGTTAATATGTCCGCATAATCCTCCATGAACTTATCCATATATTGTTTCCGTGAAGAGTATCCTTCCTTGGAGTTCATGGCCACAGTCTTCTTCTTGCCCTAAGGGCAGTTCATAAGGAAATAAAATTTCCCTATTTGGGAAATGAGCTTACAACATTTCTTTGCAACAATAAAAGAGATGTAGGTATGCGGTGCTACCTTCGTTATCCTATAGAACATATTACCCTAATTAACAATACATGTGCGAGTCCTATACTCAAACACAACATGTCGCTTTTATAAGTATCGTTGGCCTAATAATACATCTCAAACCTCTAGAGGAGAAACATCACATAAAAACTCATCCATGAAGGGTTTGATGCTATAGCGAAGGTGACAATGTTGGGTAAAACAAACATGGTGTACGGTTGTGGGTTTGTTTTGGTCAGCAAGCCTAGCCATTTCACCACCTCTTCCGAAATGAGGTTCCTTCACAAACCTCTATAGATGGACTAGGTTCTCCTGCTCCTCTCGATCTTCGGGTTCCTTCTTTTGGCTCTTGGCGATCACAATGATGGCACTAGGCTCTACATCTATAATATTCTTCCAGTTTATATTTTCCTTGTCAGGTAATTACTTAGGCTTGGAACATGCATCTAATTTGGAAGCCTGAAGCTCAACCACTAGTGACAAACTGGGCTGATACTCACTTGTGCTGTGAGAGATGCTCTTATGGAACTCACACCACTTCCCCATGTCAGTCTCTGACTTCTTGGTGTTTTTCTTTGCTTGTTGCTTGGTCGGGTTGTCATGGGCCTGCCCACCTTGGCATTTTCCTTCGTTCTACAGCTTGGTGGCACCTTTCTCTTTCTTCTAATTCACAGATCCAAAGTCTCACTTCTTCTATTTTATTTTTTTCTCAATCCTGGAAGAATAACTATATTTTTCACTAAGGGGGGAGATTTCGAGGAACTCCATTTCCTCCTGGATGTATCTGTGCAAATATTTATAGTACTTAATAACCAAAATTTTCTCTGAATATTTTATACCCAACATTATGCATAGGGTATGGAACGGATTCATCAATTCATGCACATATTGATCCCATTTCGCATCAGTTACTATTGTTCCTTAATTTCATCTCATAAATAATTCCCAGTTGGTGGAGCTGAGAATAAAGAGGATTCCCTCTCGTCTATTTTTTCATGCTAGCTTTCTCACTAGTCCTTGACATGTAGAGTGGATTTGAGGAGTGCAAATGTAATATTTTCCCGATTGGAGAAATCATAAACTAAAAAATTTCCTTCTAATAGATTCAAACATCTATCACTGGTGTCTGCATCTATTTGGCACTAACATATGGGAATTTTGAATTTAACTTGTACCTTAAAAGGAGTGGCACCTCCAAAGTGGATTTCAGATGAATATGCATCATTGATGGGTAGGCGTCGAAGGATCTGTGAAAATTTATCCATCGTCATGATCCTTTGTTTCTTGAGGGCCTCCTCAAGAAATATTTTGATCATATTTACTGCTACCTCGTCTTTATTTTCTTTCGCCTTGGGAGTTCATTGGGGTTTTCGAGGTTGATCTTGCAAAGGTTCGACCATATGAAGACCTAACTCCTTATACCATGATCTGATTGGGGACATGCAATGAAATATTTAGAAAGATGAGACATCTCTGATACCACTGATCCAGAATTGTGTAGGAACGTAATAGAATACATAAATTAACATAAACACAGAGATGAAACATAAATAAAACTTCATTTCATTAATATTAAATAGCTAAAATATGCTTACACAAATAATGGAAATAAACTAGCTCGGGTTATGGTGTCTTCTATATGAGAAGAGAGGTCATGGATACATGACTCTCAATTGTGTTACAATGAGAATCAAGGGCCATTTTATTATTCAACAACATGGGAAAACCCTAAAAAACCAAAACCATAACCCCAGGAGATGGAACACTAAGAAACTGACTAGAGATATAGTAGGAATAGATGGGTCGCCACCAATATCCACTTGGATCATTGCATGTAGAGAATCCAAGAAAATGGATCAAAAGAAAACAATTTAAGAAGGGATAATAGTAAAGAGATAATTGTTGGATGTAGTAGATATATTAGAGTAGAGAAGAAGAGAGTGGGTTATTATGAGTACGAGGTTGGGATTCCCATAGGAGAAGAATAAATACATGGTATTTCAAGGAGGAGGTTGGGACACCTATGTAAAGAGGAAGAGGTGCACCAAGAGGGAGCACAACATAGATTAGAGTAGAGAAGAGGACTGACCTACACTTCAAAATTTAGAGGAAATTCATTTCCTACTGGATGTATCTATGCAGACAAATATAGTCCTTAAGCACCAAATGTTTCTCTGAATACTTGATACCTAACTTTTAGCTATGTGTATGGAACAGATTTTTCAGCTCATGCACATCTTGATCCCTTTTCTACTGCAACATATTCCATTATATGTACTTATCCTCATAGCTCCCCATCAATAATATTTTTCCTTCATTGCATATCAGAAATAATTCCAAGTGGGGGAATTCCGAGAACAGAGAGGATTTCCTCTAGTCCTTTTTCTCATAGTGGCTTTACCACTAGTCCTTGACATGGGGGGTAGATTTGAGGAGCGCAAAAGTAATATTTTCCCGATTGGAAAAGTCATGAACTATAAAATATTCTGATAATAGATTAAACCATCTATGTATGGTGTCTGTATCTATTTAGCCCTAAAATATGGAAATGTCAAAGTTAACTTGTACCTTAAAATGTGTGGCACCTCCAAAGTGGCTTTCAGATGAAGATGACTCGTTGGTGGGTAGGCATCGAAAGATATGGGAAAATTTATCCATCATCATGCTCCTATATTTCTTAAGGGCCTCCTCGAGCAATATTTTGATGTCATTTCCTATTAAATCGCCTTTAATTTATTCCACCATGGGAGGTCATTGGGTTTTGTTGTAAGGTTGATGTTAAGAAGTTTCAACAATATCAAGCCATAACTTCTTATACCCAGATCTCATTGGGGATATGCAAAGAAATATTGAGAGAGAGGAGATTGATCTAATACCACTGATCTATATTTATGCATGAATGAAATAAAATACATAAATAAACATAAAGACATAGTCGATGTAGCATAAATAATACTTCGTTTCATTAATATTAAATAACTAAAATATTCTGATAGAAAAAATAGAAATAGAGTGGCTCGGGTGATGGTATATTATCTCTGAGAAGAGATGTGGTGGTGTTTTGGTGGACAGCACCAGTCGCTTCACCACCTATTCTAAATGATATTCTCTTGTCTTTCATTGTCGATAATAAACTACATTGGGAAACCCTTCACCGACATCTAGGAATGGAATAGGTTCTACCCCTCCTCTTGATCTTCGGGTTCCTTCTTTTGGATCTTGGTGATCGCAATGGTGGCACTAGTCTCTACACCAATAATATTCTTCCCTTTTTGATTCACATTGTTGGGTTCTAACTCAAACTCGTAACATGCATCTAATTCAGAATCCTTCAGCTCAACCACCAGTGGCAGATTGGCCTGATACTCCCTTTTGTTGTGAGATAATCTCCTATGGAACTCACACCACTTCACCATGTTTGTCTTTGACTTTGTGGTGTTTTTCTTCACTTTCTGCTTGGCCAAGTTGTCATGGGCCTCCCCACCTTAGCATTGTCCCTTTCTCTACAGTTTGGGGGCACCTTTCTATTGCTTCTAATTCACAGATCCAAAGTCTCACTTCTTCTATTTGAATTTATTCTCAATCCGAGAAGCGAACCTGTATTCTGCAGCAAGGGAGGAGATGTCGAGGAACTCCATTTCCTCCTGGATGTATATGTGCAAATAGTTGTAGTAACTAAGCACCAAATGTTTCTCTGAATATTTGATACCCAACATTGTGTGTAGGGTATGGAACATATTGATCGGCTCATGAACATATTTATCCCATTTCTTCCATAGCGTATTACATTATTTGTACTTGTCCTAATATATCCACATGGGGTAATATTGTTCGTTGATTGCATATCAAAAATAATTCCTAGTTGGGGGAGCTGAAAACAGAAAGGATTCCCTCCCGCCCTTTTTCTCACATTAGGTTTCTCACTAGTCCTTGATATGGGGAGTGGATTTGAGGAGTGCAAATGCAATGTTTTACCGATTCAAAAAGTGATGGACTGAAAAATACCCTTCTAATAGATTCATACATATATCTCCGATGTCTACATCTATTTAGCCCTAAAATATGGGAGTGTCAAAGTTAACATGTACCTTAAAAGGAGTGGCACCTCAAAAGTGAATTTCAGATGAATATGCGTCGTCGTTGGGTAGGCATAGAAGGATCTGGGACATTTTATCCATCAACATGTTCCTTCATTTCTTGAGGGCCTGCTCGAGCAATATTTTGATCGGATTTCCTGCTAGCTCGCCTTTATTTTATTTGACCATGGGAGTTCATTGGGGTTTTCAAGGCTGATGTTGCAAATGTTTAATCATATCGATCCCTAACTCCTTATACCCAGATCTCGTTGGTGACATTAAAAGAAATATTTATGTAGGAAAAAAATGTAATGGATCAGTAAAAATAATATCAAAGATGTATAATAAATAAAAATTCATTTCATTAATATTAAATAACTGAAATATGCTTACAAACATAATGGGAATAAACTAGCTTGGGTGATGGTATCTTATCTCTGATAAGAGTGGTCATTGTTACATGCCTCTCAATTGTGTTACAATGAGGCTCAAGGGCCATTTTATTATTTAAAAACATGGGAAAACCATAAACAACCAAAACCATAACCCCAAGATATGGAATGCCAAGTGTTTGTGGGCCTCGTTGGGGTTAGTTTGGCATCCAACTTCCCGAAGTCATAACTTGGTTCTATTATCTCCTTTTGTTACATATGCTATATCTTCGAAACGATCTCCCAGAGTACTACAAGTTTTTTCACAGGCCCATGCCTATGGCTATGGGCCCCTTACACACCTAAAAAAAACACCATTAAGGGGGTCAAAATTGCTCCTAAAGTCCAAGACCCAAAAAATTACAAAAAATAGTAAATGTTGCTATAAATAAGGAAACATAAGAAACTGAATCAAGGTCTAGTAGGAATACATGGGTTGCCACCAATATCCATTTGGATTATTGCATGTAGAGAATCCCATAAAATGAAACAAAAAAAAAACTCTATGAAGGGATAACAATAAAGAGCTAATTGTAGGATGGCAAAGAGAGATTAGATTAGAGAAAAAGAGAGTGAGGTCTTATGCGTAGGAGGGTGGGATTCCCATAGGATAAGAATAAATACATGGTATTGCGAGGAGGAGATTGGGACACATATATAAAGAGGAAGATGCGCATTAAGAGGGAAGTCAATGTAGAGTAGAGTAGAGGAAAGGAATAAGTTGCACTTCAAAATTTAGACGAACTCAATTTCCTCCTAGATGTATCTGTACAAACAATTGTAGTACATAAGCACCAAATGTTTCTCTAAATATTTGATACACAACTTTGTGCGTAGTTTATGGAGCAGATTCGTCATGTCATGCACATCTTGATCCCTTTGCTACTGCAACGTATTACATTATATGTACTTATCCTCATAGCTCTCGATCGATAATATTGTTACTTGATGGCATCTTAGAAACAATTCCATGTGGGGGAAGCTAAGAACATGGAGGATTTCCTGTCATCCTTTTTCTCACAGTAGCTTTCTCACTATTCCTCGACATGAGGGTTAGATTTAAGGAGTGAAAAAGAAATATTTTCCCGATTGGAAAAGTCATTACCTATAAAATATACTTCTAATAGATTCAACCATCTATCTATGGTGTCTGCATCTATTTGGCCCTAAAATATGGCAATGTAGAAGTTAACTTGTACCTTAAAAGGCATAGCACCTCCAAAGTAGCTTTCAGATGAATATGCCTTGTCAGTGGGTAGGCGTCAAGCGATCTGGGAAAATTTATCCATCGTCAAGTTCCTATGTTTCTTAAGAGCCTCCTCGAGCAATGTTTCGATAGGATTTCCTCCTACCTCATCTTTAATTTCTTCCGCCATGGGAGGTTGTGGGGGTTAGCTGTAAGGCTGATCTTGCAAAGATTCAACCATATTGAGCCCTAAATCTTTATAATCTGATCTTGTTTGGGACATCAAAAGAATTTTTGAAAATGAGGAGACTGCTCTGATACCATTGATCAATAATTATGCACGAATGTAATACAATACATAAATACATATAAACATAGAGTCAATGCAGCATAAATAAAACTTTATTTCATTAATATTAAATAACTAAAGTATTCTTACATACAAAATGGAAATAAATTATCTTGGATGATGGTATCTTATCTTTTGTATTTTCAATTAAATAACCCTCTAAATATTTTCAAAATAGTGGAGGAAAAGGATGTACAAAGCTTCATTAAAGTGGAAAATAGTGTCAACCTTGAAAAAAATATCCAACATGGTCTAGAAATTCCAAAGGGAAATTATATTTGTATAGTGTCTCAAGTAGAGGAACAATATGATAATTCCCCACCAATAATTGTATTTTTACAACCCCAGTAGCAAATTTCACCTGACCTTCCCAAAAATCGCATGATGAGCCAAAATGTAGAAAATTGATTGAATGATAAGAAACTATTGTAGTTTTTCAATATTCTAAATTCAAAGGGATAGTGAAATATATGAAGATAAGGAGAATGGGGATATTGATATACAAAAAATTAACCTTCAGGGAATTCTAGGAACCTACCAACATCAATAGATTCAATATGTCCATGGAGAACACATCCTAGTAGTCCAACATACCCTCCCATAGAATACTAGAAAACCTTGATTATAGGGGATAGATACATCATACACAATATCACGGTTAGGTAGTGTACCTATTTAACTTGTTGATCTTAAAAGGAATCCGACAGAATAATGACATAACGATGGATAAATAATTACAATTACTATAGTAAATCAATGATTTTATGGTTACCTTCTAACATAATTCTTTGATGACAAATTATTTCCCACCGTCTTTCATCCATAATTTACAATGAAGGTCATCTCATGGATTTTTATAAGTATTGATGGAAAGAGTGTGGAAGGACTCGAAAAGGTTGTAAAATTTAAATCTCCATGCTTTCCCATGTTAGAAGAAGTCACCTTCCTTGATGGACTTTTACAAATTTTATCATAATTTTGATATAAAAATAATCTAATAATTATAGTGGATTAAATATGCTTAATAAGGGACTTAACTATCCTTCTCAATCCAACTACTATCTATTATATTAATATATTTTTTTTCTACTAAACTAAATATTACTTTTTATTTTGGACTAATAAGATACTTCGAAACAACTTTTATAATCAATGAAAAATATATATCACCTCATCAATCGTAATAATGCTATACTAGGATAATCCTCTATATTATTTCACGTATTTCTAATTATTTTATTTAATTTTTGGATATGATTTTCTTATTAACTATGGAAAAACATGTTTGTCTCGCTACATTCATTCATTTTTAAATAATAATATGAATCCAACATAATAAAGATGGCATGCCATATCATTTTTAATCCATACCTACGTTACACCCACTATAAATTTGTTATGTATTTGTTGAAGAAATATTCGATTTATCTTCCATGCTTACACAAATATTCAAGATTATTTTTCTCTTTTGCAAAAATATTAAGCTCTATTTTTCTTTATTTGATCTTTGAATATGGAGATGAAAGAAGCATGTGTGGGTGTTGTGGGTTCATGGTTGACTGAATCGTGTGATCTTCAAACAAAGACATTATCTCGTCTACCAGTGGAGTTCGTATACCGTTATCGCCTCATCTCCAAGAAATGGAATGAGTTTCTGTCATAAAAATAATTCCTCACAAGGTGGGTTGAAGCACCTCCCTACGAAAGGCAACCATGGATGGTTCTGCGCCATATGAATCCAGGAATTTCATGTATGTGTTTCTACTTTTATATACATGAATGGATTAAACCCTGTCTTAGCCTTTCCTTCCTAGAGGATTGGATAGCCCTATACTAGGCCCAACCTCGTCTTCCTAACCCATTCCAACTCCACGTCTATACCCCTCCCCATATTCATCACATACAGTGTTTGGCAGGACTCATCTAGGTCAACGTAGCCCATCGGCACAATAACGAGTGAAATTTAAAGCTTTGTAATCCTTATAAATGATCATTCGTTAATATTCCCCCACCAGATACACAAACGCTAGGAATACGACATCATCCTACTAATGAAGATTAGTGGAGAAATTTAGGGAGAGATCATGAAGTGCAACTATGTCAAGATGCAGTTATCATCTAAAGGCGAAGAATATGTGACTAGGAGATCTCCTGGAAGGTTATGTAGAATCTTATAGAAGTATGGTAAAGAAGAAAACCTTTGACAAGACATATATTTAGGAGATGTGTCAATCTGAATAGAGGATGTCGATTCCTACAAAAATAGATCATGGTGAAAGATCATCACTAAGGTAAATTTTGATTTAAAATTCTTCTGTATATATTTATCTGGGTGATTTTCTGTAGGGCTACCAATCACATGAAAGGATGTAAGCTCCTTGGGAGATGGTTTGATGAAAAGTGGCATGGCATCAAGGTGGACTAGATAAAGAAGACCGATGAATCACTTTATGAAAGCCGACATGACGCGTGGATGAAAGTGGTGGATGACTTATGCCCTACGAAACCAAATTTGAAGACTCCGCAATGTCGAAATACATGACATCGAGAGGAGTTATTCTTCATAAGTAGATGGATGTATCACCATTGCTTCTGCAGGTCCCTGGTTGAGAAGGAGCCTATTGATAAGTTTCTTTCTTGAAAGAATATTGAAGTATGTCCTACCTATGTCAAGAAGGAGTGACATATATGATTCTCTAATACACGTTCCATACACTAGACCAAGACTACTAAACATAAGTCTCAGTGAAGTCCATGTGGAGAGAATGGATAGACACATCATTATAGTCTTCACCTGGAAGACATTATGGAGGATTGTGTAATCATATGGCATTGGATACTTTTTTATAATGTTATAGGGCATTCAGGATGAGAGTAGCTGGCGACCGATATTCTTTGAGGGCTATCTGCCTAAGAGAAGAATAGTCCAAGAAGGTCATACTATGGGAACACCTGGGTGGAGTATGTACCTTGGAGAGAAAATGACTATGGTGTCTATAAGTCATGGGTATTGCCAACATTGTAGCCCATTATCTCATTAATATATGGGGTTGTGATTCAAGGCCTTCCATTAGGACAATGATATTTGATATGATGGTATAAAAATGTGATTACTAATCCGATTCTTCTTACGAGATTCCTGAGTTTTAAAGTTACCATGTAACTCCATGAATACCACCCTAGTTAAGAGGGAGTGTTGGAAAGTGTCACAAGGATCAGTCTTCATATTAACTATGTAATTATGTATTTATGTAAAAAAGAAGATAAATATAAAAAAAATTATTTTTGCTATTCTTTCTTCATGGGTTTCATGAGCAAGATTTTTATTATAAATCAATAGACTTATCCTTGATGTCTATTATCATTTGTATTCTAGTTATAAGTGTACTTAAGAGTCATGCATATGAAGTGTCTAATGTAAAGAATATATTTGAAGACCTTGTCATGAAACTGTGAAGGAATTACTTAATTCGGCCCTAAAGATATCCTCATTCAATGCTGCAAAATAATCCCCTATATGTTGTGATCTAGTAGGCCTATAAGCATTGATTAAATTTGGCCTACAAGCTAGCTATCTAGTCACGCTAAAACATATAAGATGCCTATATATATATATATATATATATATATATGTATGTGGTTAATTTGGGAGACATACTTCAAAGAAGTCGGTAGGTGAGTGTAGACTTTAGAACAAGGAAAATTATGAGATATTCAGAATATTGTACATGAAGAAAAGTATTGTGGATTAAGTATGATATAAAAGGAAAGTTTTGTTGATAGTTTTAGAGAAAACGAGTGTGGATATAGTGAAGGAGTTTCATATTAGTATTAAGGAACCTTGTATGGATAGCAAGAGTTTTGACTTACCCATAGTAATGTCGACCCGAAACGTTTGAGAGTCATATGATATACTGTGATATATATTGTGAAGTTAAAGGACTCAAGTTTGATGTGATACATATCTGAATTGAAAGTTCCAGGATATAAGGAAGTTAAATTTGTGATTTACCTTCCTATCTACAGTACATAAAATAAAGTAATATACCTCAAGTGAATATGTCTCCAATATATGAAAAAGAAATAAGGAGTGTTTGGGTAATCGATGAATAAATCAATGAAGATATAATTAGAGACTGAGTTCTCTAGTGTTGGTGCAGGTCAGTGCAAGTTGGTGTTAAAATGAAGGATCAACATTGGAGGCAGGAAAATAAGAAGTGATAAGGTGTTGGAGGCATTCATAGGTCAAGGTTTTGAGTCTTGGTCATGGTACTTGTCATTTGAAGATCTATAAGAATAATTCCTAATGGGTTTTCCTCACCAAGAGGGAGAGGTTTTCGCCCTAGCTTAAAGCGTATAAATTTGTGTCTCTTGTGTTTTGGTAATCTATTTGATCAAAGAAATAATAAGTTAAGAAGAGAAGACATAAATAAAATAAGTAAGCTCACAAGTAATTATCAATAAAGATAATTTGGATTAATCATCACCCAACCATATTCTCAACACTTATAAGGTAGAGCTTCATCAACGTTCACATTACGACAGTCAACAACCATACATAGTCCCTTATTGTGGCATTTTTATGTTTTACTCTTAATTTCATAGCTGAAAATTATACCTTCAACATATCTATCATAAAATATTCTAACATTTTCATCATTAATTTTAATATATATTTTTCTTCCAAAGACTTTTAAGTTCTTTATGGATTAGAAATTTCCATACCAAATCTCATGACGATTTTTTTTATTTTTTCGTTGTTTGGACCCAAGGGATATTGATTGAATATTTGGACTATTATATGAACATATTTAGAGGAAAAATTATTTTGATGTAATCTTTTCTTGTATCATTATTTTGGCTATTTGTTGTACTATTTAATTTTTCCTTTCATCTACACCATATTTCCCTGGGATTCTTGTAATTTAGAAGTATATTTTTATCCCATGTATTAGTAACTAAGATATTACTCAGGGTTGGATGAATAAGTATTACGTATTTTTTAGGAATATTTACAATTATTTAAATCATAAGTAATAAGAACATGACAATACCATAAATCAAGAAATATATAAGGATGAGACATAAGTTTTTACGTGGAAATGTTTAAGGGACAAAACAAGAAATATTATATTTGTGTTTAATGCAACCTTAAACACGTTATCACATAAAAATGTATTAGCACCAAGAAAAAGGAACGACTAACTAGCTTATTTAGAAACACCCACTTGAAAAGGAACCAAACAATTTTTTTGCACAAGAAACAATTTGTTGAAAGTGATAATTCTGATAATTTACAGACTCCAACCTGTAGAAAGCGCTAGCCTCATGATTGTTGTTAGAGAGACATACAAACTGATTGGGATAATATTTCACAGATAAAAAAAAACCCCAAATTGACATAGAATATTTGTCGTACATAGTGATTGTAATGTTATTAAGCTCTAGATGTGTGAGATCGCCACAAGATAGTCGGTGATGTTATACGATGAAATAACTAGGTGGGTGAGGGTATAGTTCAACCTATACTAGGATGCCAATGCCAAAATCATAGGTGAACTTGCAGCCTCACCCCAATATCATCAATCATGCCATATGATGACTTACCTATGTGGGTCAAGCTGTAGGGCAACATATAGGAGGAGGTCAGTGTGAAAAATAAAGGATAGCATGCAGTCTCTCTGAATGTTGATTCTTTCAAGAATATGTATCATCTCAAGCCCTCTTAAATTAATTCAAACAATTTTCTCTCAGATAATTTCTTGGAAACCCATTAGGGGTCTATTGCAGACCTTAAAAAAAACTGCATTTATGGGGTCAAAACTTCTCAGGAAAAGAAGGATTAGTGTTAGAGGAAAACAAAGAAGTAGTGACAAGGTCTTGGAGGCATTCATAGGTCAAGGGTTTGAATCTTGGTCATGGTAATTTTCATTTGAAGATATATTAGAAGAATTCCTTAAGGGCTTTCCTCTCCAAGAGGGAGAGGTTTGGGCCCTGTCTTGACGAGCCTAAATTTGTGTGTCTTGTTTTTTGGTAAATGACTTGATGAAAGACACAATAAGTTAAGAAGAGAAGATATTAGTAAAATAAGTAAGCTCATATGTAAATATCAAGTAAGAGAATTTGGATTAATTATCACCCTACCATATTCGCAACACTTATGAGCTAGAGCTGCATCAACATTCACATCAAGGGAGTCAACAACCTTACAAAGTCTCTTATTGTGGAATTTTTATGTTTGAATCTTAGTTTAATAGCTGAAAAATATAGCTTCAAAATATCTATTATAACATATTCCAAAATTTTCATCATTAATTTTGATATATATTTTTCTTCCAAAGTCTTTCAAGTTTTTTATGGATTAGAGCTTTCCATACCAAAGCTCATGAGGATTGTTTTAATTTTTTCATTCTTTTGAGCCATGGGAGCTTGATTTAATATTTGGACTATTATATAAACATATTTATACCAAAATTTGTTTGGATGAAATTTTTCTTGTATCATTGTTTTTGCTATATGTTGAACTACTTGATTTTTCCTTTCAACTACAACATTTCGCTATGGGGTTCTTGTAATTCAGAACTATATTTTTGTCCCATGTGTTAATGGCTAGGATATTAATAATAGGGTGGATGAATAAATTTTATGTAGGTTTCAAGAATATTTACAATTATTTAAATCATAATCAATAAGAACATGACAATACCATAAATCAAGAAATGATGTATAGAGATGAGATGGAAAACGCCAGCCTCATGATTTTTGTTGAAGAGACATATAGCATAATTGGGGTAATATTTCACACATACAAGTACTCTCAATTCAATACACAATATAAGTAATGCATAGTGATGTGCAATATTATTAAGCTCTAGATGTGTAAGATCACCTCAATATAGTCGGTGATGCTATACAATGAAATAATTAGGTGGGTGAGGTTATAGTTCAACCTATAGCACAATGCCAATGTCAACATCATAGGTGAACTTGTAGCCTCACACAAGATGATTAGTGATGTCATATGATGACTTAAATATGCGGGTCACGGTGTAGGCCAACCTATAGTAGGAGGTCATTGGGAAAAATAAAGGAGAACATGCAGTCTCTTTGAATGTTGATGCTTTCAAGAAGATGTATCATCTCAAGTTTTTTTGAATTTATCCAAACAATTTTTTTTAGATACTTTCTTGGAAACCCATTAAGAGCCTCTTGGATACCTCAAAAAAAATCCATTTATGGGGTCAAAACTGCTCCAGAAGTCAAGGATAAAAAAAAACTACTAAAAATAGTAAATGCTGATATAAATAAGGAAACTGAAGAAACCGACTAGAGGTAAAGTAGGAATAGATGGCTGGCCTCTAATATCCACCTAGATCAGTGCATGTAGGTAATCCGATAAAATGCAACAAACACAAACAATTGGAAAAGGGATAACAATGGAGAGCTAATTGTAGGATTTAGTAGATATATTAGAGTAGAGAGGAAGAGATTGGGGTCTTATGAGTAAGAGGAAAAGTCATGAATTGAAAAATATCGTTCTAATAGATTAAGCCATCTGTTTATGTTGTCTGCATCTATTTGGACCTAAAATATGGGAATGTCAAAGTTAACTTGTTCCTTAAAATGAGTGGCACCTCCAAGGAGGCTTTCAGATGGAGATGTGTCGTCGTTGGGTAGGCATTGAAGGATTTGGGAAATGTTATCCATCGTAATTTTCCTATGTTTCTTGAGCACCTCCTTAAGAAATATTTTGATAATATTTCCTGCTACCTCGTATTTATTTTCTTCCGCCATGGGAGGTGGTTGGCATTTGATGTAAGGATGATCTTGCAAAGGTTCAACAATATCAAGTGCTAACTCCTATACCATGATCTTGTTGGGGAAATGCAAAGAAAGATTGAGAAAGAGGAGGCCGCTCTGATACCATTGATTTGGAATTATGCAGGAAATAAATAAAATACATAAATAAACATAGACACAGAGTCAATGCACCATAAAGAAAACTTCATTTCATTAATATTAAATAAGTAAAATATGCTTACAGACATAATGGAAATAAACTAGCTTGGGTGATGGTATATTATCTCTGAGAAGAGATGTGTTGGCTTCATGCATCTCAATTTTCCTATAGTGAGGCTCAAGGGCCTTATTATTATTAAGGAACATGGAAAAAACATAAACAACCAAAAGCATAACACCAGGAGATGGAACACCAAGGGTTTGTGGGCTTCTTTGGGGTTATTTGGCTAGCCAAATTTTGGGGGCGTAACATGGTCATATATCTCCTTTTGGGACATACGATATATCTTTGAAAAAATATCTTTGAGTACTACCAGGTTTATCGTAGGCCCCTTCCTATACCTATGAGCCTTTTGCATACCTCAAAAAATTTCCATTTAATGCGTAAAAATTTCTTTGGAAGTTGAAGACCTAGAAAACTACTAAAAATAGTAAATCTTGCTATAGATAAGGAGGTCTAGTAGAAATATATGGGTGGCAACCAATATCCACTTGGATCACTTTATTTATAGAATCTGAACAAATGCAACAAACATAAACAATTGAAGAAGGCATAACAGTAGAGAGATAATTGTAGGATGAAGTAGACATATTGGAGTAGAGAAGGAGAGATTGGGGTCTTCTCCATAGGAGGTTGGGATTCCCATAGGAGGAGAATAGATACATCGTATTGCGAGGAGGAAATTGGGACACCTATATAAAGAGGAAAAGGTGCACCAAGATGGCGAACAACATAGATTAGAGTAGAGAAGAGGAATAAGTTTCACTTCAACATTTAGAGGAACTCCATTTCCTCCTAGATGTATATGTGCCAAAAACCGTAGTACTTAAGCACCAAATATTTCTCTGAATATTTGATACCATTTTTTTCGCGTAGTGTATGGAACATATTCGTAAATTGATGCACATCTTGATCCATTTGCTTCTACAACATATTCCATTATATGTACCTGTCCTTATAGCTCCCCATTGATAATATTGTTCCTTTATTGCATCTAAGAAATAATTCCAAGTGGGGGCAGCTTAGAACACATAGGATTCCCTCTCATCCTTTTTCTCACAGTAGCTTTCGCACTAGTCCTTGACATAGTGGGTGGATTTGGGGAGTGAAAAAGTAATCTTTTCCTAATTCGAAAGGTCAGGAGCTGAAAAATATACTTCTAATAGATTCAACCATCTATTTGTGGTGTCTTCATATATTTGGCCCTAAAATATGGGAATGTTGAAGTTAGCTTGAACCTTAAAAGGAGTGGCACCTCCAAAGTAGTTTTTAGATGAAGATGCATTGTGGGTTAATAGTTGTTGAAGGATCTGGGAAAATTTATTCATCATCATGTTCCTATGTTTCTTGACGACCTCCTCAAGTAATATTTTGATATGATTTCCACCAAACTCGTCCTTATTTTCATTCGCCATGGGATTTCGTTGGGGTTTCCTATAAGGCTAATCTTGTAAAGGTTAAACCATATCGAGTCCTAACTCCTTAGACTCTGATCATGTTGGGGACATGCAAAGAAATATTGAGATAACGGAGACTTCTCTGATACCACTAATCTGGATAATATCCAGGAATAACTAAAATATGCTTACAAATGGAATGAAAATAAAATAGCTCGGGTGATGTTATCTTATTTATGAGAAGATATGTGGTGGATACATGCCTCTCAATTGTGTTAAAATGAGGTTCAAGGGCCTTTTTATTATTTAAAAACATGGGAAAAGATTAAAGAACCACAACCATAACCCAGGAGATGGAACGCCAAGAGTTTTCTAGCCCCGTGGGGGTTAGTTGGGCAGCCAACTTCCTGGGGTCATAACATGGTAATATTATCTCCTTTTGTCACATATGATATATATTTGAAATGATCTATTTGAGTACTACTAGGTTTGTCGTAGGCCCATGCCTATGGCTACTAGCCTATTGGAGACATCAAAAAAACACCATTTAGGGGGTACAAACTGCTCTAAAAGTTAAGGACCCAATAAAAATACTAAAAATAGTAGATGTTGCTATAAATAAGGAAAACAAAGAAACCGACTCGAGTTCTAGTAGGAATATATGGGTTGCCACCAATATCCTCATCGATCACTGCTTGTCGATAATCTAATAAAATGAAACAAACACATAGAGTTGAAGAAGGGATAAGAGTCGAGAGTTAGTTGTAGGATGCAATAGACATATTAGAGTAGAGAATGACAGAGTGGGGTCTTATAATTAGGAGTTTCGGATTCGCATCAGAGAAGAATAGAGAGATGCTATTGTGAGAAGGAGGTTTGGACACCTATATAAAGAGGAAGAGGTTCAACAAGAGGGATCACAACATAGAGTAGAGTAGAGAAGAGGAATAACATGTAGTTAAAAATTTAGAAGTTGTTTGGGATTTTGCAGTAGCAATACAAGTGAGTGTGGATTTACTCTTTCGCTTGGCTCAGTATGAGCTGAGATTTGTGTCAGAGGCATATTGGGGTCCAAGCGTTAACTGCAAATGTAAATATAAAATAAACATGTAAATGGAAAATGAAAATTTGAATGACATGTAATGTAAATGAAATGAAATTGAATTTGTCATAGATGCAAATTGTGTTGGAAAATATTTTTAGGAAACCAATAAATCATTCCCCTCCAACTCATGCTAAGGTTTGAGTGTTAGGGGTTTTAAAGGAGAGTCAAATTAGAGTAGTTGTATAATATTGCAATTGATAGAGGAGAATTGCATATGCCTTGTAGCCTTTGTGCTACTATGTAGGGAGGGGCTGCAAATATTGTTTGTGCTAATGGAAATTTCAAATTCGTGTTATGCGTTTTTTGTAGGAGGTATTTGTTGAGTGATTTTGTTGATCAATTATGTAGTAGTTTGTGTTAATTTGCAACAACTAAATGTAATAATAATTTCCCATTTCATGTTTTTGTTCATAGATATAATATTGTAGATGTCTTATCTTGAGCATATGCAACTCTAGTAATAATTTTTTTTTGTTCCATGTTGCTGTTCATAAAACTAATACTCTATATATTTTATCTTCAATGTATATATTTGGCTCTGTAGCTGGGTATAATTTTTCATTTATTTATTTTTCATGTTGGCCCTCTTGGTCGGAGCACACAAATAGCCTCTCACATTTAGGGCCACATAACATATCCAACATGTTATATTTCCCAACATCTTCCATCCCAATTGAAAGATTAGGTTGGACACCTCTATAGCCACCTTGACATCCATCTACGACCTCTATTGAAGGAAATAATTCTAAGGATGAACTTCGAATAATGTTCTGGGCTTTAAAATTAGCTAATTACGAATGCCTTTCCCTTGAATAAATTATATTTTATTTAATATCAGAGATCTGGAGCTTTCAAGTTCATTGAATAACTAATCGTCGCCTTTTTTCTCACACTAGAGATGCATGAATCTTTCCCCTCATCTTCCTCATAATACTCTACATCAGTGTTTATAAGTAAGAGGGAAGTGATTTGAACATTTTGATGTGTGCTTAATCTTCTAATTTTTTAATTTCGACACTATAGGAGGAAGGCTCTATAAATAGACATTTTCATTATTAGTTATAAAGATTATTTAGTGTTAATATCCATCTTCGTATGGAACTAATCACATTAGTCAAGGAATTTTTCATTAAACTATCTCCTAAAGGGAAAATTTCATCTTTTCTATGAGATTTTTTTCTCATTTTGTGTACCACCAATACCATAATGGCTGTTAACATGCCCTCATTGTACTAATACTCGAATCACTTGACTATATTTATAGATTCGTGCACAATGTAAATGATATTGTGACGTAGTTCTATGTGATGTATTGCCTTGGTGTCATTAACAATTAACACATGTAATTTAAACATCCTACATTGATTTCCCTAACTTCTCCTTCGCATTAATTCTCCTATGGATTCCATTAATGCCTCCCAATAGATGTCATACTTTCATATACCATTATAAAGTTAACTTTAAAAACATAAAATTCATTCGCTTTGAGTTGTGTGATCATAGTATCCCTTAGCTTCATTCTTCTTCTTAGCATTATTACTTACTCCCATATCTCAAAGACACATCAATACATGGTTCAATTCTCATCAAGGTAAAAAAGTACATTTTTATTCATTTTTTAATTCAGAAAAAGCTACATATTGTGAAGCTTATGGTGGTTACTGCATTCGAGTACCAAATATATAAAAAGTAATGAGAATTGTAGAATCCTACAAGAAGGGGATAAAAGAAAAATAGTGATCATCCCATAGTGGTGGATCCTTCTGTGAGTGAATTCTTCCACAAGGATAATAAATATGTTTGTAGGACAGACATCCAACCTCATTGGGTAATCATTCACACATACAACAATCCTCAATTCAATGCACAGGATGAGGCGTACAGAGTGACGTGTAATATTATTAAGCGCTAGATGTTGCGAGATCACCAGAACATGGTCGGTGATGCTATACAATGAAATAATTAGGTGGCTGAGGGTGTAGTCCAACCTACAGTAGGACACCAATGTAAACATGAAAGGTGAACTTGTAGTTTGACCACAAGATCATTGGTAATGCGATATGATGACTTAACTATGCGGTTCAGGGTGTAGTCCAACCTATAGTAAGAGGTCGTTGTGAAAAATAAAGGAGAACATGCGTTCTCTATGAAGGTTGATGCTTTCAATAGGATGTATCATCTGAAGATTTATTAAATTAAGCGTAATTTTTTTTTTATAGATAATTTCTTTGAATCCCATCCCAAACTCATCAAGATTGTGAAGGGTTTCTGGAAGGATAGCTATTTTTTCAAGGAACAAGAATCCTAGAAATACCCCAGACAACATCTACGAGCACCATTTTCACATCTCACAATAATAATGAACTTTGAAAATTGAATGGTTAGCCTTGGTGTTTTAGCCAAGATGCACATTCTATATCCAAGTGTGAAAGCAATGTTTAAGTATCTTCGTGTTTAACTAGGAGCTAACAGGTGTTTGTCTCATAATAAAATAAAGTATTATTTAGATTGAAAACCAATGTGATTTATGATAAAAAAAAAAGAATAAATAAAATTTTAATTATTTTTAATTAATTGTCAATATCATCTAATATAATTTCATGTAAATTAATTAGAGGTAACAAAAATATTTGAGTGAGATTTTTAAACCATATAGTTTTCAAATATATTCTAACACATTGTTTGAATATCTATGTTAACTAACTTGAATTAATATCAACCCAAAGAATATATAGCATTTGAAAATATAATTTGCACATAATGTTTTTTCACTAAAATAAGTTTGCACTTGAAGAAATTTGATCCCTCTTCGCTCTCATGTTAGATCCATGCTTAATATGGATCTATGGGTGTAGGAATAATTTTGTTAAAAAATTTGTTGAAATCCCTTTTGGAAGTAAATGAAGCCCACACAAATTAGAGCACATAGTGTTATATGTCACCCTACTTAATAGAAACATTTGGTGATGGAAATGGACATGATATGTTCCTCCTATACACATTTACTACCAAGAATTGTGGGGGAACTAGTACATCAAATTATTCGATGTAATTTGTGATTAGATCTTAACTAAAACCCATCAGTTTTCGGGAACACAAGAGGACGGAAAAAGAGACAAATTTTATTAGAGGAATATGAAACTAGTGTTAGGAGGAGCGTTATAGCTACATGTGGATATTAATATATTTAATTCCCCCTCACTTAATTCCCGAGTTGGTCCGAAATGAATTGATGATAAGGGAGATCAAGTAAGCTTAGATACCATTGTTTCTAGAAAATATCAATAAAAGGTCACATTTAGGCTTTCCTACAAAAATAAACGACTATGTTATGACTAGGGGGTGGTATAAGAATAAGGAGTTGAAGCTTCTAGATAGAATTTTCAAAAAGCACCACCCCATCTTATAGTGAAAGAGAATTTAATGTCTATGAAACTCTCACATCCATATGAACATGAATCTCTCCCTAACAATTCCTACTCCAAGACATGCTCACATTCAAGAGTTGAGGAAAAAATTCAATAGAGAGAACATGAAGACTTCATTCCCATCCTTTATCTTAAAGTATCGAAAAAGGAAAAAAAAAGAGAGAGCAACGCCTTTCAGAAATATAGGCCCTTTCAAAGGCCACATATGAAGAGGAAAGTTTTAAATACAAATATTCAATTTGAAATGATAAGGGAACAACAAATGTTTGCACAGGGTGGACCCTTAGCTCTCCAACAAATAACTATTTATGATGATGAACCACAAACTGAGATGTATGTATCTAACTTAACAATATTCAAACTTGGTCCAAATGCTCAACTATGAACACATTCCATTTAGGCGCAAAACAACATGAGCATGGGCATATTATTAGATATTGTCAATTAAATAAATCTCTAAATATTTCCAAAATAGTGGGGGAAAGTGATGTACAGAGCTTCTTTAAACTGGAAAATAGTGTTTACTTGGAAAAAAATATACAACATGGTCTAGAAAGCAAGTCCAAAGGGAAATTATATTTCTATAGAGCCTTAAGTAGAGGAAAAATAAGATAATTCCCCACCAATAATTGTAGTTGTACAACCCCAATACCAAATTGCAGCTCACCTTCCCCGAAATGGCATGATGAGCCCAAATGTAAAAAAACGATTGGATGAGAAGAAGTTGTTGCATATTATCAAGATGCAAAAATCAAATGGGCAATGACATCTATGAATATAAGGAGAGTGGGGATATTGATATACACATAATTAACCTTCAAGGCATTCTAAAAACCTACCAACATAAATAGATTCAATATGTCCATTGAGAACACATCCTAGTAGTCCAAAATACCCTCCCACACAATACTAGAAACCCTTGAGTAGAGGGCATAGATACATCATACACAATATCATGGCTAGGTAATGTACCTAATTAACCTATTAATCTTAAAAGTAATCCAAGAGAGGATGAACATATGGATGGATAAGTAATTACAGTTACCATAGGAAATCAGTGAATTTATGGTTACCTTCTAACATAATTCTTTGATGAAAAACTGTTTCCCACCCTCTTTCATCCATAATTTAGAATGAAATTCATCTCATGTATTTTTATAAGTATTGATAGTAAGAGTATGGAAGGAGTCGAAGAGGTTGTAAAATTTAAGTCCTCATACATTCCCATGTTACAAGAAGTCACTTAGCTATCCCTTTAAATCTAACTACATGTGTGTCTCACTTCATTCATTTATTAGTAAGTAATAATAGAAAGTCAACATGTCAAATCATTTTTAATCCATAATATTAAACTAAACTTATTTATTTTAGATAAATAAACCACTTTGAAGAAAATTTTACAACAAACAAAAGATATATATCACCTCATCAATCTTAATAATACTATACTATTTAATTTAATTGTAACATAATCCTCTATATTATTTCACCTATTTATAATTATTTTATTTAATTTTTTGATATTATATTCTGATTAACTACCAAAAAGTATGTGTGTCTCATTCGTAAATAATAATAATATAAAGCTGACATGTCAAATCATTTTTAATCCATAATAATAGAAAGCCGACCTGCCATATCATTTTTAATTGATACCTACGTTACATCCACTATAAATTTGTTATTATGCAGCTGTTGAAGAAATATTCAATTTATCTTGCATGCTTACCCAAATCATCAATATTCTTTCCACAAATCTTCAAATCTTTAGATATGAAAATGGAGATTCAAAAAGCATGCGCGGGTGTTGATGGTTCATGGTTGACCGAATCGTGTGATTTTCAAATGGAGATATTAGCTCGTCTACCAGAGGATTTCGTTTACCGTTATCGCCTTGTCTCCGAGCAATGGAATGCATTTCTTTCTTCAAAATACTTTCTTAAAAGGTGGGCCAAAGCACTTCCGTTGGCACGGCTGGTTCTGTGCCATACGAATCCCGAATTGACATGTCTGGGTTTCTGTTTTTACACACATAAATGGATTAAAACCTACTTCAGCCTTTCCTTTCTAGAGGAATGGATAGCCCTAGACCAGGCCCAACCACCTTTTCCTTACCCATTACAAGTATCTGCCTATGCCCATGCCCATATCCGACGCATACAGTCTGTGGCAGGACTCATCTTGGTTAACGTAGCCCATCGCTACAACAACGTGTACACTTTAAAGCTTTGCAATCCTTATAAACGAGCATTTTTTGATATTCCTGTGCCACACACAAGACTCTACAGTGAATGCATTGTTGTTAATGAGAGTAGTAATCACAAATATAACGTTGTTTAGAAATTTGTTACTCTCAGGGACAACTGGTCTGTCCAAATTTACGAACCTTCACAAGAGGGATGGAATATCGCTGGATATTTCCCGATGATTATAAAATGAACCTAAACACTCCGCTTGTTCACTGCAATGGATCATTCTACGATAAATGTCAAAGGAGAGCGGACGAAGTGAATGGCATCGCGTGTTTCAACATCCGATTACACGAAAATGATTCAAGTGTAACGCCGAAGGCCATTCCCGTGCTTTTTGCACCATACCCTAAAATAGTGCGGAATTACCACCTTCTGTCATGGATAATCACATGTGGTTTGCGACTACTGCTAATCGCCAGAGGATGGGTGCATGTTGAGGGTGAGGGCCATGTGGACTGAGCAAGAGACTATTATATGGGAGTTTCGAAATAAGGATTATATGGTAGTTTTCAATATAGTGATCCCACATACGAATATCCAATAGAACATTGTTTTGTGATTGCTAACATAAAATTTGGGAAAATATTGGACTTTTAAAAAAAAAAAATTATCTTAAAGTTGTAAATTGAAATTTTTTTTATATGTATTTAATTAATTGAAAATTTTTATTTGATATCTGTTTAATTTATTTGTTAACTTTATTTTTTTTGGCTTTCACTTTTTCTATACGTCTAAAATTTGGTTTTCTATTTTATTTTAGGATTATAGTCTATAAAAACTATGGAAGAAGTTAATGTTTGTGAGTAACGAAATCAGTTCTTAAGAATGGTTCAAAACAACATCTTACTATGAAATTAAGCATTATGAAAATCTAAGTAATGAGATATAGTAATATCAATGACACTCTCAAGCAAGAAAACAAGCAAGTCGGATAGTTATAAAAATATTTTTTTTATTATACTTGGTATATATTTCTATTAAAACAAGACCCAGCTAGGTTAGTGTAATTAAATAAGAAAATAAGTAAAATTTATCATCATATATGTTATGTTATATGATGTTTGGAAGTACCTCCTTAATAGGTATATCCTTTTCTTACTTCACATTGTGAACCAAGCTATACAAAGGTAGGGTTAGGTCCTCATCAACGAAAAGGATAATTTCCTGGAAACCACCTATCTTGCCCCACAAACCATCTCCATCCTCCACATGCTTAACCTCACCCATATCACCTTATATGCAAGATAATAATGTACCTGATGTAATGGATCTGAATTTTAGATATATGATAATGGAAAATGTGCCCAATAACTTCCAATAAATTCCAATAACTATCCATGAATATAAAATAGAAATTTGTTATTTATTAATCAAAACCTTTCAGGTAGTGTAACACCTTACACCTACTCTTTAATGAAAGATTTAAAATAGAAATCTTGTCTTTATTAATCAAAACCCTTGAGGTAGCATAACACCATACACCTAGTATTTAAAGAAATATGTAAAAGACTTGAGTCAACCAAACACAAGTATCCGATGATTTACGGAAATATAATGCATTTTAGATAAATAGGGTTGATAAAGATGTTATAATAGTGCACATGTCTAGTTCCCTAAACTAACTACATAGGTTATGGGGTACCTGAAAATTTCTTTTTATTCTTACTAACTTACAATAAGGTCTTATAACACTTTGTCACATACCCCTAATAATTTTCACGTAACTATATTTGGAAAAACTTGATTTTCAACTTCCATAAATATTGTCAAACACATTACATGTAAGCATTTATTCAAATTATTTCTATAGAACCACTTATTTAGTCTTTTTATTTTACACATATTGTCAAATATTTTGTACGAAATGAAATAAGAAGCATTTATTTGATTCCACTTTAACATACTAACAAAATTATACAATTTAATCATATAACTCTTTCATTTGTGTATTTGTGGTATTTAATCAAATTGTTTGTATGAAAATTGTAATAAAAGAAATTTCAAAAATTTATTTAAATGCTTAGCATGCAAATAACAATAGATGAGCTTGAATAGTAATACTACATAATAATTCCAACATATCGCAATAATATGGCCATCTATAAAACAACATTTTTATTGTAGAATCTCATTAAAAATATTTTATGAAATGAATCCTTAAACCATTTAGGCATTTCTAGGGACTTAGCATGAAAACTAAAATGGAAACTTCTTAAATACATATTTATTCAATAGTAATATTATACAACAATTATTAAATATAACAATAATATCCTCATGCATGAAAACAATAGTTGTGGAATTTCATTTTATATATTTTATGCAATGAATCATTAATATGTTTAGGCATTTTTGCAAATACTTAGCATGCAACTTAATATGGAAACTTCCTCAAGGGGTATATCCTAATTAGAGAAATCCCAACTCTAAAAGCCGAACCATAAAATCAATGGTGGTTTCCCTTACTATGCTCCAAGATTTATTTAGTAGAAATTCCAAAATTGATTTATTTGATACATGAGTTTAGGAGTATCGAAGAAGCTCAAATTCCTCTAAATATATCATGGAATATTTCATAGCCAAATATCCAAAAATTGGATCAAGGATTTGGATTATTTTTAGTTTATATTTTCCATGTTTCAGCTTTTGGAATCTCCTAAAAGAATATTTATCACATAAATTCAAATGTGACGTGTTTAAAGAAGAATTTAAGATTCCTATCTCCCTTAACCATTGTTCTTAGAATTTAATACATATAAAAATCTACCTCAAATTATTATAACAAAAAAAAAAATCATTTATGTCACTAAACCATCTATTAGAAAACATCATTAACACAAAAATAACTATTTATCTATTGTGATTGTAAAAGATACTAGAAATTGATGGAAGGCTAGCCCCATTCTACCCCACCATAGGCTCAATTATGTTACATTAATTCTCATTCTTGTACACTCTTGTGCCATAGATTGATTCCTCATGGAGAAATTAACTTAGAGCTATTATAAACTAATTTTAGACTATATTTAGACTCAATTTCAACTCAACAAGTGGATGGAATTCTCATTTTCAAACACATTAGGAAGACTAGATGATTAACCTTGCCGTCATTGGCTAGGATGACATTTACAAGAGAAACACCTAGGAATACACATCATAACAAACTCCTTATTTGATATCTATAGTCACTCAACCCTCCCCTCTTCAATGTTTTATGTGCCAAAGACAACTAGGACCATTCCTATTCATAACAGCCATCTATTCCAAAGAAAAAAACATTACAAGATATCCATTTCCTATCATATAATTTATCACTTACAGCTATTAAAAAACATTAATCTTTGAACCTCCCTGGGTTATACAACTAAACATTTTTCTATTCAAGATATTGAATGATAAAAACGTGCATTTATAAAATATATGATAATAATGAAGTGAGAATCTAATTACATGGTTATTTAGTTCTTACCATCATAATCTACTATATTTACCCATATTCACCGATGGTATTCACCCATAGATTTTATAAACCAGGGTATTTACCCGTGGTATTTTAAATTTATGATGATTTAGATTTTACTATTGTAATTTATAATTTTACACTGGTGATTCATATTGGGTGATTTGTAGCAATGTGTATCAACAAGTTTATACATTATGTCTATGAGCATCAAGAAATTTTCTATAACATTTAAGAGTACATGTTTCCTTTTTATTCCTTCATGAACACCCGATTTCCTAATACTTGGTTTAGTATTTTTCCTTTAAATTTATTATAGTGTTATAAAAACATTGTTTAAGTGTTTAATGAGCTACTACAACTTCTATATGATATTATATTACGCCATACCTATAACCCATTTGATAATTTTAGGTTGATAGTATAAACACATACTACCCCTAACCCCCATGTTGTAGCATATAACAATGAAAAGTGTATGGGAATGTTGAAGTAAAGTTGTACCTTAAAATGAGTCACACTTCTAAAGAGGCTTTTAGATGAAGATGCATGATCTATGGGTAGGTGTCGAAGGATCTTGGAAAAGTTGTCCATCATCATGTTCCTATGTCTCTTGGCGGCCTCCTCGAGAAATATTTTGATAGGATTTCCTCCTACTTTGTCTTTACTTTCTTCCGCCATGGGAGGTCGTTGAGGTTTGCTATAAGGCTGTTCTTGCAATGTTTCAACCATATCGAACCCTAACTCCATATACCCTAATCGCGTTGGGGACATGCAAAGAAATATTCAGAAAGAGCAGACCACTCTAATACCACTGATCCTGACTTATGTAGGAATGAAATAAAATATATAAATAAACATAAAAATAGAGTTGATGCAACAAAAATAAAACTACATTTCATTAATATTGAATAACTAAAATATTCTTATAGATAGAATGGAAATATATTATCTCGGGTGATGGTACAAAGCCAGCCACAGTTATAACAATTCATAAAATAAGCGTTGGATATGAATACTAAATTAAGGAAATAACATGAATTATTTTGCCAACGAGCTTCTATTACTGGCTCTTATTGTGACCTAGATGAAATATTGATCCAACAAATAGCTATCTCGAAACTTGAATGTGAAAATATTGAGAAGAAAATGAATGAACACATTCAATGGCAAGCTTCAGACTCAGGCAGGGAAGCTAATCTAGCTCAGCTAGATAATTCCCACAAGGAAATCTATTTAAAATATTGGAAAGCACAGATAAAGCAAGCAGAGAAAGCAACAACGAAAGCATCAAGATTATCAAATGAAATTACTGAATCTCTATGTGAATAGTTGTTGAAAGCATAAGTCATCACAGAGTGCACATATGAAGTGCTCTAAAAAATTGAACAGCTGAAAACACAGTGGAATCAAAAGGAAAAAAATGAAGGTTGAAACAATTAAAAAAGTAAATAAGCGTGATCAATAAAATTATTGGAATTTTCTGATCAAACCTTATCATTAGTACTAGACCCTGCAGTATTTAACAGATTCAAAAAGAATATCGTAACCAGCACTCTCAAACACAGTATTCAAGGGACAGGTCAGATCGAGGATTTCGTAGCCACCTCAACTCAAAACCATGCTAGATATTTTTCAACTTCGTGTTCAAATCCAAAAGAAAAGGCAGAATTCATAAATCATATTTTTACTTTATCTTCCTAGATTGTAGTTTAAGTTAGTATTACAAGGATGGTTGTTTGAAGCCACCTCTATATTATTGTAATAATCTATTTTAGAACATAGTTAGTTTAGTTTTTTTTTTGTAAGTTCGGTGTGTCCATGCCATTTCTATTTATATTTTAAGACAGGTTACAAAATATAAAGTCATTCTTGGCCTCAACCTGCCCAGGAGGGAAACCAGGTTTATTGGCCTTCTAAAAACATGGTTTGCATCCCAAAATTGGAATTGTCTCTTACGTCTATGACTAGCTTGTACTATCTGAGTTTCTGCTTGGTTCAACTGCTGAAGGATCTGCTGAAGAGTTTTCTCTATACGCCCCACTTTTTCGTCTAATCTGCTGACCCTATCTGCAGTTTGATATTGAGTGATCTTGAGGTGCTGCTGATTGTCCTGAATCTCCAAGAGAAGACTCTGGGTGCGTTGGTCCGGTTGCATTGCCTCTGTCTTTACTTGGACAGGGTGATTGTTCTGGATTGCTTTTGCTAGCAGGCATTTTACAATCCAATAGGTATGGACTTTCTGGTTAAACAAAGTGAGCCTGCCTCTTGTATGCCCTGGATCTGTTATAAAATCCAGTATTTCAGCTTCAGTCTCTGCTTCCTCTGGTTCCTGGTGAATTTCCTGCTCCCAACCTCGTATTTCATTCCTGGGTGCCGAGGGGTTGCTCATGACATATTTGACAGCTAGTTCTTCCAGGTGGTCGAGATACGTTCTCCGCCCCCTTTTCTTTGGCACTTGGTCTGGTAGGATAGGTTGCTTCCCCTTATTCGCTGCCCTAGATTGGCGCTTTCCCATTGTTTGAGATGAGGTTTTGACTAACACTGACATGCAGGAAGAAACAGAATGAGAATAGGTTTTAAAACTGAGCATGCACCCCACGGTGCCTTCAACCCTTCGCCGAGACGGAAGCTCGACCAAGTTCTTGCAATTGATATCAGTGTTTTGACTCTGCGGGTTATCTTGCGAGAAAAAGGAAAGGTGGATTATGTTTACAGCACTCAGATAAGAAGGAAACCTGTTATAACTAAGGTGGATGCCAATAATGGAGATGCAGACATGACTATAACTAGGGAGCTTAAGCCAGCTTTTCCTATCACGATTTTGACAGCGAATTCGAGCCTGGCTGCCACAGTGATTACACAGGTAACTGGGGATTTTTCTTCCTTGCCTTCGCACAGGGTTAGTTTCAAGGACATGGGGGTTGCCATGGTCATGGAGAGGAGGGGTGACCAGATCCCATTCTGGTTTCCAGCACTTAGCAAACGACAGAAGGAACAGAGGCAAACTAAAAATTAAACTATCTCTATCGCTATAGACATCATCAACCGCAAGAAAAAACTGAACTTGAAAATAATAGGGATCCCGGAAGCAGGGAGGGACCTGACTCAGTTCAGGTTCGAGATAATTGCCGAACACCAAAAACGACATAATGCCTAACCTATCTTCTTCACTGAACCATATTTGCTGCATTAACAATTAAGAGCTTTAAGGTTATTATCAGAACATACCCGAACAAATTCTCATGGATTCGAGGTTGCAGGGCTGTATTTTGCCTTCGACGCCTCCAAACTTTCGCATGCCAGGGAGAATGCATGCTAGAATGAAGAAGGGTTTAGTATTTAAACCCCTCCTATGCATTTAGAGAAGGGTCGAGAAATTTGTCCAAAACATTTCCAAAGAAAGCATTAATGTAAATTTGTGAATGCTTTGATGAATTAATGGAACACAAGCTACTATATTTTGATAATTAAAAATGTTTAACTAATGTTTCACTATTGTACTCTTTAAATTGCTTGAAAATGAAGAGGAGAAATTCAATTCTTGTCATTTTACATGAGTAGAACTTCGTATATATGGTACTTTTATTCACTTGTATTAAGCCTTACTTTCTTGATTGGCAGTCATATTTTTATTGCATTATATATTTGAAATTTTATTATAGATGAATGTTATTATAGATGAATTATTCTGATCAAACTACTTTTTGAGAAGAATCATCTTACAAAATTTTCATCTCTTTCAACTGTTAAATGATCTATATTACTAATAGTTGAAGGGTATCTTTTTAGATCACATAAATGAAGAGACACCCTCGGTATAGAGTAGAATGTATAGTTTAGATAGATGCATGTGATAGATTAAAATCATTTTCCATTTGCATGTTGTATAATCAAAACACCCTCAAAATCATCGTTATTGGGATGTTGGTCCCATTATCCCCACTCAGAGCCACTACACCAAACATAAAAGGAGTTTCTTTAAGTTCCAGACCGGGTGGTTTTCCCCAATTTTTTGGCAGCGGAATTTCGAGGCCTCAATAGAACTATATTTCCTCCCAGATGTATCTCTGCAAACAATTATGGTACTTAAGCACCAAATGTTTCTTCAAATATTTCATACCCAACTTTGTTCATAGTGTATGAAACATATTCGTCAGCTCATCCACATCATGATTCTTTTCTACTGCAACGTATTCCATTATATGTAATTGTCCTCATATCTCCCCATTAATAATATTGTTCCTTGATTGCATCTCATAAATAACTCCAAGTGGGGGAAGCTGAGAACATGGAAGATTCCCTCTCATCCCTTTTCTCACAGTAGGTTTCCCACTAGTCGTACACATGGGGGGTGGATTTGTGGAGTGAAAAGTAATATTTTCCCGATTGGAAAAGACATGGACTGAAAAGTATCCTTCTAACAGATTCATCCATCTATCTATGTTGTCTGCATCTATTTGGACCTAGAATATGGGAATTTCGAAGTTAATTTGTACCTTAAAAGGGGTGGCACCTCCAAATTTGCTTTCAGATTAAAATGCATCATCAGTGGGTAGGTGTCGAAGGATCTAAAAAAATTTATCCATCATCATGCTCCTATTTTTCTTGAGGGCCTCATCGAGCAATATTTTTATAGGATTTTTTGCTAGCTGCTCTTTATTTTCTTTCGCCAATGGGAGGTCATTGGGGTTTGCTGCAATGTTAATCTTGCAAGGGTTCGACCATATCAACCCGTAACTCCTTATATCCTCATCTCATTGGGGGCATGCAAATAAATATTGAGAAAGAGGAGAGCTCTCTAATAGCACTAATCCAAACTTATGCTGGAATGCAATAAAATACATAATAAACATAAAAACGGAGTTGATGCAACACAAATAAAAATTAATTTCATTAATATTAAATAACCAAAATATTCTTATAGAGTTGGTGAATGGTTTCAACCTGTCGTCCATGAAACTAATTATGGTTGTGAGAGCATTCATCAACCTGAAAGGCATGACGAGTCATTCAAAATGGCCCTCCATGGAATTGAAGGTAACATTCCACACATTGGAGGGTTGGACTGGTACCTAGTGATACCTGAACATCAAATCAATGTTACTGAACTATATGGAACCCTTTAGTTTGTCTAGCAGGTCATAAATTCGTGGGATCGGGTACCTTTTCTAGACAGTGATATTGTCCAACACCCAATAGCCAATATACAGTGTCCAAGTGCCATTCTTCTTTTGTACCAACATAATTGCGCTCCCATACGACGATGAACTCGGTCAGTTGTACCCTTTCTATAGTAGCTCCTATATCTGTCTCTCTATTTTGTTGCTGTCTAGAATAGAGGATCGATAGATTGGTCCATTAAGTAGTGGTATGCCTGGGGTAGATCGATTGAGTGCTTGAATTTACAATGAAGAGACACCCCTACGGGTGGGGTTAATATGTCCCCATAATCCTACATGAACTTCTCCATCTATTGTTTCCGTGAAGAGTATCCCTCCATGGAGTTCATGGCCATAGTCTTCTTCCTGCCATAAGGGGAGATCATAAGGAAAAAAAATTCCCTATTTGGGAAATGAGCTTACAACATTTCTTTGCAGCGATAAAAGAGGTGGAGGTAGGCGGTGGTACCTTCATTATCTTGTACAGCACATTACCCTAATTAACAATACATGTGCGAGACCTATACTCAAACACAACATGTCGCTTTCATAAATATTGTTGGCCTTATAATACATCTCAAACCTCTTGAGGAGAAACATCACATAATAACTCATCCATGAAGGGTTTGATGCTATAGCAAAGGTGATAATGTTGGGTAAAACAAAGATCTAGTCCTTGGTGAAGCCACTTGATGGTGTATGGTTGTGGGTGTGTTTTAGTGAGCAAGCCTAGCCATTTCACCACCTCTTCCGAAATGAGGTTCCTTTGGCTCTTGTTGTCAATAATGAACTGCAATAGGGTACCCTTCACCAACATCTAGGGATGGAATAGGTTCCCCCCCTGCTCTCAATCTTCGGGTTCCTCCTTTTGGATCTTGGCAATCACAATGATGGCACTAGGCTCTACATCTATAATCTTCTTCCATTTTTTATTTTCGTTTTTAGGTAATTACTTAGGCTCGGAAGATGCATCTAATTCGGAAGCCAGCAGCTCAACCACTAGTGACAGACTGGGCTGATACTCACTTGTACTTTGAGATATGCTCTTATGGAACTCACACCACTTCCCCATGTCCGTCTCTAACTTCTTCGTGTTTTTCTTCTCTTGTTGCTTGGTTGGGATGTCATGGGCCTACCCACCTTGGCATTGTCCTTTGTTCAGCAGATTAGTGGCACCTTTCTCTTGCTACTAATTCACAGATTGAAAGTCTCACTTCTTCTATTTTAATTTTTCCTCGATCCTGGAAGCATAACTGTATTTTTTAGTAAGGTGGGAGATGTCAAGGAACTACATTTCCTCTTCGATGTATCTGTGAAAATAGTTTTAGTAATTGATAACCAAAAGTGTCTATGAATATTTTATACCCAAGATTATGTGTAGGGTATGGAACGGATTCATCAGCTCATGCACATATTGATCCCTTTTCTTCCAAAATGTATTCCATTACTTATAATTTTACTAATAGCTCTGCATCGGTTAATATTGTTCGTTAATTTCATCTCATAAATAATTTTGAGTTGGTGGAGCTGAGAACAAAGAGGATTCCCTCTCGTCCATTTTTTCATGCTAGGTTTCCCACTAGTCCTTAACATGCAGAGTATATTTGAGTAGTGAAAATGTAATATTTTCCCTATTGGAGAAATCATCATGAACTGAAAAATATCCTTCTAATAGATTCAAACATATATGTCTAGTGTCTACATCTATTTGGCACTAACACATGGGAATTTTGAAGTCAAATTGTAGCTTGAAATGAGTGGCACCTTCAAAGTGGATTTTAGATGAATATGTGTCATTGATGGGTAGGCGTCGAAGGATTTGTGAAAATTTATCCATCGTCATGATCCTTTGTTTCTTGAGGGCCTCCTCAAGAAATATTTTGATCATATTTCTTGCTACCTTGTCTTTATTTTCTTTCACCATCAGAGTTCATTGGGGTTTTTGAGGTTGATCTTGCAAAGGTTCGACCATATGAAGACCTAACTCCTTATACCATGATCTGATTGGGGACATGCAATGAAATATTGAGAAAGAGGAGACATCTCTCATACCAATGATCCAGACTTATGCAAGAATGTAATAGAATACATAAATAAACATAAACACAAAGATGCAACATAAATAAAACTACATTTCATTAATATTAAATAGCTAAAATATGCTTACATAAATAATGGAAATAAACGAGCTCAGGTTCTGGTGTCTTATATATGAGAAGAGAGGTCATTGATACATGCCTCTCAATTGTGTTACAATGAGAATAAAGGGCCCTTTTATTATCGAACAACATGGGAAAACCCTAGAAAACCAAAACCATAACCCCAGGAGATGGAACGCTAAGAGTTTGTGAACCGCACTCGAGTTAGTTTGGAAGCCGATTTCCCATGGTCGTAACTTGGTCATGTTATCTCCATTTAGGGTGTCAAAACTACTCTAGAAGTTCAGGACCCAAAAAACAAGAAAAAAATTGTAAATGTTGCTATAAATAAGGAAACAAAAGAAACTGACTAGAGATTTAGTAGGAATAGATGGGTCACCACCAATATCCACCTGCATCACTGCATGTAGAGAATCTGAGAAAATGGATCAAAAGAAAACAATTTAAGAAGGGATAATATTAAAGAGCTAATTGTTGGATGTAGTAGATATATTACAGTAGAGAAGAAGAGAGTGGGTTATTATGAGTACAAGGTTGGGATTCCCATAAGAGAAGAATAAAGACATGGTATTTCAAGGAGGAGGTTGGGACACCTATGTAAAGAGGAAGAGGTGCACCAAGAGGGAGCACAACATAGATTCGAGTAGAGAAGAGGACTAACCTACACTTCAAGATTTAGAGGAAATTCATTTCCTGTTGTATGTATCTGTGCAGACAAATATAGTCCTTAAGCACCAAATGTTTCTCTGAATACTTGATACCTAACTTTTAGCTATGTGTATGGAACATATTTTTCAGCTCATGCACATCTTGATCCCTTTGCTGCTGCAACATATTCCATTATATGTACTTATCCTCATAGCTCCCCATCGATAATATTGTTCCTTGATTACATATCAGAAATAATTCCAGGTGGGGGAATCTGAGAACATGGAGGATTCGCACTAGTCCTTGAAATGGGGGGTACATTTGAGGGGTGCAAAAGTAATATTTTCCCGATTGGAAAAGTCATGAACTATAAAATATGCTTATAATAGATTAAACCATCTATATATGGTGTCTATATCTATTTAGCCATAAAATATGGGAATGTCAATGTTTATTTGTACCTTAAAAGGTGTGGCACCTCCAAAGTGGCTTTCAGATGAAGATGAGAAGTTGGTGGGTAGGCATCGAAGGATCTGGGAAAATTTATCCATCATCATGTTCCTATATTTCTTAAGGGCCTCCTTGAGAAATATTTTGATATAATTTCCTACTAAATCGCCTTTAATTTATTCCACCATGGGAGGTAAATGGGGTTTGTTGTAAGGTTGATCTTGAAAAGTTTCAAAAATATCAAGCCCTAACTGGTTATACGCAGATCTCGTTGGGGACATGCAAAGAAATATTGAGAGAGAGGAGACTGCCCTGATACCACTAATCTATACTTATGCACGAATGAAAAAAAATACATAAATAAACATAAAGAGAGAGTCGATGTAGCATAAATAAAACTTTCTTTCATTAAAATTAAATAACTAAAATATTGTTACAGAAAAAATAGAAATAAAGTGGCTCGGGTGATGGTATATTATCTCTGAGAAGAGATGTGGTGGTTTTTTGGTCGAAAGGCCCAGTTGCTTCACCACCTATTCTAAATGAGGTTCCCTTTTCTCTCGTTGTCGATAATAAATTGCATTGGGGAACCCTTCACCCACATCTAGGAATATAATAGGTTCTACCCCTCCTCCTGATCTTTGGGTTCCTTCTTTTCGATCTTGGTGATCACAATGGTGGCACTAGGCTCTACATCAATAATATTGGTCCCTTTTTCATTCACATTATCGCGTTCTAACTCAAACTCATAACATGCATCTAATTCATAATCCTTGAGCTCAACCACTAGTGGAAAATTGGCCTGATACTCACCTGTTTTTTGAGATAAGCTCTTATGGAATTCACACCACTTCACCATGTTCATCTTTGACTTTGTGGTGTTTTTCTTCACTCTCTACTTGGCTGGGTTGTCATGGGCTGCCACACCTCAGCATTGTCCTTTGCTCTACAGTTTGGGGGCACCTTTCTCTTGCTTCTAATTCGCATATCCAAAGTCTCACTTCTTCTATTTGAATTTATTCTCAATCTGAGAAGCATACCTATATTCGGCAGCAAGGGAGGAGATGTCGAGGAACTCCATTTCCTCCTAGATGTATATGTGCAAATTTTTGTAGTAACTAAGCACCAAATATTTCTCTGAATGTTTGATACCCAACATTGTGTGTAGGGTATGGAACATATTCATAAGTGCATGAACATATTTATCCTTTTGCTTCCACAACATATTACATTATTTTTACTTGTCCCAATATCTGCACATGGGGTAATATTATTCCTTGATTTCATATCATAAATAATTCCCAGTTTGGGGAGCTGAGAACAGAAAGGATTCCCTCTTGCCCTTTTTCTCACACTGGTTTTCTCACTATTCCTTGATATGGGGAGTGGATTTGAGGAGTGAAAATGTAATATTTTACCGATTCAAAAAGTGATGGATTGAAAAATATCCTTCTAATAGATTCATACATATATCTCTCATATTTTCATCTATTTAGCCCTAAAATATGGGAGTGTCAAAGTTAACATGTACCTTAAAAGGAGTGGCATGTCAAAAGTGAATTTCAGATGAATATGCGTCGTCGTTGGGTAGGCGTAGAAGAATCTGGGAAATTTTATCCATCATCATGTTCCTTTCTTTCTTGAGGGCCTCCTCGAGCAATATTTTGATCGGATTTCCTGTTAGCTCGTATTTATTTTATTTGACCATGGGAGTTCATTGGGGTTTTCAAGGCTAATCTTGCAAAGGTTTGATCATATCGACCCTAACTCCTTATACCCAGATCTCGTTGGGGACATTAAAATAAATATTGAGAAAGAGGAGACCTCTCTAATACCAATGATTTGGATTGATGCAGGAAAACGATATAATACATAAATAAAAATAAGAGCAAAGATGTATATTAAATAAAAATTCATTTCATTAATATTAAATAACGTAAGGTCACCGGTTCGAAACCCGTGGGTGGCTTGGGAGGAGAAAAAGTGGGAAAAATTAGGATTAGTCTAAACTAGCAAAAAAAAAAAAAAAAAAAAAACTTACATATGCTTACAAAAATAATGGGAATAAACTAGCTTGGGTGATGGTATCTTATCTCTGATAAGAGTGGTCGTTGTTACATGCCTCTCAATAATGTTACAACGAGGCTGAAGGGCCATTTTATTATTTAAAAACATGGGAAAACCATAAACAACCAAAACCATAACCCGAAGATATGGAATGCCAAGTGTTTGCGGGCCTCGTTGGGGTTACTTTGGCATCCAACTTCCCGAAGTCGTAACTTGGTTCTATTATCTCATTTTGTTACATATGATATATATTCGAAACGATCTCCCAGAGTACTACAAGTTCTGCCACAGGCCCATGCCTATGGCTATGGGCCTCTTGCACACATAAAAAAAACACCATTTAGGGGGTCAAAACTGCTCCTAAAGTCTAAGACCCAAAAAATTACAAAAAATAGTAAATATTGCTATAAATAAGGAAACATAAGAAACTGAATCAAGGTCTACTAGGAATACACGGGTCGCCACCAATATCCACTTGGATTATTTCATGTAGAGTATCCCATAAAATGAAACAAAAAAAAAACATTCTATGAAGGGATAACAATAAAGAGCTAATTGTAGGATGGAAAAGAGAGATTAGAGTAGACAACAAGAGAGTGAGGTCTTATGAGTAGGAGGGTGGGATTCCCATAGGATAAGAATACATACATGGTATTTCAAGGAAGAGATTGGGACACCTATATAAAGAGGAAGAGGTGCACTAAGAGGGAAGTCAACATAGAGTAGATTAGAGGAGAGGAATAAGTTGCACTTCAAAATTTAGAGGAACTCAATTTCATCCTAGATGTATCTGTACAAACAATTGTAGTACATAAGCACCAAATGTTCCTCTGAATATTTGATACACAACTTTTTCGGTAGTTTATGGAACATATTCGTCATCTCATGCACATCTTGATCCCTTTGCTACTTCAACGTATTACATTATATGTACTTATCCTCATAGCTCCCCATCGATAATATTGTTACTTGATGGCATCTCAGAAATAATTCCATGTGGGGGAACCTGAGAACACGGAGGATTTCCTCTCATCCTTTTTCTCACAGTAGATTTCTCACTATTCCTTGATATGGGGGTTAGATTTAAGGAGTGAAAAAGAAATATTTTCTTGATTGGAAAAGTCATTACCTATAAAATATACTTCTAATAGATTCAACCATATATCTATGGTGTCTTCATCTATTTGGACCTAAAATATGGCAATGTAGAAGTTAACTTGTACCTTAAAAGGCGTAGCACCTCCAAAGTAGCTTTCAGATGAATATGCCTCGTCAGTGGGTAGGCATCAAAGGATAAATTTATCCATCATCATGTTCCTATGTTTCTTGAGAGCCTCCTCGAGCAATGTTTTGATACGATTTCGTCCTACATCATCTTTAATTTCTTCCTCCATGGGAGATCATGGGGGTTTGCTGTAAGGCTGATATTGCAAAGATTGAACCATATTGAGCCCTAAATATTCATAATCTGATCTTGTTTGGGACATCAAAAGAATTATTGAGAAAGAGGAGACTGCTCTGATACCATTAATCAATAATTATGCACGAATGTAATAAAATACATAAATACATATAAACATAGAGTCAATGCAGCATAAATAAAACTTTATTTCATTAATATTAAATAACTAAAGTATTCTTACATACAAAATGGAAATAAAGTAGCTTGGATGATGGTATCTTATCTTTTATATTTTCAATTAAATAACCCTCTAAATATTTTCAAAATAGTGGAGGAGAAGGATGTATAGAGCTTCATTAAAGTGGAAAATAGTGTCGACTTGGAAAAAAATATCCAACATGGTCTAGAAAGAAATTCCAAAGGGAAATTATATTTCTATAGTGTCTCAAGTGGAGGAACAATATGATAATTCCCCACCAATAATTGTATTTGTACAACCCCAATACCAAATTGCACCTGACCGTCCCAGAAATGGCATGATGAGCCAAAATGTAGAAAATTGATTGAATGAGAAGAAATTGTTGTAGTTTATCAGGGTACTGAATTCAAAGGGACAGTGAAATCTATGAAGATAAGGAGACCAGGGCTATTGATATACAAAAAATTAACCTTCAGGGAATTATAGGGACCTACCAACATCAATAGATTCAATATGTCCATGGAGAACACATCCTAGTAGTCCAACATACCCTCCCACAGAATACTAGAAAACCTTGATTAGAGGACATAGATACATCATACACAATATCACGCTTAGGTAGTGTGCCTAATTAACCTATTGATCTTAAAAGGAATCGGATAGAACAATGACATAACGATGGATAAATAACTACAATTACTATAGTAAATCAATGATTTTATGGTTACCTTCTAACATAATTCTTTGATGACAAATTCTTTCCCACTGTCTTTCATCCATAATTTACAATGAAGGTCATCTCATGGATTTTTATAAGTATTGATGGAAAGAGTGTGGAAGGACTCAAAAAGGTTGTAAAATTTAAATCTCCATGCTTTCCCATGTTAGAAGAAGTCATTTTCCTTAATGGAATTTCAGAAATTTTATCATAATTTCTAGATAAAAATAATCTAATAATTATAGTGGATAAAATATGCTTAATAAGGGACTTAACTATCCTTCTCAATCCAACTACTATCTATTATATTAATATATATATTTTTTCTACTAAAGTAAACATTTCTACTTATTTTGGACTAATAAGATACTTCGAAACAACTTTTATAATCAATGAACAATATATATCACCTCATCAATCCTAATAATGCTATACTAGCATAATCCTCTATATTATTTCACGTATTTATAATTATTTTATTTCATTATGATTTTCTTATTAACTACGGAAAAACATGTTTGTCTCACTACATTCATTCATTTGTAAATAATAATATAAGTCCAACATTTCATATCATTTTTAATCCATAATAATATAAAGATGACATGCCATATCATTTTCAATCCATACCTTCATTACACCCACTATAAATTTGTTATGTATTTGTTGAGGAAATATTCGATTTATCTTCCATGCTTACGCAAATCTTCAAGATTATTTTTCTCTTTTGCACAAATATTAAACTCTATTTTTCTTTTTTTGATCTATGAATATGGAGATGAAAGAAGCATGTGCGGGTGTTGTGGGTTCATGGTTGACTGAATCGTGTGATCTTCAAACAAAGACATTATCTCGTCTACCAGTGGAGTTCGTATACCATTATTGCCTCATCTCCAAGCAATGGAATGAGTTTATTTTGTCAAAATAATTCCTCACAATGTGGGTTGAAGCACCTCCCTATGAAAGGCAACCATGGCTAGTTCTGCGCCATATGAATCCACGAATTTCATGTATGTTTTTCTATTTTTACATACATGAATGGATTAAACCCTGCCTTAGCCTTTCCTTCCTAGAGGATTGGATAGCCCTATACCAGGCCCAACCTCGTCTTCCTAACCCATTCCAAATCCATGCCTATACCCCTCCCCATATCCATCGTATACAGTATGTGGCAGGACTCATCTGGGTCAACGTAGCCTATTGGCACAATAGGAGGTGCACTTTAAAGCTTTGCAATCCTTATAAATGAGTGTTCGTTGGTATTCCCCCACCAGATACACGTACACTCAGAATACGACATCTTCTTGGGAATGAAGATTAGTGGAGAAATTTAGGGAGAGATCATGAAGTGCAACTATGTCAAGAGGCGGTTACCATCTAAAAGCCAAGAATATGTGACTAGGAGATCTCCTGGAAGGTTATGTAGAATCTTATAGAAGTCTTGTAAATAATAAAACCTTTGACAAGACATATATTTAGGAGATGCGTCAATCTAAATAGAAGATGTTGATTCGTACAAAAATATATCGTGGCGAAAGATCATCACTAAGGTAAATTTTGATTTAAAATTTCTTATGTATATATTTATCTGGATAATTTTATGCAGTGTTGCCAATAACATGAAAGGATGTAAGCTCCTTGAGAGATGGTTTGATGAAAAGTAGCATGGCATAAATATGGACTAGACCGATGAATCACTTTCTAATAGCTGACATGACTCATGGATTAAAGTGGTGGATGACTTATGCCCTACAAAACCAAAGTTGAAGACTCTGCAATATCGAAATCCATGACATTGAGAGGAGTTATTCTTCATTAGCAACTGGATGTCTCACCATTGCTTCTACAGGTCCCTGGTTGAGAAGGACCCTATTGATAATTTTCTTTCTTGAAAGAATCTTGAAGTATGTCCTTCCTATGTCAAGAAGGAGTGACATACATGATTCTCTAATACATGTTCCATACGCTAGACCAGGACTACTAACCATAGGTCTCAGTGAAGTCCATGTGGATAGAATGGATAGAAACATCATTATAGTCTTCACCTGGAAGACATTATGGAGGATTGTGTAATCATATGGAATTGGATACTTTTTATAATGTTATAGGGCATTCAAGATGAAAGTAGTTGGCGATCGATATTCTTTTAGGGCTATCTACCTAAGAGAAGAATAGTCCAAGAAGGTCATACTATGGGAACACCTGGGTGGAATATGTACCTTGGAGAGAAAATGACTATGGTGTCTATAAGTCATGGGTATCGCCAACATTGTAGCCCATTGTCTCATTAATATATGGGGTTCTTAGTCAAGGTCTTCCAATACAACAATGATATTTGATATGATGGTATAAAAATGTGATTACTAATCTGATTCTTCTTATGAGATTCCTGAGTTTGAAAGTTACCATGTACCTCCATGAATACCACCCTAGTTAAGAGGGAGTGTTGGAAAGTGTAACAAGGATCCGTCTTCTTATTGACTATGTAATTATGTATTTATGTAAAAAAGAAGATAAATATAACAAAATTTATTTTTGTTATGCTTTCTTCATGTGTTTCATGAGCAAGATTTTTATCATAGGTCAATAGACTTATCCTTGATGTCTATTATCATTTGTATTCTAGTTATAATTGTACTTAAGAGTCATGTATATGAAGTGTCTAATCTAAAGAATATGTTCCAAGACCTTGTCATGAAACTGTGAAGGAATTACTTAATTCGACCCTAAAGATATCCTCATTCAATGGTGCAAAATAATCCCCTATATGTTGTAATCTAGTAGGCCTACTAGCATTGATTAAATTTGGCCTACTAGCTAGCTATCTGGTCAGTCTAAAACATAGAAGATGCCTATATATATATATATATATATATATATATATATGGTTCATTTGGGAGACATACTTCAAAGAAGTTGGTAGGTGAGTGTAGACTTTAGAACAAGGAAAATTCTGAGATATTCAGACTATGCTACATGAAAAAAGGGATTGTGGAATAAGTATGATATAAATGTTAAGTTTTGTTGATATTTCTAGAGAAAACGAGTGTGGATATAGTGAAGGAGTTTCAGATTAGTATTAAGGAACCCTGTATGGATAGCAAGAGTTGTGACTTACCCATAGTAATGTGCACACGAAACGTTTGAGAGTCATATGATATACTGTGATATATATTGCGAAGTTAAACGACTGAAGTTTGATGTGATACATATTTGAATTGAAACTTCAAGGATATAAGCAAGTTAAATTTGTGATTTACCTTCCTATCTACAGTACATAAAATAAAGTAATATATCTCAAGTGAATATGTCTCCAATATTTTAAAAATCAATAAGGAGTGTTTGGGTAATCAAAGAATAAATCAATGAAGATAGAATTAGAGACTAAGTTCTCTAGTGTTGGTGCAGGTCAGTGCAAGTTGGTGTAAAAATGAAGGATGAATGTTGGAGGTAGGAAAATAAGAAGTGATAAGGTCTTGGAGGCATTCATAGGTCAAGGTTTTGAGTCTTGGTCATGGTACTTGGCATTTGAAGATCTATAAGAATAATTCCTAATGGGTTTTCCTCACCAAGAGGGAGAGGTTTTGGCCCTAGCTTAAAGTGCCTAAATTTCTGTCTCTTGTGTTTTGGTAATCTATTTGATCAAAGAAATAATAAGTTAAGAAGAGAAGGCATAACCAAAATAAGTAATCTCACAAGTAATTATCAAGAAAGATAATTTGGATTAATCATCACCCAACCATATTCTCAACATTTATAAGGTAGAGCTTCATCAACGTTCACATTAAGGCAGTCAACAACCATACATAGTCCCTTATTGTGGAATTTTTATGTTTTACTCTTAATTTCATAGCTGAAAAATATACCTTCAACATATCTATCATAAAATATTCTAACATTTTCATCATTAATTTTAATATATATTTTTCTTCCAAAGTATTTTAAGTTCTTTATGGATTAGAAATTTCCATAACAAAGCTCATGACGATTTTTTCGATTTTTTCATTGTTTGGACCCAAGGGATATTGATTGAATATTTGGACTATTATATGAACATAGTTAGACCAAAAAGTATTTGGATGTAATTTTTTCTTGTATCATTATTTTGGCTATTTGTTGTACTGTTTCATTTTTCCTTTCAACTACACCATATCTCTCTGGGATTCTTGTAATTTAGAAATATATTTTTATCCCATGTATTAGTAACTAAGATATTACTCAGAGGGTGGATGAATAAGTATTACGTATTTTTTAGGAATATTTACAATTATTTAAATCATAATTAATAAGAACATGACAATACCATAGATCAAGAAATATATAAAGATGAGACATAAGTTTTTATGTGGAAACGTTTAAGGGACAAAACAAGAAGTATTATATTTGTGTTTAATGCAACCTGAGACACGTTATCACATAAAAATTTATTAGCACCAAGAAAAAGGAATTAGTAACTACCTCATTTACAAAAACCCACTTGCAAAGGAACCAAACACGTTTTTTTGCACAAGAAACAATTTGTTGAAAGCTATAATTATGATAATTTACAGACACCAACCTGTAGAAAGCACCGGCCTCATGATTGTTGTTGGAGAGACATTCAACCTGATTGGGGTAATATTTCACACATAAAAAAAGCCCCAAATTCATATAGAAGATTTGTCGTGTGATTGTAATGTTATTAAGCTCTAGAGTATGGGAATGTCGAAGTTAACTTGTACCTTAAAATGAGTGGCACCTCCAAGGTGGCTTTCAGATGAAGATCTATCGTCATTGGGTAGGCATCGAAGGATTTGGGAAAATTTATCCATCGTAATGTTCCTATGTTTATTGAGGACCTCCTTGAGCAATATTTTGATAATATTTCCTGCTACCTCGTATTTATTTTCTTTTGCCACGGGAAGTCATTGGCATTTTATGTGAGGATGATCTTGCAAATGTTCAACCATATCGAGCACTAACTCCTATACCATGATCTTGTTGGGGAAATGCAAAGAAAGATTGAGAAAGAGGAGACCACTCTGATACCATTGATTTGGAATTATGCAGGAAATAAATAAAATACATAAATAAACATAAACACAGAGTCAATGCACCATAAAGAGAACATCATTTCATTAATATTAAATAAGTCAAATATGGTTACAGACAGAATGGAAATAAACTATCTCGGGTGATGGTATCTTATCTATGAGCAGAGATGTGGTGGCTTAATGCATGTCAATTTTCTTATAGTGAGGGTCAAGGGCCTTATTATTATTGAGAAACATGGAAAAACCATAAAAAACCAAAATCATAACACCAGGAGATGGAACACCAAGGGTTTGTGGGCCTCTTTGGGGTTAGTTGGCTAGCCAACTTTTGGGGTCATAACATGGTCATATATCTCCTTTTGGGACATACGATATATATTTGAAACAATATATTTGAGTACTACCAGGTTTATCGTATGCCCCTTCCTATAGCTATGAGCCTTTTGCATACCTCAAAAAAATTCCATTTAATTGGTCAAAATTTCTCCAGAAGTTGAAGACCCAGAAAACTACTAAAAATAGTAAATCTTGCTATAGATAAGGAGGTCTAGTATGAATAGATGGGTGGCAACCAATATCCACCTGGATCACTTTATGTATAAAATTTGAACAAATGCAACAAACATAAACAATTGAAGAATGGATAACAGTAGAGAGCTAATTGTAGGACGAAGTAGATACATTATAGTAGAGAAGGAGAGATTTGGATCTTCTGCATAGGAGGTTGGGATTCCCATAGGAGGATAATAGATACATGGTATTGTGAGGAGGAAATTGGGACACCTATATAAAGAGGAAAAGGTGCACCAAGAGTGTGAACAACATATATTAGAGTAGAGAAGATGAATAAGTTTCACTTCAACATTTAGAGGAACTCCATTTCCTCCTGGATATATATGTGCCAAAAACTATAGTACCTAAGCACCAAATGTTTCTTTGAATATTTGATACCATTTTGTTCACATAGTGTATGGAACATATTCGTCAATTGATGCACATCTTGATCCCTTTGCTTCAACAACATATTCCATTATATGTACTTGTACTTATAGCTCCCCATCGATAATATTGTTCATTTATTGCATCTAAGAAATAATTGCAAGTGGGGGCATCTTAGAACACATAGGATTCACTCTCATTCTTTTTCTCACAGTAGCTTTTGCACTAGTCCTTGACATGGCGGGTGGATTTGAGGAGTGCAAAAGTAATCTTTTCCCGATTGGAAAGGTCAGGAACTGAAAAATATCCCTCTAATAGATTCAACCATCTATTTGTGGTGCCTTCATATATTTGGCCCTAAAATATGGGAATGTTGAAGTTAGCTTGCACCTTAAAAGTATTGGCGCCTCCAAAGTAGTTTTTAGATGAAGATGCATTTTGGGTTAATAGTCATCAAAGGATCTGGTAAAAGTTATTCATCATCATGTTCCTATGTTTCTTAATGGCCTACTCAAGTAATATTTTGATAGGATTTCCACCCACCTCATCCTTATTTTCATCCACCATGGAAGTTCGTTGGGGTTTCCTGTAAGGCTGATCTTATAAAGGTTCAACCATATCGAGCCCTAACTCCTTAGACTCTGATCATGTTGGGGACATGCAAAGAAATATTGAGATAAAGGAGACCGCTCTGATACCACTAATCTGGATAATATGCAGGAATAACTGAAATATGCTTACAAACGGAATGAAAATAAACTAGCTCGGGTGATGTTATCTTATGTATGAGAAGATATGTGGTGGATACATGCCTCTCAATTGTGTTACAATGAGGTTCAAGGGCCTTTTTATTATTGAACGACATGGGAAAACATTAAAGAAACAAAACCATAACCCAGGAGATGGAACGCCAAGAGTTTGCTAGCCTTGTGGGGGTTAGTTAGACAGCCAACTTCCTGGGGTCATAACATGGTAATATTATCTCCTTTTGTCACATATGATATATATTTGAAATGATCTATTTGAGTACTACTAGGTTTTTTGTAGGCCCATGCGTATGGCTACTAGCCTGTTGGAGACCTCAAAAAAACACCATTTAGGGGGTACAAACTGCTCTGAAATCTAAGGACCCAAAAAACTACTAAAAATAGTAAATTTTGCTATAAATAAGGAAAATGAAGGAACCGACTCGAGTTCTAGTAGGAATATATGGGTGGCCACCAATATCCTCGTCGATCAGTGCATGTAGAGAATCTAAGAAAATGAAACAAACACCTACAATTGAAGAAGGGATAAGAGTCGAGAGTTAGTTGTAGGATGCAATAGACATATTAGAGTAGAGAATGAGAGAGTGGGGTCTTATAAGTAGGATTTTGGGATTCCCATCGAAGAAGAATAGAGAGATGGTATTGTGAGAAGGAGGTTTGGACACCTATATAAATTTGGGACACCTATATAAAGACGAAGAGGTTTAACAAGAGGGAGCACAACATAGAGTAGAGTAGAGAAGAGGAATAACATGTAGTTAAACATTTAGAAGTTGTTTGGGATTTTGTAGTAGCAATACAAGTGAGTGTGGATTTACTCTTTCACTTGGCTCAGTATGAGCTAAGATTTGTGTCAGAGGCATATTGGGGAACAAGTGTTAACTACAAATGTAAATATAAAATAAACATGTAAATGGAAAATGAAAATTGGAATGACATGTAATGTAAATGAAATGAACTTTACTTTGTCATAGATGCAAATTGTGTTGGAAAATATTTTTAGGAAACCAATAAATCATTCCCGTCCAACTCATGCTAAGGTTAGAGGGTTAGAGGTTTTAAAATAGAGTTGAATTAGAGTAGTTGTATAATATTGCAATTGATAGAGGAGAATTGCATAGGCCTTGTAGCCTTTGTGATACTATGTAGGGAGGGGCTGTAAATATTGTTTGTGCTAATGGAAACTTCAAATTCTTGTTATGTGTTTTTTGTTGGAGGTATTTCTTGAGTGATTTTGTTTATCAATTATGTAGTAGTTTGTGTTCATTTGCAACAAGTAAATGTAATAAGAATTTCCCATTTCATGTTGTTGTTCATAGATATACTATTATAGATGTTTTATCTTGAGTGTATGCAACTCATGTAATAATTTTTTTTTGTTCCATGTTGCTGTTCATAAAACTACTACTCTTTATATTTTATCTTCAATCTATATAGTTGGCTCTGCAACTGTTTATAATTTTTCATTTATTTATTTTTCATGTTGGCCCTCTTGGCCGAACTACACAAATAGCCTCTCACATTTAGGACCACATAACATATCCAACATGTTATATTTTTTCCAACATTTGCCATCCCAATTGAAAGATTAGGTTGGAAACCTCTATAGCCACCTTGCCATCCATCTAGGACCTCTATTGAAGGAAATAATTAGAAGGACACACTTCGAATAATGTTCTGGGCTTTAAAATTAGCTAATTACGGATGCCTTTCCCTTGAATAAATTATATTTTATTTAATATTAGAGATATTGAGCTTTCACATTCATTGAATAACTAATCGTCACCTTTCTTCTCACACTAGAGATGCATGAATCTTTCCCCTCATCTTCCTCATAATACTCTACATTCGTGTTTATAAGTAAGAGGGAAGTGATGTGAACATTTTGATGTGTTCTTAATCTTCTAATTTTTTAATTTGGACAGTATAGGGGGAAGGGTCTATAAACAAACATTTTCATTCTTAGTTCTAAAGAATATTTAGTGTTAATATCCATCTTCATATGGAATTAATCACATTATTCAAGGAATATTTCATTAAAATATTTCCTAAAGGGAAAATATCATCTTTTCTACGAGATATTTTTTTCATTTGGTGTACCACATTACCATAATGGCTATTAACATGCCCTCATTGTACTAATACTCGGATCACTTGACTGTATTTATTGATTCGTGCACAATGTAAATGATATTGAGACGTAGTTCTATGTGATGTATTGCCTTGGTGTCATTAACAATTAATGCATGTAATTTAAACATCCTACCTTGATTTCCCTAACTTCTCCTTCGCATTAATTCTCCTGTGGATTCCATTAATGCCTCTCGATAGATGTCATACTTTCATAGACCATTATAATGTTAACTTTAAAAACCTAAAATTCATTCACTTTGAGTTGTGTGATCATAATATCCCTTAGCTTCATAGTTATTCTTAGCATTAGTACTTAGTTCCATATCTCAAAGACACATCAATACATGGTTCAATTCTCATCAAGGTAAAAAAATACATTTTTATTCATTTTTTAATTCGACAAAGGCTACATATTGTGAAGCTTATGGTGGTTACTAAATTTGAGTACCAAATATATAAAAAGTAATGAGAATTGCATAATCCTACAAGAAGGGGATAAAAGAAAAATAGTGATCATCCCATAGTGGTGGATCCTTTTGTGAGTGAATTCTTCCACAAGGATAATAAATATTTTTGTTGGACAGACATACAACCTCATTGGGTAATCATCCACACATACAACAATCCTCAATTCAATGCACAGGATGAGGCGTACAGAGTGATGTGTAATATTATTAAGCTCTAGATGTTGCGAGATCACCAGAACATGGTCGGTGATGCTATACAACAAAATAATTAGGTGGCTGATGATGTAGTTCAACCTACACTAGGAAGAAAATGTAAAAATCAAAGGTGAACTTGTAGTTTGACCACAAGATCATCGGTGATGCGATATGATGACTTAACTATGCCGGTCAGGGTGTAGTCCAACCTATAGTAAGAGGTCGTTGTGAAAAATAAAGGAGGACATGTGGTCTCTATGAAGGTGGATGCTTTCAATAGGATGTATCATTTGAAGATTTATTAAATTAAGCCTAATTTTTTTTTTTTATAGATAATTTCTTGGAAACCCATCCCAAACTAATCAAGATTGTGAAGGGTTGCTGGGAGGATAGCTATTTTTTCAAGGAACAAGCATCCTAGAAATACCTCAGACAACATCTACGAGCACCATTTGTACATCTCACAACAATAATAGACTTTGAAAATTGAATGGTTAGCCTTGGTGTTTTAGCCAAGATGCTCCTTCTATATCCGAGTGTGAAAGCAATGTTTAAGTATCTCGGTGCTTAACTAGGAGTTAACAGGTGTTTGTCTCATAATAAAAAAAAAGTATTATTTAGATGGAAAACCAATGTGAGTTATGATAAAAAAAAAAGAATAAATAAAATCTTAATTATTTTTGATTAATTGTCAATATGATCTAATATAATTTCATGTAAATTAATTAGAAGTAAAAAAAATATGTGAGTGATATTTTTAAACGTTATAGTTTTCAAATATATTCTAACACATTATTTTAATATCTATGTTAACTAACTTGAATGAATATCAACCAAAAGAATATATAGCATTTGACAATACAATTTAAACAATGAAACATTACACATAATGTTTTCTCACTAAAATAAGTTTCTGCCAAGAAATTTGATCCCTCTTTTCTCTCATGTTAGATCCATGCTTAATATGGATCTATGGGTGTAAGAATAATTTTGTTAAAAAAATAGTTGAAATCCCTTTTGGAAGTAAAGGAAGCCCACACAAATTAGAGCACATAGTGCTACATGTCACCCTACTTAATAGAAACATTTGGTGATGGAAATGGACATGATGTATTCCTCCTAAACACATTTACTACCAAGAATTGTTGGAGAACTAGTACATAAAATTATTCGATGTAATTTGTGATTAGATCTTAACTAAAACCCATCAGTTTTAAGGAACCCAAGATGACGGAAAAAGAGACAAATTTTATTAGAGGAATATGAAACTAGTATTAGGAGGAGCATTATAGCTACATGTGGATATTAATATATTTAATTCCCCCTCACTTAATTCCTGAGTTGGTCCAAAATTAATTGATGATAAGGGAGATCAAGTAAGTTTAGATAGCATTAGTTCTAGCAAATATCAATAAAGGGTCACATTTAGATTTTCCTACCAAAATAGATGACTATGTTATGACCAGGGGGTAGTATAAGAATAAGGAGCTCAAGCTCCTAGATAGAATTTTCAAAAGGCACCGCCCCATCTTATAGTGAAAGAGAATTTCATGTCTATGAAACTCTCACATCCATATGAACATGAATCTCTCCCTAACAATTCCTGCTCCAAGACATGCTGACATTTCAAGGGTTGAGGAAAAAAAATTGAATAGAGAGAACATGAAGACTTCATTCCTATCCTTTATCTTAAAGTATGGAAAAAGGAAAAAAAAGAGAGAGCAATTCCTTTCAGAAATATAGGCCCTTCCAAAGGCCACATATGAAGAGGAAAGGTTTAAATACAAATCTTCAATCTGAAATGAGAAGGGAACAACAAATGTTTGCATAGGGTGGACCCTTAGCTCTCCAACAAATAACTATTTATGATGATGAACCATAAGCTGAGATGTATGTATCTAACTTAACAATATTCAAACTTGGTCCAAATGCTCAACTATGAACACATTCCATTTAGGTGCAAAAACAGCATGAGCATGGGAATATTTTTAGATATTGTCAATTGAATAAATTTCTAAATGTACAAAGCTTCTTTAAACTGGAAAATAATGTTTACTTGGAAAAAAATATCCAACATGGTCTAGAAAGCAAGTCCAAAGGGAAATTATATTTCTATAGAGCCTTAAGTACAGGAACAATAAGATAATTCCCCACCAATAATTGTAGTTGTAAAAGCCCAATACCAAATTGCAGCTCACCTTCCCCAAAATGGCATGATGAGCCCAAATGTAAAAAAACAATTGAATGAGAAGATATACACATAATTAACCTTCAAGGCATTCTAAAAACCTACCAACATCAATAGATTCAATATGTCCATTGATAACACATCCTAGTAATTACAGTTACCATAGGAAATCAATGAATTTATGGTTACCTTCTAACATAATTCTTTGATGAAAAACTCTTTCCCACCCTCTTTCATCCATAATTTAGAATGAAATTCATCTCATGTATTTTTATAAGTATTGATAGTAAGAGTATGGAAGGAGTCCAAGAAGTTGTAAAATTTAAATCTTCATACATTCCCATGTTACAAGAAGTCACTTAGCTATCCCTTTAAATCTAACTACATGTGTGTCTCACTACATGCATTCATTAGTAAATAATAATATAAAATCAACATGTCAAATCATTCTTAATCCATAATATTAAACTATACTTATTTATTTATTTATTTATTTTAGATAAATAACCCACTTTGAAGAAAATTTTACAACAAATAAAAAATATATATCACCTCATCAATCTTAATAATACTATACTATTTAATTTAATTGTAACATAATCCTCTATATTATTTCACCTGTTTATAATTCTTTTATTTAATTTTTCATATTATATTCTTATTAACTACCAAAAAGTATGTGTGTCTCGTTCCTAAATAATAATAATATAAAGCTGACATGTCAAATCATTTTTAATCCATAATAATAGAAAGCCGACCTGCCATATCATTTTTAATCGATACCTACGTTACATCCACTATAAATTTGTTAATATGCAGCTGTTGAAGAAATATTCAATTTATCTTGCATGCTTACCCAAATCATCAAGATTTTTTGCACAAATCTTCAAATCTTTAGATATGAAAATGGAGATTCAAAAAGCATGTGCGGGTGTTGCGGGTTCATGGTTGACGGAATCGTGTGATCCGGTCTACCAGAGGAGTTCGTTTACCGTTATCGCCTCGTCTCCAAGCAATGGAATGCGTTTCTTTCTTCAAAATACTTCCTTACAAAGTGGGCTGAAGCACTTCCGTTGGCACGGCTGGTTCTGTGCCATACGAATCCCGAATTGCCATGGGTTTCTGTTTTTACACACATAAATGGATTAAACTCTACTTCAGCCTTTCCTTCCTAGAGGATTGGATAGCCCTAGACCAGGCCCAACCACCTTTGCCTTACCCTTTACAAGGCAGGACTCATCTTTGTTAACGTAGCCCATCGCTACAACAGCGGGTACACTTTAAAGCTCTGCAATCCTTATAAACAGCGTGTACGAGCATTCGTTGATATTCCTGTGCCACACACAAGACTCTACAGTGAATGCATTGTTGTTAACGAGAGTAGTAATCACAAATCTGACGTTGTTTACAAAGCTGTTGCTCTCAGGGACAACTGGTCTGTCCAAATTTACGAACCTTCACAAGAGGGATGGCATATCGCTGGATATTTTCCCGATGATTATAAAATGAACCTAAACACTCCGCTTGTTCACTGCAACGGATCATCCTACGGTAAATGTCAAAGGAGAGCGGACGAAGTGAATGGCATCGCTTGTTTCAGCATTCGATTACATGAAAATGATTCAAGAGTAGCGCCGAAGGCCATTCTCGTGCTTTTTGCACCATACCCTGAAATAGTGCGGAATTACCACCTTCTGTCATGGATAATCACATGTGGTTCGCGTCTACTGCTAATCGCCAGAGGATGGGTGCATGTTGAGGTTGAGGGGCATGTGGATACTGAGCAGGAGACTATTATATGGGAGTTTAGCAATGAGAATTTAAAGTCAGCGTCGTGGAAATGGGTGGAAATTGCACGGACGCCTTATTTTCTTTGCAAGGAATGGAGGAATAAACTTTCAATTGAGCATCCATTAGAATCACTATGGTTTTCGTGCACAGGAGTGGGAGATCACGTGTGCTTCACACCGTCATTACACTGGATTCAAAAAACAGAGACCGTATCCCTGGTTGCATGCAATTTCATTAATAACACATGGGATTTTCCTCCCAGCTGTCCAAGCGCTGGCTGCGTGGGAGCTGGTGAGGGACATTACAATACTATACCCCTTGTACACAGCTTGCATAGGAAGATGCTGTAAAACAATTTTCCGGAGGCTTAGTGAAAATAAAATTTGTGTACGAATTGTAGATTTTGTAAAATCTTTTCGGAGTCTTAGTTAAAATAAAATTTTTGTAAGAATTGTAGATTTTGTAAAATCATTTTGTAGTCTTTGTAAAATGTATCTTTATTGTTTATATGATTTGTGTTTAATTAATTTATTTTATTTTTATATGAATTTTTAGTTTATTTATTGTTTATATAATTTGTGTTTAATTATTTTATTTTATATTTATATGATTTTTTAATTGAGTTGTTTGTTATTTGATTGGTATAATAAATATTTTAATAAGAAAAATTTGAAAAAGTATATCAAGGAAGGATTGTTTTTGTTGAGTAGAAGAAGATTTAAGTCTATTAAATACAAGTATGTCATCCTTACATAAGTATGGTTTATTTCATTTTAATTGTTAAATTTAATATTTCTAGATTTGTTAATTCTCTTTTATTTTACAAATCTCAAATCCAAGATGCTTAGTCTTTTTTGCATCTAAATAGAAATATTATACAACAATGCTAACATATACCAATTTCATTCCCATATACAAATCAACATTTTCATTGGAAAATTTCATCCAATAGTTTGTATGTAATGAATCCTTAAAATGGACGGAGATTGTTGTGGAATTGGTGCATATGAGTAAGAGATCATGTGTGCTTCAAACCATCATCATGCACCCTTTAAACCATAGAAGTTGTATCTATGGTTACATACACTTTAATTATTAACACAAGTTTTTTTTCTTCCTAGTTGTCAAATAAGCACTCAATATAGTGAGCCCACATACGAATATCCAATAGAACATTTTTTTGTGGTTGTTAACATAAAATTTGGGAAAATATTGGACTTTTTGTAAAAAAAAATTCTCTTAAAGTTGTAAATTGAAATTTTTTAATCTGATATGTATTTAATTAATTGAAATTTTTTATTTGATATCTGTTTAATTTATTTGTTAAATTTAGTTTTTTTGGCTTTCACTTTTTCTATAGGTCTAAAATTTGGTTTTCTATTTTATTTTAGGAATATAGTCTATAAAAACTATGGAAGAAATTAATGTTTCTAAGTAACGAAATCAGTTCTTAAGAATGGTTCAAAACAACATCTTACTATGAAATTAGGCATTATGAAAATCTAAGTAATCAAATATAGTAATATCAATGACACTCTCAAGCAAGAAAAAAAGCAATTCAATATAGTGATTAAAATATTTGTTTTATTATACTTAGTATATATTTCTATTAAAACAAGACCCAACTAGGTTAGTGTAATTAAATAAGAAAATAATTAAAATTTATCATCATATATGTCATGGCATATGTTGTTTGGAAGTACCTCCTTAATAGGTCTATCCTTTTCTTACATCATGCTATGAACCAAGCTATACGAAGGTAGGATTAGTCCTCATGAACCAAAAGGATAATTTCCTGGAAACCACCTATCTTGCCCCGCAAACCATCTCCATCCTCCACATGCTTAACCTCACCCATATCACCTTATATGCAAGATAATAATGTACCTGATGTAATGGATCTGAATTTCAGATATTTGGTAATGGAAAATGTGCCCAATAACTTCCAATAAATTTCAAGAAATATCCAAGAATATAAAATAGAAATTTTGTATTTATTAATCAAAACCCTTCAGGTAGTGTAACACCATACACCTACTCTTTAATGAAAGATTTAAAATAGAAATCTTGTCTTTATTAATCAAAACCCCTACTAATTTTCACGTAACTATATTTGGAAAAACTTGATTTTCAGCTTCCATAAATATTGTCAAACACATTACATGTAAGCATTTATTCAAATTATTTCTATAGAACCACTTATTTAGTCTTTTTATTGTAGAAATTTTGTCAAATATTTTGTACGAAATCAAATAAGAAGCATTTACTTGATTCCAATTTAACATAGTAATAAATTATACAATTTAATCATATAACTTTTCATTTGTGTATTTGTGGTATTTAATCAAATTGTTTGTATGAAAATTGTAATTAAAGAAATTTCACAAATTTATTTAAATGCTTTGCATGCAAATAGCAATAGATGAGCTTGAATAGTAATGCTACATAATAATTCCAACATATCGCAATAATATGGCCATCTATAAAACAACATTTTTATTGTAGAATCTCATTAAAAAGATTTTAGGAAATGAATCCTTAAACCATTTAGGCATTTCTAGGGAGTTGGCATGAAAACTAAAATGGAAACTTCTTAAATATAGATTTATTCAATAGTAATATTATACAACAATTATTACATATAACAATAATATCCTCATGCATGAAAGAAATAGTTGTGGAATTTCATTTTATATATTTTATGCAATGAATCATTAATACTGTTCAGGCATTTTTGTAAATACTTAGCATGCAACCTAATATGGAAACATGCAACCTAATATGGAAAATTTCTTAGGGGGTATATCCTAATTAGAGAAATCCTAACTCTAAAAACTGAACCATAAAATCAATGGTGGTTTCCCTTACTATGCTCGAAGATTTAGCTTTTGTAACCTCCCAAAAGAAAAGTTATAGTAGAAATTCCAAATTGACTTATTTGATACATGAATTTAGGAGCATCAAAGAAGCTGAAATTCCTCTAAATATATCATCGAATATTTCATAGTCAAATATCCAAAAATTGGACCAAGGAATTGGATTATTTTTAGTTTATATTTTCCATGTTTCAGCTTTTGGAATCACCTAGAAGAATATTTATAACATAAATTGAAATGTGACGTGTTTAAAGAAGAATTTAATATTCCTATCTCCCTTAACCATTGTTCTTAGAATTTAATACATATAAAAATCTACATCAAATTATTATAACAAAAAAAATAATCATGTATGTCACTAAACCATCTATTAGAAAACATCATTAACACAAAAATAACTATTTATCTATTGTGACTGTATCAGATACTAAAAATTGATGGAAGGTTAGCCCCATTCCACCCCACCATAGGCTCAATTATGTTACAATAATTCTCATTCTTGTACAATATTGTGCCATAGATTGATTCCTCATGGAGAAATTAACTTAGAGCTGTTATAGACTAAATATAGACTATATTTAGACTCAATTTCAACTCAACAAGTGGATGGAATTCTCATTTTCAAACACATTGGGAAAACTAGATGATTAACCTTGCCATCATTGGCTAGGATCACATTTACAAAAGAAACACCTAGGAATACACATCATAACAGACTCCTTATTTGATATCAATAGTCACTCAACCCTCCCCCTTCAATTTTTTATGTGCCAAAGACAACTACGACCATTCCTTCATAACAACCATCTATTCCAAAGAAAAAAACATTACAAGATATCCATTTCCTATCATATAAGTTATCACTTAAAAGTATTAAAAAAAATTAATCTTTGAACCTCCCTGGGTTATACAACTAAACATTTTTCTATTCAAGATACTGAATGATAAAAACATGCATTTATAAAATATATGATAACAGACAAAAGGAAGGATAATAATGAAGTGAGAATCTAATTACATGGTTATTTAGTTCTTACCATCACAATCTACTATATTTACCCATATTCACCCATGGTATTCACCCATAGATTTTATAAAACACGGTATTTACCCGTGGTATTTTCAATTTATGATGATTTAGATTTTACTATTGTAATTTATAATTTCATACTAGTGATTCATATTGGGTGATTTGTAGCAATGTTTATCAATGGGTTTATAAATTATGTTTATGAGCATCAATAACTTTTCTAAAACATTTAAGAATACATGTTTCCTTTTTATTCCTTCATGAACACCCGATTTCCTGATACTTGGTTTAGTATTTTTCCTTTAAATTTACTATAGCGTTATAAAAATAGTGTTTAAGTGGTTAATGAGCTACTATAACTTCTATATGATATTGGATTACGCCATGCCTATAACCCATTTGGTCATTTTAGGTTGATAGTATAAATACATACTACCCTAACCCCCATGTTGTAGCATATAAAAATGAAAAGTGTATGGGAATGTTGAAGCAAACTTGTACCTTAAAATGAGTGGCACCTCTAAAGAGGATTTTAGATGAAGATGCATCATCGATGGGTAGGCGTCGAAGGATCTGGGAAAATTTATCCATCCTCCTACCTCGTCTTTACTTTCTTTTGCCATGGGAGGTCGATGGGGTTTGCTATAAGGCTGATCTTGCAGTGTTTCAATCATATCGAACACTAACTATATATACCCTAATCACGTTGGGGACATGCAAAGAAATATTGAGAAAGAGGAGACCACGCTAATACCACTGATCCCGACTTATGTAGGAATGAAATAAAATACATAAATAAACATAAACATAGAGTTGATGCAACACAAATAAAACTACATTTCATTAATATTAAATAACTAAAATATTCTTATAGATAGAATGGAAGTAGACTATCTCGGGTGATGGTACAAAGCGAGCCACAGTTATAACAATTCATAAAATAAGCGTTCGACATGAATACTAAGTTAACGCAATAACATGAAGTATTTTTGCTTCCCCACCTTTTTGCCCCTAAAAGTTGAGTAAAGGTTTCTGAAGCATTTGGAGTTGGTTTTTGAGTGTTTTCAAACATTTTTTATGATATTTGAAGCCCACATTCCTGAAGAATGCATTTTTCTAGCATGATTTGCTGAAAAATCCATTTTTGGGATATTACAGTCTGTTGCACTATTATTGTTTGAGCGTTATAGTTCTATAACACTTGGTGTGTTTTTCTTTCACTCTTAGACAGAGTCTGGAAAGGGCCAGTTAGCCTCTGGATCTCGTTCTCTTTCAGAGGTGAAATATTCGGTAAATGCCCTCCCAGTCTATCTCTGGTCAGAGTTTACCGTGTTTTAGAGATATCCCCGAAATGGGATATTACAGATAATTATATTGTATGTAAATTAATTTTCAAATATAGACACAATATAAAAAAGGAAACTTACATGAAAAGTGAAACTTGAGCAACCTAACAAGATGGACTCATCTCTAGAAAATTTCAAAGAATACATAACATATAATTATCTTGTATATAAATTAACTTAAAAATATACACACACTGTGAAGAAAGAAACTCATATGAAACTTGAAATTTTAGGAACCTAACAAGATGGGGTCATCTGATTTTCTGATTCGTAAAACCAAGTTTTCTTCTATAAATCTTTGCCAATGCAACAAATTGATACTAAATAATACATTCACAACTATAAACACACTGATCCTTGTTCACCAATCAGTGATTTCATCTATTCAGAGGAATCATAACACACAATTATATAAACACAATTTTCTACAGCCATAGAACCTTATGAATATTTCCTAAATATCCTCGCTTTCAGCAACAACATGTCTCGCACAACCAACAACAACATAGAGGCACGAGGTCTACAAATCCATAAAAAAGCACAAATTAATAAATAAAAATCACACCCAAAACAAAAATTAATAACGTAAAATCACACCGAGTATATACTTACAGAAGAGGAAAAAATTGCAATTCAATTCATACCAAACCTTCAATAAATCCTTTATCTCCTCTCTATTGTGTTTTTATAGGAACAGATGATTCGACGTACTGGGGAGGAGGAGATTGCATGGGATACTCAAATAACAACATAATTTTTTTTTAATGTAAATACAATTTATTTGTGAGCATCATTAAAGAAAATAATTGACCAAATGACAAAGAGAGGAGTACAAAAGAGTTGAACTAGTTGGAGAAATTCATTGAGGGTAGGCTGCAGGTGGTGAGAGGAGTACAAGAGAGTTGAACTAGGTCGAGAAATTCCTTGAGGGTATGGTGAGAGGAGTACAACAGAATTGAACTAGGTGGAGAAATTCATTGAGGGTAGGCTGCATGTGGTGATGAAAACTTGTTGTCAACCATGGTTGCTTAAGATTCAATTCAAAGTCACACAAATGATGACAGGAAGAGAAATAATGCAATAGTTGAATCTGGCATTAACTATTTGTTAACTAGGAATATGTCATTTTAGTTATTATTTTTAAAGAGAAGATTAAAACAATTATTATTTCTGGAAAATTTTATTTGTTTTATTTTTTGGAAATAAAATTGTTTATGGAAAGTAGTTCCATAAAAAGGTAAAAATATTGATGGTAGAATTATTCCAAGAACAGAGTTCTGGTTAGATAGTTTGAACAATTTCCTACTCCTTTTGGGATAAAAGACACATATCCCAGTGAGGAAAAGGGGCTCTGTTCATAAACTAAGGAAGAGAGTGAGAAGTTTCTGGAGCTTGTAGAGACCAGTGGAAAACACTCAGCGTTCCTGAAAATTTATGGTACTAACTGGACTTGGGATGCTGAGGTCACAGTAAAAAACACTGTCAACCTGTACCTCTCACGTGTGGAGCATGAGGGAAAGAGAAGGACGTAATCGTGTCTGTTGAAGGTTGGATGGACATCAGCTGCGAATTGCATATTTAGATAAGTATTTTTGAATCCCAGTAAATTAAACAAGAACTATGTCATTAAGTGTGTTTATATATATGTACTTAGTTAGATTCAAGGACAACAATTTTATGAAAGAAAACTGTTTCAAAAAAAATTGGGACTTTGTATTCCTTTATGATTAAGCAAGTTATTTATAGGTTCTATAATTCATATGTGAAACCTATAATGTCTTTTCGGTAGCTGTGAAATAAAAAGGAAATGCTATTAATGGAAAAACAATATATAGCCATCCTTGGGGTAAAACCAACAAGTAACTGTGTTTTATATATATAAGTAAACATAATGGTAACTGTGTTAAATAAAGTACAGAATTTACTGTGATGTATGAATACAGTGGTGTTATATTACTTTAGAAAATAGTAAAGTCTGCATGAAGAACTAAATTGCATGAATCAAAATCTATAGTGATATGAAAATTGTTTGGAGAGAACTGTGAGGACACAAGGTAGAACCTCAACCGAGAATGTATTGTTCCTCTTGTTAAAACTATACACGGACAATTACTGGTGTTGGTCCGGTCACCAAAACCAAAAATAGAGAAAACCCTGTAGTGTTAAATTTAATAGAATAACAATGAAGTGTCGTTTTCGGAACTTTACAGTATGTCAATAAAACATTTACCGTATATGTAAATTATATTAAAATAGAATCTTTTAAATATATCTCGAAAGAGATATTAATTACTCGAACAGGCCACAGGCTCGACGAAATACCATAATAAAAAAAATCACATTATATATATAAGGATAATGATAACCATGGGAATTCAGTTGCTAAACATAAAAAATATTTTCTTCGAGTAAATATACATTACATTAAACAAAAAACTGGAAAATCTTACTGAACACAGTCATATATATTCAAAGCTTTACATACGTAAACATCCATAAAAGAAGTTAGGAAACTCCAACTGAGACCAAAAGAGAATGCCTCGGAGAAAAACCTTTTGAAATCAGCACCGAAATTTAATTAAATAAAACTATGCATAGTTACAGAAATCATAAGAAAACACCGACTCTAGCTCTTATGAGCTAATCGAGAACAACTGTGAATATGGAATGGTTTTAGAAGTTTTGAAAATCTAATAACCTAATTGTAATTAAAAGAAACATGTCGGAGAGCTTGCCGACAAGAAAATTTGATGGAAGAGTACCTGGAAGAACATGGTAGAGATCTTAGCCGAGACTCTGCAATCAAGTTGATAGATAGTCAATGTTTATGGTATTGAGAGGGTTCCTACAATTCAAATATGCATGAACCTTAAGTGAAGGAAAACGAAGTCTAACTAGGATTAAAACTTAAATATAACTAGGAATGAGTAAATCGTAACCATATTTAACTTGAAATTAATGGAAAACTCGAGCGGATGTTGCTCACTACCAAGCAGGTTGAGAGGGAACCCAACAACAGAACTTGAGGATTAGAAATTCCTAAAACAATTGCAAAATATATAAATTGAGGGTTGAAAACACAGTTACTGGAATGAGATACCATAATGTGTCCAAACCGAAAAAATTACCTGTGCTTGGGGGAATGGATTTTGTCTGGTACATTTGTGTGAGCATTATGGTTGGAAGAACATTCCTATACTTCTGAACTGGCACAAACAAACTCCATTCCCACTCATGAAACAACATAGATATTTTTCCCAAATCTCAACTAATGAAAAGGGCACAGAGACAATATCCATTCATGGGTCATCAAAGAATATGTTATAAACCTGGTTAAGCAACCTCATTAACGAGATTACCGTGACTGTGAAAAGAGGGGACAAAGTCCGGTGCCTAACCTCGAGGGTTGCAAAACAGTTCATCGCGCGATTGGAGGAGAACAATGGGAGAAACGATTAGGGTTCTGGGTTATACGTAGACCCTTCCCACCAAAATTCTCCACCTTCAATCATAAAGGAATCGGATGGAGAGGAGAAGGGCAGTTGGCCATTGGGAACTTGAACATAAATCCCATCAAATATAATTACTGATTCGAGAAATTGAATTTTCCAATGCTTATCAAGATTTGATGGTATAAAGAATTAATTTGAGATAGGTATTATATATACATGAGATGACAGTTGTGGGTTAGAACCATAGTTTAAATAACTTTACTATTGGGAGAAAGACTCAAATTTAAATGCCAATGTACCTTCATTATTGAAATCATGTACATCAAATATATTAAGTAAATGAAAATGAAAAACTTATCTATGGATAAGGTATTTTGTTGTTAGTGTAAGTTTTGTATTTTTAAACATAACATATATATAAATGTTTATAATTATTCCAATCATATAGCAGGAAGTAATTTTTTTTTATAAGGTAAAGTTTAAATGATAGGTGTTACAAGTGGTATCAGAGCCAGGTTCGCACACTGGGACCCTAGGGGTCACCTAATAGCTCAAAATGTGTATATATTGATGCATATAAAAGAAGTAGTACTACAAAGGAAAATATGAGAAAGGGATCGACGCAACAAACACCTCGGAATACCAGAGAATATACACCTCAAACACAACCAAATATGAATCCTGAAATGTAGATTCAGTTGAGTGTGGATCAGCACTAGCATACTAGTAGACTACTGAAGGAAAAAGAACACTAGACCAACATATTGTTAATTATTTTGTAAAAGTTGTAGGAGGAAATGGTCCGAGTAAGAAGTGACAATGAACGTCTGATGCAACAGAAGAAAATGATACTTAAGAGCCTTTCCGACAAGCAGAATAAAGGGGTGTTACAATCGAGTCCTGATATGGGTATGCAAGTAGAAAATGAAAAAAAAACCAAGGACCAAACCACAGACAAAATGGGAAAGAGCCCTTCACAGCAAAGCAACAAGAACAGGAACTATAATGAAGCAGAGTCTGGAAATGTGTTCAATCAATAGGAAATTAAGAAGAAAAAAGTGGAGCTTCAAGGTGAGTTTTCGAAAATAAAACCACCTACATTCGATGGAGAAGTTGAATAGGTAGTAGAGGCTTAGTTGTTAAACATGAATAAGCACTTTCAAGTGTATGAGTACAACAACAACCTTAGAGCTATATTGGCCATTTACTAGCTGTGAGAAAAATCCACCCTATGGTGGGAGGAGGTAAAGAATGTTCATAGTATTGAAGATCAAGATGTTGCATGGGATGCATTCCAACAATACTTTAAAGATAAGTACTTGAAATAATGCTTTTATGACAAAAAATCCTAGGAATTCATGACTTGAAGCTGGGCCAAATGACTATGGATAAGTATATTACCAAATTCTCTTCCCTATTAAGATATTTCCCTTACCTCAAAGATGAAAAGGCTAAGTTTCAAAGGTTCCTGAGTAGTCTGTTAACCCACATGAGGAACGAATTGAGTTTATAAATCCTAGGACCATGGAAGAAGCAATTCGTAAGGAACATATGTGCTACCAGCAATCCAAGGAAAAAGGGGAAGTGGTCAAAAGTTGGTAGCCAAGAAAAGGACAAAAAGACAGTTCAAACTTCAAGGGTGCTAGAAGAAACAATTTTAAAAATTCTACACAAAGTTCTGTAAGAAAGTGGTTTGGTAGAAATTATCAAAGAACCAGATGGCCTGCTGAAGAGAGGCCTACAGAGGCTTCTAGTAAACCTGAGTAAGGACAAGTATCCAAACCACCCTTGCAATGTTGGGGGTGTGGTGAGGCACATTATTATAAAAATTTCTCACAGTGAGGAAGAAGTGAAACAATTGCTAATTTGCAAGAAGCTTCTATAGGGGGAGATGTGGCTCGAAACATACCTCGAATCAACGCAACATTGGAAGATCATCAAGAAGATTATTAACCAACGATGATAGAGTTTGAAGGTAAGTTACCGTCTCAGTATATTTCTATTTTGGTTGACAAAGGTGCAAGATTAAGTTATGTAAACCCCAAAATAGTAGAAGTATGTAAATTAAAAGGTCTGAATTTCAAAATCCCTTGGCTAGTACAGCTAGCCACAGGAGCCAAAAGAAAATTAAGTGCTAAAATTCCAAACTGCATATTGGAAATTGTAGACCAGCAGTTAAACATGGACCTCAACATACTGCCAGTAGGGTCCTATGATGCTTTTTGGGTATGGATTGGCTAGAGAAACATTGGACTTTGGTGGAATGTAAAGAAAATATTATATACTACAGAATGCAAGATGGAACACACAAACAGATTCATGGAATCAAGAAACTATTACATTTGTGTCCTATTACAGCACCTCAAATGAATAAATGTATAAGGAAGGGATGTCAGATTTATGTTATCCAGGTGGGATATGAGTCTCCTATGATGTAGAACATAGCAGTGGTACAAGACTTCATGGATGTATTTCCAGAACATGTACCCGGATTACCACCAATAAGAGATATTAATTTCACCATTGAATTAATGCTAGGAGCATCACCTCTGTCAAGGGCTCCTTAAAGAATGAGTGTTCCAGAACTAACTGAATTAAAAATGCAGTTGCAAGAGATGTTGGACAAAGGATCCATTCGTTCGAGTGTTTCCCCTTGGGGAGCACCAGTGATGTTCGTAAGGAAGAAGGACAAAACCATGCAAATCTACATAGACTATAGACAACTTAATAAATTAATAGTAAAACATAAATACCCTTTACCGTGGATTGATGACCTATTCGATCGAGTGAAGGGGGACACAGTATTCTCAAAAATAGATCTAAGGTTTGGATACCACTAGATATAGATCAAGGATGAAGATATTTATAAGACTTATTTCCATACCGGGTATGGGCATTATGAGTTAGTGGTGCTACCCTTCGAGTGAACAAATGCGGAAATGACATTTATGAGGTTAATGCATGGCATATTTTACCCCTTCCTGCACAAATTTGTACTCATATTTATTGATGATATTCCAATCTATTCTAAGATTCAATAAGAACATAGATAACATCTAAGAATAATGCTAGAAATTTTAAGAAAACACTAGTTGTATGCTAAGTTCAACAAATATGATTTCTTCAAAATAGAAATCCAGTAATTAGGCCATGTTATTTCAGCAGAAGGGATTGTTGTTGATCCATAGAAAATTAAGACAATGATGGAATGGTGAGTTCTCCAAAATGTGGCGGATATCTGATCCTTTATGGCATTCGTTGGGTACTATCAAAGATTCATTGAAGGATTCTCAATAATTTATTTTCCAATCACCTCCTTGCAAAGAAAGGGAAATGTATTTAAGTGGACTAATGAGTGCCAAAATAGCTTCAAGAGGTTGATGCATCTATTGACCACTTCACAAGTGTTGAGGGTAGCTAACCCCAACAAAGAATTTGAGATTTGTACATACGCTTGTAAGGAGGGAGTTGTGGTAGTTTTATCTCAGGAAGGAAAGGTAGTGGCCTATCAGTCAAGAAAGTTAAAAAAGCATGAGAAAATGTATTTAGCCTATGATATGGAGTTAACAGCAGTGGTACATGCACTCCGGGTATGGAGACACTACCTGTTGGGAAATAATTTTGTATTAAAAATTGATCATAGTAGCTTGACTAGTTACATCAAGAAATCTAATTTAAGCTCCTGACGGGCCAGATGGAATGCCTTCCTAAGCGAGTTTGATATAGATATTCAACATGTGAAAGGTAAACAAAACCATGTAGTGGACACCTTAAGTAGGAAACTACACTTTGTTTATGAGTTGTGTTATAACCAGCTTGAATGCAAATTTCTTAACCAAGTAAAAGAGGAAGCACAGAAGGATCCATAATACCAATTTTTATGGCAACAAATGGAAGAGGCCAGAAAGCAAGGAAACACTTCTGAGTATAGAGTTAGTAAAGAAAAAATGCTGACCTTTAGATGAAATATATATATATATATATATATAAACTTGTTGATATAAAGGAGCTAGTCATGAATGAATATCATCGAAGTAATTATAAAAATATATTTCTGGCCTGGTATGCGTAGAAACATTGCTGAATACTTAAACAAATGTTTCAAGTTTCAACAGGTCAAGGGGGAGCATCGCTATCCACCAAGATTGTTACAGCCCATACAAGTACCTGAATGGAAGTAGGAGGTCATATCCCTAGACTTCATTACGAGCTTACAACGATCAAGAGGGGATGACTCTATTATGGTGGTGATCGATAGGTTGAGTAAGTCTGCACATTTAATACCTGTATAGTCTACTTACAAGACTGTACAGATAGCAGATATTTTTATGAGAGAAATTTTCAGACTGCACGGCATTCCAAAGATTTTTATTTTAGATAGAGATGTGAAGTTTACTTCAACATTCTAGAAATTTTTTTTGATAGGTTTGGGGACCCATTTAAACTTCAGCCCTCCTTATCATCCCCAGACGGATGGTCAAACAGAATGGGTAAATCAAGTTTTGGAAGACATGTTGCGCATGTACGTGATGCAACAACCAACTAAATGGGAAGAGTATTTACACCTTGTTGAATTTCATTACAGTAATGGTTATCAGGAGTCCCCTAATATGAGTCCTTCCAAAGCTCTATATGGGATGAAATGTCACACTCCCATAAATTGGAGTAGCCTCAAAACAAAACTAATGCTTGGACCGTAAATGATGCATGAAATGGAATCGGAGGTAAATAATATCAGGTAAAACCTGAAGATTGCACAAGATCGGCAGAAGATATATGCATATAAGAAAAGGACTTATCGAGAATTATAGGTGGGTGATCATGTGTATGTGATGATCAAACCAAAGAAGAGCACCTTCAAATTGGCCTCTTGTGCCAGGTTAGCCCCTAGGTTCTGTGGACCGTTCTAGATATTGGAAAGGGTGGAATCTATGGCATATTGATTGGCCTTACATAGCCACATTCGTGTGCACAATGTGTTTCAAGTGTCCTTTCCAAAGCGATATGTACATGATCCAAAGCATGTAATCCATTGGAAAAATATTCAGGTAGGATAGAATTAGAAAATCCTAACTTGAAGCATGAATTTTTATGTGCATTTGATAGAAAAAAATTTTGTTTGAAGGTAGAGCTGGATGACGAGTTTTTGTTTGAGCCTCAACGTATACTCGATATGAGTGAAATAATGCTCCAAAATCGAGTCATCACCCTGGCTAAAGCACAGTGGAAGCACTTAAGCTGGGATGAGGATACTTGGGAAGATGAGGGATTTGTACATGAGGCTTATGCTAAGCTATTTTTTCAGCTGGAGTGAAACACCGAGGACGATATTACTTTCAGGGGCGGAGTTGTAACAACTGAATTTGGCATTAACTAGTTATTAACTAGTAATATGACATTATAGTTATTATTTTTAAAGATAAAACTAAAACAATTATTATTTCTGGAAAATTTTATTTCTTTTATTGTTTGGAAATAAAATTGGTTATGGAAGGAATTCCAAGAACCGAGAATTGGTTGGTCAGTTTGAACAGTTACCTACTCCTCTGAGGATAAAAGGAATATCCCAGTGAGGAAAAGAGGTTTTGTTCATAAAATAAGGAAGAGAGTGAGAAGTTTCCTAAGCTGGTCGAGACCAGTGGAAAACACTCAAAATTCCTGAAAATTTATGGTACAGACTGGACTTGGGGTCCTAAGGTCACAATAGAAAACACTGTCAACCTATACCTCTCAAGTGTGGATCACGGGGGAAAGAGAAGGACGTAATCACCTCTCTTGAATTTTGGGTGGATATTAGCAGTGAATTGCATATTCAGATAAGTATCTGTGCATTCCAGTAAATTAATCAGGAACTATTTCATTAAGTGTGTTTACAGATATGTACTTAGTTATATTCAAGGACAACAATTTTATGAAAGACAATTGTTTGAAAAAGACTAGGACTTTGTATTCATTTATTATTAAGCAAGCTATTTACGGGTTTTGTAATTTATATGTGAAACTTATAATGTGTTTCTAAGTTTGGTAGTTGTGGAAATAAAAAGGAAATGCTATTAAGGGAAAAACAATGTATAGCCATCCTTAGGGTAAAACCAACGAGTAACTGTGTTATATAAATATATAACTAAGCATAGTGGTAACTGTGTTAAATAAAGTACAAAAGTTACTGTGATGTATGAATATAGTGGTGTTATATTACTTTAGAAAACAGTAAATACTGCATGAAGAACTAAATTGTGTGAATCAAAATCTGTACCGATATGAAAATTGTTTGGAAAGAGTTGTCGGTTCTAGACACAAGGTAGAACCTCTAATCCAGAACGCATCATTCCTCTTGCTAAATCTATGCATGGAAAATTAATATTGGTGGTCCGATCACCAAAACCAAAAATAGAGAAAACCTTGTAATGTTAAATTTAAGAGAATAACAATGCATAGATATAGAAGTGGCATTTCTAAAACTTTATAGTATGCCAATAAAACATTTACTGTATATGTAAATTCTATTAAAAAGACTCTTTTAAATATATATCAAAAGAGATGTTAATTACCTGAACCAGCCAAAGGCTTGACGAAATATCATAATAAACTTAAATCACATTATATCTATAAGGATAATGATAACCATGAGAATGCAGTTGCTAAACATAAACAAGATTTTCTTCGAGTAAATATACATTACCTTAAATAAAAAAACTGGAAAATCTTGCAGAATATAGTTATAGATATTAAAAGCTTCACATAAGTAAAAATACATAAAAGAAGTTTGGAAACATCAACCCAGACCAAATGAGAATGGCTCGGAGGAAAACCATTTGAAATCAGTACCAAAATTGAATTAAGTATGATTGTGTATAGTTACAAAAATCATAGGAAAAGAACGAATCTAACTCTTATGAGCTGACTGAGAAACACTGTGAATATGAAATGGTTCTAGAAGTTTTGAAAATCTAATAACCTAATTGTAATTAAACTAAACATGCCAGTGAGCTTGAAAACAATCAAATTCAATGGAAGAGTACCTAGAAGAACAAGGTGGAGCTGTTAGCCGAGACTCTGCAATCAACTTGATAAAGATTCCATGTTTACGGTAATGATAGGATACCTGCAATTCAAGTAGGCATGAACCATAAGTGAAGGCAAATTAAGTCTAACCAGCATTAAAACTTAAATGTAACTAGGAACGAGTAAATTGTAACCATATTTACGTATAAATTAATGGAAAACTCCAACGGATGTTGCCGAAAGCCAAGCTGGTTGGGAGGGAACCCAACAAAAAACGTTGAGGGTTATAAATTTGTAAAAAAATTGAAAAATATATAAATTGAGGGTTGAAAATACAGTGACTGGAATGAGATACCATAACGTGTCCAAATTGAAAAAAAAAAAAAAATTACCTTTTCTTGGGGGACTCGATTTAGTTCGGTACATCTGTGTGAGAATTATGGTAGAAAGAAATTTCCCCTACTTCCAAACTGGCACAAAAAAACTCCATTCCCACTCATCAAAGGACACAAATATTTTTCCCAAAACTCAACTAATGAAAAGGGTGCAAAGATAATATCCATTCACGAGTCATTAAAGAAGATGGAATAAACCTGGTTAAGCAACCTCATTAAGGAGATTACCATGACTGTGAAAAGAGGCAATGAAGTTTGGCACCTAACTTCGAGGGCTATAGACCAGTTCATCAAACGGTAGGAGGAGAATAATGGGAGAGATAGTTACGGTTATGGGTTATACCTAGACCTTTCCCACCGAAATTCTCCACCATCGATCACAAAGGAATCAGACGGAGAGGAGAAGGGTAGGTGGCCATTAGAAACTTAAAACAAAAAATCCCATCAAATCTAACTATTGATACTGGAAATTGAATTTTCCATTTCTTGTCAAGATTGGATGGTAAAAAGAATTAATTTGAGATAGCTATCAGATATACAAGCAATGACAGCTATGTGTTAGAACCATAATTTAAATAACTTCACTCTATGCGAAAAGACTCAAATTTAAATGCCAAGCTACCTTCATTATTGAAATCATGTACATCAAATATAATAAGTAAATTCAAACCCAAAACTTATGTGCGGATAAGATATTCTGTTGTTAGTGTAAATTTTGTATTTTTAAAGCTAACATATATATAAACCAATGGAAAACACTCAGCGTTCCTAAACATTTCTGGAACTGGCTGGACTTGGGGTCCTAAGGTCATAGCAGAAAACACTGTCAACCTATACCTCTTAGGTGTGGATCATGGGGGAAAGATAAGGACTTAATCACCTCTCTTGAAGGTTGGGTGGATATCAACAGCGAATTGCATATTCAAATAAGTATCTTTGCATTCGAGTAAATTAAACAAGAACTATTTCATTAAGTGCGTTTACAGATATGTAGTTGGTTAGATTCAAGGATAAGAATTTTATTAAAGAAAATTGTTTGAAAAAGACTAGGACTTTGTATTCCTTCATGATTAAGCAAGTTATTTACAATTTTTGTAATTTATATGTGAAACTTATAATGTGTTTCTCAATTTGGTAGTTGTGGAAATAAAAAGGAAATGCTATTAAGGGAGAAACAATATATAGTCATCCTTAGGGTAAAACCAACGAGTAACTGTGTTATATATATACAACTAAGCATAGTGGTAACTGTGTTAAATAAACTACAGAAGTTATTGTGATGTATGAATATAGTGGTGATATATTACTTTAGAAAATAATAAAGATTGCATGAAGAACTAAATTACATGAATGAAAATCTGTAGCGATATGAAATTTTTTTGGAAAGAGTTGTCGGTTCTAGACATGAGTTAGAACCTGAAACCTAGAACGCATCTTTCCTCTTGCTAAAACTTTGCACGGACAATCACTATTGGTGGTCTGGTCACCAAAATCAAAAATAGAGAAAACCCTGTAATGGTAAATTTAAGAGAATAACAATGCATAGATATAGAAGTGTCATTTTTGGAACTTTACAGTATGCCAATAAAGCATTTAATTTATATGTAAATTCCATTAAAATGACTCTTTTAAAGAGATGTTGATTACCTGAACCGGCCAAAGGGTTGGTGAAATACCATAATAAACAGAAATCACATTATATCTATAAGGATAATGATAACCATGAGAATGCAGTTGCTAAACATAAACAAGATTTTCTTCGAGTAAATATACATTACCTTAAATGAAAGAACTGGAAAATCTTGCAAAATACAGTCATAGATATTCAAGGCTTCGCGTACGTAAACATCCATAAAAGAATTTTTGAAACTCCAACCTAGACCAAAAAAGAATGGCTTGGAGGAAAGCCATTTGAAATCAGTACTGAAATTGAATTAGGTACAACTATGTATAGTTACAAAAATCATAAGAAAAAAAAAAATCTGACTCTTATGAGCTAACCGAGAACCACTGTGAATATGGAATGGTTCTACAAGTTTTGAAAATCTAATAACCTAATTGTAATTAAACTAAACATGTCAATGAGCTTGCAGACAAGAGAATTCAATGGAAGAGTACCTAGAAGAACAGGCTGGAGCTGTTAGCCGAGACTCTGCAATCAAGTTGATAGACAGTTCATGTTTACGGTAATGAGAGGATACCTGCAATTCCAATAGGCATGAACTGTAAGTGAGGGAAAATGAAGTCTAACCAAGATTAAAACTTAAATGTAACCAGGAATGATTAAATTGTAACCATATTTACCTAGAAACTAATGGAAAACTCCAATTGATGTTGCTGACTGCCAAGTTGGTTGAGAGGGAACCCGACAATAGAAGTTGAGGGTTATAAATTCGTAAAACAATTACAAAATATATAAATTGAGGGTCGAAAAAATAATGACTGGAATGAGATGCCTTAATGTGTCCAAACCAAAAAAAAATTACCTTTGCTTGGAGGACTGGATTTTGTTCGGTACAGCTGTGTGAGAATTATGGTGGAAAGAACTTTCCTAAACTTCTGAACTGGCACAAACAAATTCCATTCCCACTCATCCAAAGACGCAGAAATTTTTTCCCAAAACTCAACTAATGAAAAGGGCACAAATATAATATCCATTCACGGGTCATTAAAGAAGATGGAGTAAACCTGGTTAAGAAACCTCATTAACGTGATTACCATGACTGTGAAAAGAGGCAACGAAGTCTGGTACCTAACTTCGAGGGTTGTAGACCAGTTCATCGCACGGTCGGAGGGGAATAATGGGAGAAACAGTTAGGGTTATGGGTTATAACTAGACCTTTCCCACAGAAATTATCCACCATCAATCACAAACGAATCAGACCAAGAGGATAACTGCTGATACTGGAAATTGAATTTTCCATTTCTTGTCATGATTGGATGGTACAAAGAATTAATTCGACATAGCTATCAGATATACATGTGTGGGTTAGAACCATAATTTAAATAACTTGACTCTATGTGAAAAGACTCAAATTTAAATGCCAAGCTACCTTCATTATTGAAATCATGTACGTCAAATATATTAAGTAAATGCTAAGGTATTATGTTGTTAGTATAAGTTTTGTATTTTTAAACCTAACATATATATAAATGTTTATAATTATTCCAATCATACAACAGGATCTGATGTGATCTATCATGATTGCAGTGGATTTTTCACTGCACCTGAAGGCATATCTTCCCATCAAACATCGGTTGAATGATTACAGTTATAAAAATTTAAATTTTATTTAAGCAGGTTTTGAAATTTTAACCCAAAATTCAAATGAGTGTGCCATTAAATGCATATGTTGTATATCGTATACCATAGAGTTCCGAAAGTTTGGGGGTGGCAGAAATCCCTTGTCCATATTGTCATGGTGCTTCGCTCGTATTTGGATGCACGATATGGTGACCATGCCAGAGTCGAAAGCAGATATAAGCCGAAGGGTGGATGACTACCAGTGATGGAGTCACATCTGCCAGCCAGAAATTGACCAGCCACTAATAAATATCTCTGAGGTATGGCAGGCTGGTTATGTGTCACCAAGGTGTACTTATGGCCAACCAGCAGGTTGCCTGATCACTTGCCCTAAGATATGGACTTCGAAGTCAAGGTTGGAGTAAACAAGTGCCAGCAGGAAACTTTTAGCTGGGCAGACATTCCCTCCTCCTAATCCTTGAAAGCTTCCTAATCTATCTCCAAATCCTTCTCACCCTCACACTTGCCTTCCACACGGGATCCATAGTTCATCATCCGTAGTGTTGACCGACCAGAGCCATTGTGGTGCTATCGGCGCTAAAGCTGAATTGTTCGCCTCTAAAGGGATGGTGAAACATAGGATGCCATCTGTTCCGTCGGCCATTGACAGACCACTAGTGTAGACTGATCCATTACAAAAAACAAGCTCACTATCTTCTTCCAATAATAAATCCCCAGGAATGTATCCGATGATACTCCATCTCTTCTGAGAAGGTTCATAACTTTCCACTGTCGTTCCTTCGTCCACTACATCAACATCATCAATTGCAATCCCGCCAACTTTATATGGTGTGTCACATTTCTCATCAACAACCATACATGTAACGTACATCTATGCATGTGGCCTAGGAATATGAATGAACTCTTAATTATAATAATTGAAGACTCCGTAATTGAATCTGTACCACTTATCCATATCAACGACCAAAATTAGTCCTGCCGCAAAATGTACGTGACATATGCCCCTATATCTCTTACCGGGTTGTATCCAGTTCTTTGAGAAAGAAAGGGGAAAGAAAGGCTTAATCCAAGTTCGAGTGTAAAAACAAAAAGTCGTCAACACCATTTTGGGATCTTTACTACACAGAATCAACTGTGCCTGCTGTTGGAGTAATTTCCAACTGCCGAAACGTGTTGCAGGCGGTAGCACCGTAGATCAACACAGAGGTTTAAACAGTGCACAGGTTGGCAGAGATCAACGGAGTGCGGGGTGGTCAAACAACACAGAGGTTAATGGGAAGGCACCCCCCGTAGTTGACCGGTTGATCGCGGGTTGATCACAAATTGACGGCTCTAATTTACTACGAGGCCTCACCCATTTGGTCTGTACGGGCAGAATTATACCCCCCCGTAACCACCAAGAGAGGTGGCTTCGCCCACGCTCCACCATCGCGCCACCGTTCCGCCACCATCGCGGAAAATTCACCGCTGCCACCAATTCAAATTTGCCATTAATGAATTTTATGCGGTGCTGAAATATTTTTAATGCCATTTATGAAATTTTTTTTAAGCGGTGATATTTTGGGATTTTTGTCAACGAATGACATTAAATTCCTTTAGATATTTTTTGTTGATTGTTTTATATATATAAAAAATAGAATTGTAATTTTTTTATTTGTTGTGGAAAGCACAGCAGTGTGTTTGTAAACGACAGAGAGAGCAGAATTAAAATTTTACACAGCAGTGTAAGTTTTATTAAAAACACAGTGAGTTGTTTTTTTTTGTAAAAACAGTGACAGTGAATAAAAAATTCACACAGCAGTTTAAAAAAAAAAAGGAGACAGAGAAAGTTTTTTTTGGAACTGTGCTTACAAGCAGTCCAATAGTTTGAAATTCCCTCTGTGTAGAGGAAGAACGTGTAACAGATTCTTATGGAATAAAATTTTTGTTTTATAGAGTTGAAAACTTTGTTTTCTGAGATTGAATTTATTTCTCTATGTTGTGGAGGGGAAGTTTTAATTTCTCCATTTTTAATTCTGGAAGTTGCAATATTCCAACATGGTATCGGAGCAGTCTAGGCTATTTGAAGGTCAAATAAGCTGAAGGGAAGGAATTCATTATGGTAGAAGCCTCTCCAGTAGAGTGAATGTTGAGACAAGAAGAATTCAAAGATAATTCTCTATATAGTTCTTGTGTTACTGTTGCAGTAAAGTTAGTTAATTTAAACACACAGTCAAGTGTTTTGAATCAAAGTTAAGAGTGCAGAATGACTGGAGCCAGCACTGGTATGGGTATGGGAAATATCCATCTCCCACAATTTAATGGGAAAAATTATGACTACTGGTCAATAAATATGAAAGCTTTATTTACCTCACAAGACTTATGGGAATTTGTTGAGGATGGCTTTGAAGAGCCAACAAAAGAAGTAGAGTTCTATGTTTTAACTCAAGCAGAAAGAGAGATTCTGAAGAGCAATAAGAAGAAAGATGCCAAGGCTATTTTCTTTTTATATCAAGCAGTGCATGAGAGTGTGTTTCCGAGGATAGAAATAGCTAACAGATCCAAAGAAGCATGGGAAACTCTCAAGACAGCTTATCAGGGCATGGATAAGATGAAGACAGCAAAAGTTCAGTTGCTGAGGAGAGAATTTGAGACTCTCTGTATGAAAGAGTCAGACACTATTGACTCATTCTTCACTCATGTGATTGGAATGGTCACACAAATAAGATCTCATGGAGAGACTCTTGAGGAAAAGAGGAATGTTGAAAAACTCTTGAGGATTCTACCCTCAAGATTCGATGTGATTGTCACCACCATAGAGGAGATTAAGGATCTCACAAAGTTTTCAGTTGATGAGCTACATGCATCACTGATGACCCATGAACAGAGATTGAGTATGAGTGAAAACTCATCTCTAGAACATGCTTTTAAGACCCATATGTCTTTCGGAAAAGGAAGAGGGCAAGGCAAAGGAAGAGGAAGAGGCAGAAGCCAAAACAGAGGTGGATGGAACAGTCCAGCAAATGCTCAAGGAAGGGGCAACAATCCAAATCAGCATCAAGGCCAAGGCAACAGCCATCAGAATGGTCAGCAGAATGATCAAGGACAAAGGTATGATAAATCCAATGTTCAATGTTACAATTTTAAAAAATATGGTCATTATGCTAATGAATGTAGAACGAAGAAGCAAGATATGAGAACTGGAACTAGTGAAAATTTCACTAGAGAAAATAGCAGCCAAAACAATTTTTTTTTAGCTTTTAATATGGCTGAAGAAAAGAATGAGGATTTATGGTTTCTAGACTCCGGTTGTAGTAACCATATGACAGGAAAATTAGCAATGTTTTCTATGTTAGATGAGAGTGTGCAGTCACAAGTCACACTAGGAATTGATAGCAAAGTTTCTGTTATGGGAAAAGGAGATGTGAATGTTTTAACAAGATTAGGTGCAAAGAAATCCATAGCAGATGTTTATTATGTTCCAGGAATGAAGTGTAACCTCTTAAGTATTGGACAGCTTGTCCATAAGGGGTATAATTTTTTCTTTGATAATGATGTTTGTACCATCATGGATAAACCACCCAGCAAACAATGTATTGCTGAAGTGAAGATGACAAGGAACAGGATGTTCCCTCTCAGAATGAGAGCAGATTTGAAGAATGGTGAAGAGAAAGCAGCAGTTGCACAAGAGACTTTCCAAAGCGAACCAAAAGATGATAATTGGTTATGGCACTTGATATTTGGACATCTCAACTTTGGAGGTCTTAATTTGTTGAACAGAAAAGGAATGGTAAGTGGTTTACCATTGATAGAGAAACCGGACAGCCTTTGTGAAGGTTGTATTCTTGGGAAACAACATAGAGAAAGTTTTCCTTCTGGGAAAAGCATAAGGGCAAAAGCACCCTTAGAGATTGTCCACTCAGATGTATGTGGACCGATGCAAACTCCATCACTTGCTAGCAGCCACTATGTGCTAACATTTATAGATGATTTTACAAGAAAAACTTGGGTTTACTTTTTGAAAAATAAAAGTGAAGTGTTTGAAAAAAATTTCAATTTCAAAGCACTTGTTGAGAAACAGAGTGGCACTAGTAAAAAATGATGAAATTAATGACCAGGTGACTAAAAATGTTAGTCACCGCAATTATTTCAAGTAAATTACTACTAAATTTGAGCAATTTTAAGTGACCAAACTAAAAATGACTAATTTAAATGACTAATTTAGTCTAGGAATAAAATATACGACTAGATAATAAGTGACTAAACTCAAAACGACCAACTTAAATGACTAATTTAGTGTAGGGATAAAATATATGACTAGATAATAAGTGACTAAACTAAAAGTGACTAACTTAAATGACTAATTTAGTCAGGATTAAAATATATGACTAGATAATAAGTGACAAAAGTGATAATGATTAATGTAAATGAGTATTATAGTCCAAGAATAAAAATATGACCAAATAACAAGTACAACAAATATATGAATTAGTCATTTATGTTAGTAATTTTTAATTGTGGACACACTATCTGTTATGGGTTTTTTGTGGCATTTATTTACATACTGTGGTTGATTATTGCACTAGATTCATAGAGAATGATTTCATTAATTTGAATTCAAAGTATGTTGATTTATACATGGTAAATTGATATAAATATTGACTCCAAATTGGTGTATGAGACCCCTTGTTTTTGGAACAAGGGACCCACCTTTGGGCAGCGATTTGACTACTATGTCTACGAAGACATACATACTTTACCCCTTCTGATTTTAAACACATGACCTTTTGAAAAAAAACACACACTCTTAACCATTAAACCATCTCAAACTATATAATAATTTATAAAATATAATAATTTTATACTAATCCTTCTTCTCATACCATTATATTATTATATTATTGATTTATTACACTGTATATAATTTATATTTTATGTTAATCCTTCTCCTCATGTACCATTAATTTATTACACTATATATAATAATTTATAATATATAATTAGTTTATAACATATAATAGTTTCATGCCAATTTATTACACTATATAATAATTTATAATATATAATAGTTTCATGTCAATTTATTACACTATATATAACAATTTATAATATATAATTAGTTCATAATATATAATAGTTTGATGCATTGGCAATGTAAAGATTTGAATATATGACATTCGCATGCATTTGCACCAACTTCAAAATTTTAGTTTGGCCATACGCGGGAATATTCGATTTGGTGTGTTCAGAGTATTACTATCACAACTGGTAAATAATCAAGGCGGACAATTGTGGGAGCATTGGTGTTTTGCTCTTTAGTTGTTTGGTAGGAGATTTGGGAAGGCCATTGCTTTCTATTAATTGGAAATTATCAATTACTTGGTTGGAGGAGCCTTGTGGGTTGGAGTAGTTATTATTTAGTATGCAGAGTTTTAAATAAAACTCTCAGAAAGGGAGGGCAATTTGTTGTTGGCTAATGCAAGCGAGTAGTTCTGATCTTGTATTCCATCCTGATTCGAAAAAGAGTATTCTTAAATAGTCGTTTCATCCCTTCCAGTTATAGATCGTTTTATTTACCTTATTTACCTTTAATCTGTTTACTCATAACCGAACTGGTTTCCCAAGAAAAATCTACAGTTTTAGCCATTGAACCAGTTGAACAAGAAGCTCGTTCAGTACCGATCATCAATCTGTGTAATCTACGCAAAGAAAAATCAAGAAGAAAGGAGATATTTTCTCTTATCCGGAGAAGGGAGAGCAACACAAGCAGGAGTACCCAAGCAGAAGAGCCGCCGGATGAGAGTTGCTACATATGGTGCTTTGAGAGCTGGTACGCCTGCTGCTTAATGTTACAGGTATGTATCTATCTGGATGCTAACTTAGTTCATTAAGCACTGGTGCTGAAGGATATGCTTTCACAGGGATTGATGATTCAACTTAAAATTTAAAGTGAACGTAAATCCCATTGCGTGGGTTCTTTAGAATATCACTATCAAGACCAACAAGCAGAAATGCCTCCTCTTAATAATGGATTGGAAATAATGGGAATACAGAGAACGGATAGTGGATTGGCAATACCAGCCATACAGAGCAAGGCGGGTGCCGATTGGTGTTGTGGTTTTCATATGGGTTACCCCTGTTAAAGTTACTCAGGTATGTACTACTCGAACTTGGATGACCAAAGAAGGATTTTGTGTGTAATTCTCTTCAGATCTGATAGGTTGTATAAAGAGTGATGAATTTTATATGAAGAATCAATCGAATTAAAGGGCAGATTATCTACCTTCCCTCTGAATGTGCATCATATGACAGGGACTCGCCCCACAACCATTAGATGTGCACTCTGTTCTGCGCTCATTTGTTTTTATTCCTTAAAAAGACCCAGCAAGTAGATCATAGAATGATCTATTGCTACTCTCATTGTTAACAACAATGCATGCTTTTGATGGTCATACGCTGGAGCCTTCAGTGGAAACTAGTTCTAATTGATGTACACTTAGGATGCTTGCGTCACATCTGCCCTTGGGATAGGTCACAAAAATGGTGGTTATGTTCCCACAAAACAAAACGCTCCTCGGGTACCAAAATTTCAGGCCCTGGCCCTACCCCTCTACTGTAACGTTGGAAATGGAAAGGTCAAAAGCTACTTAAGGCCTTAACTATTTTGAAATAAAGAGGAATACTAGATCAGAGAGTGTTGCGATACGATGTAGTGTAAGGTTTAGTGTTTCTCTGGCTCACAAACTTTGAAGGGTTTATCTCGATATTTAAGCCTCCGAATGGATCAGTAGCAAGACTATAAAATTGAAGCGCAATGGCTGTGTCTTCTTCATCTTCGATAGATTTATCTTTGGAAGTGAAATGGCTGTGTCATCCTCATCTTCGATGGGGCCTTGAAATGTCTTGTTGGCGGCACATCTGGGATCGGACAAACGTGCAAATGCTTCCCCATTCTGCTCCGCAAGATCTTCGGCTTCGAGGATGCCTTACAGCCATCGAGCATTGGTGGATGGATCGCACAGACCTCCGATCATTCTGCAAATGCTATCATAAATCTTATCTCGCCATCTAGATCTTTGTTTTCGTCAATATTTGCCACAGATGAGGCGATTGTGGTTCACTATGTGTTTCCATACAAGCACCTTCAGGCGTGCATTCATCCCATGCTTCAGTCGAAGAGGGGTTTGTATATCTTATCTGAAGTCTTCCCTCCTTTATTTAAAGGTTGATTAATGGGGATGTCCATGGGGGAGGATTTCAGGTGCAGTTGAATGCATTTGAGTATTTTATGTTTTGGTTTGCTTATTATGCATCATTTGGATTCAGATGAAATGAAATGGGGGTTTAAGAAATGTTCCCGGTCTCATTTCGAGAAATGGGTGTCTTCTCTGCATAGTTTGCGTGGTAGCCATGACAATAGAAGGCCTGTAAAGTTTAATTCTAACCCTTATTTTCATCTTCGGAATTTGTATCTATACAAATTTGTTCCTATATCTAATTTTTGTGCTCCTAGTGTGTTTGCACGCCTTTTTTTTCGAGGAGAATCCATCAATATTTCCTCGAGCAAAGTTTATTTTTCATACCTTTGTACAATTTTGGTTGGTGAATGATGATTTTCGCCCTTGTCTTCATGGGTTTTATAGTCTTTTGGTATCTTTTTACCTGTTAAAAACCGATATCAGAGGTATACTCTCCCCAATGTATAAATCACGGAGGAAATTTGTCTGAAAATATTGGACAATTATGTAAAATTACTTTGTGTTGTCCTCAAGAAGAGTCGAATTCTGGATGGGGAACTGCATTACAAATGGATACCTTGAGATTCTGGTCATTTTATTTGCCACCGAGCACTTTGTTTGTGCCTGCTACATGGTCCCTTCTGCTACAGAGGCCTTTGTACATGTTTATATTACGAGCTTTCAGTTATTGGCCATTAGGTGCTTGTTTGAAGAATGCTACACCTATTATTGATCTATGGTTGGATTATTTATAGCCTTGGAATATTGGTGCAGAAGGAAAAATAATGCATGCTCTCGAAGAGGATCCTTATTTGAGGCAGAGAATAAGATGCTCAGGATAGGGATCAACCATTGTTTCCACTTTCAGGGAGCTTGCTTAATCATTTTATCCTAAAGTATAACCCTCACTTTCCATGACAAAAAAATTGAGGTACCATCTAGTTTCTCCTCAAATCTGAGGTAAACTAAGCCTATCTCTAAGATATAATGCACAAACTTCCAAATAAGAAAATTATTTAAGAAATATTGTTGAAACCCTCTAATTGAGGCCCTTCTTTTTTGCATTTGAATTACTGTTGTAAATCCTTTATAGTATCACTATGAGAGATCGCTTTGGTACCATGTAAACTTTTCAATCCTAAGTGATTGTTGTCCTCGTGCTAAATAACTCAAACAAAATTTAATTAACAGCAGAGAAATAAATTTCATAACATTGCACTGATCACACAAATAGTTGAAAAATGAATAATGGAAAAATAAAACACATACACATGGATTTCTCCTTCAAATCAATTTTTCAATCTTTTGATCAAAGCTTACAAGGTGACCTCTGCAACCTACTTTGAACAAGTAGTTGTACACTCAATAAAATCACCTCAAACAATAGTTTATGCCCTGCGAAAATAAGCTACAGTTACAACAATACAACCTGATCTATTTCTGCCTTTCCTGAATAGCTAATCACTATGTACAACTACTGTAGTACAACCTGCTCTATTTCTTCCTTTCTTGGGCAGCAAATCACTCTTTCTGTCTCTCAATTACTGAAGCACACTCCAGAAATACACTGTATGTTAAGACCTGAAGGTGTATGTCCAGATCTGATGTATGGCCTGCGCATGAAGAAAAGACAGTGGTCCCAGTTGTATGGTTTGTTGTACAAGCTGGAATCTTTAACAGATTTTCTTTTATGCTTTTAATGTCTTCTGGATGCACTCTTCCTTCCTCCAACTCTTTTGCTTTCTTCTCATGTGCATGAGATCTCTCTTATATTATCTTATTTATGTTTTAAGAGAGGATGACTAATATCCTCAATTCTAGGATTACATTGACTTTAAAAAATAAGATTTTCACTTTTATTTTTTTTATGTAAAAATTACAAAATAGAGTTAGTGATCACCTTTCCAAGGTGGTCATTAAAGAAATGCAGACATTCACACTGAAACCTGTGCAAGAAGTTTATGCTTGAACTACATTTCTCAACATTTTGTAGCAGCATCGACCTTCCTATTATGTTCTCTGAAAATATGTGAGGAGGAGATTTTAAGGAAAGAATAATTGATCTCCTTCATGTACGATGACATCCTTAATAATTATATTTATGTTCTTGGGAACGAGAAAACCCCTTCCCCTGCCACATAGAAGATGGTACTGGTAAGATTAAAACTAGCATATATTCATCTTAGTGTTAAATCTCTTAAGTCCACCTTGAGCTTTTTGATCTAGGGTGGGATGGATCCATGCTAAAAGGTAAATAAGCGAGTGGGCTTAAAAGGAACGCAAGATTCAGTTAGAGACTTTGATTTTAAAATCAAGTTGTTATTGATGGAATTGTTCTCAGCTCTTTTCGAAGGTGGAATCTGGTTACATTTATCTAATGTTCACTGGTATCTTTTCCAAAAATTCACGTGTGCTAGGCATGCCTTTTAAACAAACATTGTCATAACAGTTTTTCCGATGAAGAGTTGGATTTTGAAAACCTCACTTTCTACTTGACCTGTAGTGAATATAATATAATATAAATGATGCATCATAATGACTAAAAAGTTCTAAACGCTCAAATATTTACATTATTATATTATGGTTTAAATAAATCTAATTTGACATACTCTGGTGGAACAAGCTGACATACTGTAGTGGAATGAGCTGCCTATCTTTTGTGGCATTTTTGGGAAATTACATAATTTAGAAAATAGTGTTTTGCAGCATGCATTCCCATGCTCTTTGTTCTTAGATATTCTCTTATTTCTTTTCCTTTATCTATAATTTGTTCGTAAACCATTGTTACTCGAAGTTGGATATAATTGAGGAAAAATATACTGCAGGGGATAATGGTACAGAGAGGCCTTCTATGTACAAAAAAAATGTTGCTGAACTGTACATTCCATTAATGACGCCTCTTGCCATATTCTTTACTTCATATTACAATATCCATGTTTTCTTAGACCATTGTTTTATCCACTTTGTGTTCATTTCATAGGAACCAAGACAGTTCCGACTGGTTGCAAGCTCAAGGGGAAGAAAAGAAGTGAATTTCATAATCACATTCTACCTTCAGAATCAGTTCTATATCTTGATGAATTTCATATAATCTAAGCCCTCGTAGAATGGTTTCACACCATTGATAGAGCACATGTTTAATTTGCAAGTTTGTGTTTTAAACTTCTCTTATCCCGATTGGTATTACTGGTGATGGGGCTGTCTATTTCTTCTCTCTGTTTTTTTCTTTTCACAGCTTTGATTCTAGGAAATCTATCTAGCACTTGCTAAAAGAGAAAAATCATCTTGAGCCAGATTCTCTCTTAAACAAGAGAACGATACAAGTGCATTATGCTTATAAAATTTTCTTTGATTCTAGTTTAACATATTATCATTAAGGTTGTCAATCCTGCATCCTAGGTCGTTTAAATGTCGAGTTGTGATTTTTGTGGTCCAGGTGCACTTAATCAATTTCTCCTGGGGAAATGGTGCATGAAACCATTGGTTACATTTATTTCTTCCTTTATCTTGGTAAGACAAACAAGTCCTCGTTCATCATTAAATGTTAGGTAAAGGTAATAAATAAGGGATCACCATAATGTTATTTTCTATGATGGTTTTTTTTAATCTCATTTATTATATTTTGGATGATGTTTATAGGGTTTAGAATTTTTAGTGAATGGATGACTGTTAAGGCACTCTTTTTGTCATGGTCATAAGATCGAAATCCTGTAAGTA